>CM051272.1:22525264-22960264 GCA_027921565.1 Artemia sinica
CTTATCTGTTTTAATCATAATAATGGCATCTAAAGACGAATTGGCTTGCGTTTACGCTGCACTTATCCTTCTTGACGATGATGTAGATATCACCGTAAGTCTTTTCTATATAATAATCAATGAACTTCTTAAAGTTAAATTCTGAAGATTTAATCAGTAGCGCTTTTAGGCCTCAGGATGTGGGGTGGGGCAAGGTATACTCTAGGAACGTAATAATAAAAAATAAAAGGATTTTAATCTCAGAAAAACTATGCTGAAAAATCTTGATGGAAATCGTTTGCATATATAGACCTACTACTCAGGGTAGGTTAGATATTTTCACATTAGAGTGGGGGTTAAAGTTCACTCCTAATGAAAATGAATGTTTTATTGAGACTTGGGATAAAATTCTGACCATAAGTATTAGCATTTCTAATGTAGGATATCTCAATGGGCTATCCTGTTAATTAAAATATTTAGACTACCAATAACAGTAGGTAGGCAAATTTTGAAGATGATTCCTTTAAGCAGCATTCACAAGCATGTCTAGTTAGAATCCCATGTCTAGACATGTGTTGGTAAATATATACCAAATCATAGGCCTATTATTGAGTTAGGGATAAAGTGAATACACCATTTAATGCCTTTTTATGCTGATTACAAATATAATAATCATTTCTATTGGAAATGAATTTCACCCCCCCCCCTATATATGCCAATTCAGGGTTTATATTTCTACATGGGGGGGGGGGGTGCAAATTTTGTTTGTGATGTAAATGGGAGGTAAGTTCAAATTTATCTCCACCCCCCCCCCCTAATGTGCAAATATATAACCTGAATTGGTATATATAGGGGTGGGGATAGCCTAAAATTAATTTCCAACAAAAATGATTGCTATATTTGGAAAGAGCATAAAAAAGGCATCAAGTGGTATATTCACTTTATTTGTAAGTCAATAATATGATTTGGTAAATATTTACTGACAAGGCAATCAGAATGTGTCTAAGTTCCACAATTTTCATCATATATGTTTACATTTTTAAACTGAAATTTAATTTATGTTTTCTCATTAATTGTTTTTTATTTTATTTTAGGCAAATATACACCACCAGATATAATAGCAAAGCACACTAAGCAAATTGTTTTGCTTATCTCATCCATTATCTTGTGACATTAAAAATAAGGATTACTAATTTGAAAATTTTGCCTGCATAAGCTCTCTTGATTGGCTAGAAATACAATTTGAAACTAAATTTGTAGTTTTAGCTAAGCACCAAATTTTACTTGTGAATGGTTGTTGCCTAGACATTGAATTCTGGCTAGACATGGGATTCTAGCTAGACATGCTTGTCAACACTGCTTTACTTACATAGGGACAAGGTGAACACTAACCAGTGTTTTTTTATTTTTCTTTTCAATTGTAAAATCATTATGCATAGAAATCCAACACCTCATTCCTTTCACTCCTTGATTAGAATAGGCTAATGACAATAGAAGTAGGCTAATACAAGTACATTCTTTTTTATGTGCCTTTTCAAAATAATTGTCACTACCATGACAATGCATCACCACCACCCCTAATTGTACCATCAGGGTTGCCAGAACAATGAAATAAAAATCACTAGTTTTCACAAAGAAAATAAAACTATGCTGAAAAATTGGATAAGCAGTGATACATCTTATTTCCCTGGTTCCTTTGATAAGAGCCCTGCTCTGGCTAAGCATCTAAATACTGTGATTTGGAGGTATCATACAAAAGAAGCATCTTAACAAAAACACAATGTTCATAGAGCATGCAATTCTACCAACCAACAGAAAAATTTCATCATTAAGTTTTTAACAGCATTCCTTTTGTGAACCCACAACTTCACAAAATTAACTGGCAGGGTTGCTCTTCTCCCTCTAATAAATTTATTGTTGCTAGCTCTGTTATATTGTGCATCAGTTCATGACAAGGCTGTACCCAGAGGGGGGGGGGGGTAGGGGGGGGGTTGAACCCCTGGTAAGGGTGAACTATGCATGTTTCTGTATGTGTCATAGACAAGACAGGTAGGTTTGACTGAAGCCTCAAGAACCAAAATCAATTATGACAATTTCTGTGTAGTGTGTTCAAGACACTAAAAACAGAATATATGTTGCATTCAAAACCAAGTATCTTTTCTTCCCATTCCCTGAGACTGTTTAAGTCTCTTGACTATGCTTTCTTTACCTGAGATTTTTTTTTGTTTCTGAGCCTCAATCCATTTATAGCACACATGGGGCACATATGTATTTATAAATTAAAATTTGTAACTTCAGGGAATCCAATTGCCTAGCTAAAAGGATACAGAGAAGCTAAAAATAACACCATTCTTTGGAAATAATGAATAAAAAACAGACATAAATATGAAAGCTACTGATTATTTCACCTCAGTAAGACAGTGGAAACCAATCATGCATGGAATGTCAACCACTTTTGTAGAAAATTGCCAAATTAAATGAAAATAACCAAATTAAAAATGAAAATCACCAGGAGGATGAAAAATTACCAGATCTGGAATAATCACCAGTGGTGGCAACCCTGAGTATGATATATCAGCATTGCTAGTTGTTTGGTCTAAAGTTGTGCTGTCTAAAAGTGAAAATGCATGGAAAGCTACATTTTCTGGTGAAAATATGCCAAATTATCAATTTACTCCTTAAAAACAAGTGCCAATTTGAAAAATTCATCTGCCATATATTGGCTAGTCTTCAGTTATATATTTCGTCATGTAGATCATCTCTTGATGTATCATGTATTTTATGATTAAATAGGTTTGCTGAATCCTTTACTTATGAAAACCACTTTGGAGTAAAGCTCTAGTTAAGGGGCTTGTTCCTATTTTGGAAATCAGAGTAAGACCCCCAGTGCTCAGTCAGGGCCTAATCTTGGCCAGATATTCTAATTAAAAAGTAAATTTCCTATATGTCAACAGCAGGCCCTAATTTGGACATGACTATGGGGTTAAATAGTTTTGATTAGCTTATCATTAGAACTAGATTAGTTGGGATTGGCTGATTACAATCTTGGAAAATAACTAGCTTTAAAACATTTGAATTTAGGCAAAAGTTACCTCTACACCCTAGCCTATTTAAATACAATTATTCTGTTTCACAGCACTGGTCCTAATTTAAATCTATCCAAGGTTGACCATGTCTGTGATTGGGATAGGCTATGTTGTACTAACTAAGATTAGGTTCAAGCTTTGGATGTGTGGCCAAGATTAGGCTCCACTATTGTTTATAAGTATATTTGAAATAGTGAGTGTTGTATATGGTTAAAATATCAAAGCTAATCACATACTGGTTAAGAAGCAGAAAGCTTCTGCTTGTTGCATGTAAATACAAATGTAATAAAGCACTTGGATTAACTTATATGAATAAACACTAAAGCAAAAAAAAAAAACATTTAAGCCTGAGAAAATTTGCCTGATTTTTAAAAAAAGGGGAAGAGGTTCCAAAACAGTCATAGAATCTTAATAAAAATGACACCATCAGATTCAGCATATCAGAGAATCCTACTGTAGAGGTTTCAAGCTCCTACCTGAAAAACATGGAATTTTGTATTTTTTGCAAGAAGAAAAATCATGGATGTTTTTATTTATTTTATTTTTTCCTAGGGGTGATTTTGTTGACCTGGTGGTTCTAGAATATCAGGAGAGTTCTCATTCAAATAGAAATCAAAAGTTCTAGTGCCCTGTTTAAGTGACCAAAAAGATTAGAGGTTAACTAATTTTACAATTAGTCATCATTCCAGAGCTCTACAAGGAGAAATCCTTAAATTGCTCCTAGCTGCAATTTAAGGTAACTAGGCCCCCTCCCATCCTCCCTTTTTCTCAAAATTGTCCAGTCAAAATTATTGAAATAGTTATTTTGTTCAGCATAGTTGAAAGGCCAAATAACTGCCTCTGGAGATATCATGACCCTCCACAGTACACAAGGAAAGTTCTAAGTTGTAAAATTTGTCTATTGTTTACATATAGTATTTGTTGTTGGGAAGTAGGTATACATTTTTTTTGGAGGGGGGCAGATTTTCAATGGGGAGGGAAATTTCAAGGGGGTGAATTTTTCAGGGGAAAGTTTACACTGGGGGAATCTACTATAATTCCTCTATGAAATTCTTCTATCTTGCTTTCTCTTTGCCAACTCAATTTTATGCATTAGGTTATGGGTAATTGCCTGGGGTAAATTTTTACCAGGATTGAATTGTCTAGAGAATAAATTCATGCTGAGGTTTTCAATGGAATTGGAACCAGATTTCCTGACATTATTTAGAAACATAATCAGAAGTTAAATGAAATAAGAAAATGTGGCAAAATAAGAAAAAAATACTACACTAAATAGTTAGCTTCACTTAGCAATTTTTAGTAAGAATTATCTTGCAGCAATCACTTAGGTTTTACTATATTAATAAAAAAAAAGTTTTTTCAACTGAAAGTAAGGAGCAGCATTAAAACTTTAATGAACAGAGATTATTATTTATATGAGGGGGTTTGCTCCTCTTCAATATCTTGCTCTTAATTTTAAAGTCTGAGTTTTGTCCCAATTCTTTAAGAATGACTTCTGAAACACAGTTTAATACCTTAAAATTATCTTAATTTGCAGCTAGGAGCAATCTAATGATTTCTCCTTGTAGAGCTCCAGAATTATGACTTGAGTTGTACACAAAGATCATTAGTGAGCAGGTGCTGTTCCATGTTCAGTAGCATCCCAATTGAGTTTACACTCTCTGGAGGACCACTCAACATCTAGGCTTTGTTTGAAAACATTAATGGATTCAGCAGTAACTGTTTCATTAGATATTTTGTTCTGATTGTTGACAATGTGCAATAAAAAGAATTGAGTGAAGACTCTTAAGATATTGTTGACTGCTTGACAAGTTTCAGGTGATGACCTCTAGTTCATGAGCTGGTACCAACAGTAGGGAATAATGCTAGGAGAGTATTAGCCCTCAATAACTTGTAGACTAAAATGGTACCCCCTCTATTTCTCCTGTAAACAAGTGTAGGGTGATTCTGCTTTGATAATTAGGGTAGGAAACCTCCCACAAGACTGATGAGTTTAGGGGAACAAGTGGAAATGTATGCTTAATCAATCCCGTGGTTGAATTAGCACCAGCAGCAGACCTCTTTGCATGAGTGCTGAATTTTATTTCATTGTCAATAGTGACACCAGGATCCTGCTGTTTATTTACAGAGGAGAGTGGGTGGCCTAAGAAAAAATAAGAGTGGCAAGGATTCAGTTTGCCAAAGTGATTGATATGGCACATGGTACCATCAAATTCAAGAAGCTAGGCCTCAGCCCATTGACCCAGCAGTTGAAGATCATTTTGTAGCAGGGCATGATCTTCACAGGACAAGATGGTCCAAGATCTTTGGGTCATCTGCATAGAGTTGATTTGCTGCTGATAATGGAAGGAGGATCATTGATGAAGATATTAAATAGTGTAGGACCCAAAACACTTTCCTGAGGAACCATCCAGAACATGCATAGAGGGAGAAAGAATATGATTATCAGTCATCAAATAACTGAACACTTTGAGATTGCAAATAAAGAATTCATTTAATTAGAACAACAAGAAGCCTTTTTTAAGTACTTAAAAACTTTAGCATTAAGAGCCAGGTGTTGAGGAGTAGCAATCCCCCCAAATACATGATAATTTCTGTTTGCTTTAAGTTTTAATGTTGCTCCTCACTTTTAGTTGAAAAAACTTGTTTTTGTATTTGTAAATGTACAGAACAGTTTGGGTATTAAGCAGCTCTCCTGAGGAAATTCATCTGTTACCTGAATCAGGGATGAGGTATAAATACTTCATCAGCAATTAAAGTTGAGTAGATGAAACTGGAATGCATCCAAGGCATAAAATATATTCTTGGAAGGTGTTATCAAGCTACAGTTTTTTCTCTTCTTATTTCTAGGGCTTAGAAGAATGTCAAAGTGAGAGGTTTGTCTAAATTTTGGCCAGGTCTATCAAATTCTGCCTATCAGAATTTTGAAAAAAAATGTTATACCTTAATTTTGGGTTTTCATAACTTTTTTCATTTGCTCTATTTTTTATACCTGTCTTAATCCTGGGAAAAAAGTTGTTCTGGGAAGCTGGGAGTTTTGGCAAAATTGAGGTTTCAATCTCTGCAATTGGCTTTAATTTTTAAAAATACATTTCCATTTATTTCAGTAGAATTTAAGCCATATCATGGTTTAGTTGGAATAGGTTTTTCAAAATGTCTTCTCATGGGATCATTAAGACTGGATGTATTCCTGAACTAACTCCAGGATATCCTGGCTATATTGGATTTAGCCTAGGATTTATGGACTTAGTTGGAATTTGGAAAATTTTGGCTGATATTTTTCTTTTTTAAGGCCTAGTTGACTTCTGTGTTAGAACAGAATATTACCCTATTATTTTTTAAAATCAGAACTGGATAAAAGTTTTTATACATAAATAGATAAAATCTCCCTTTATGATTGGATCAAAAGCAACTCTTACCCAGAGAAAGGAGAGGTTTACTTGATATAAACAACCCAATCCTTACTGGAGATTTTGAAACTCAGTTCCTGAATTATTCAGCTACTAGATTTTTGAATGTCAATTTATTTGGCAAGAAGTAGTCAATATTAGGAAGATATTCAATAATGCAAATCTCCAGTCTGACATCAATATGTTGCTACTCAAGCCTACCAGTTAACACTGAAAAACAACCATACAGAAGTATCTCCCAACTTCCTGCAGCATAATAATATTATTGAATAGATTGGACAGATAATAGCAAGACTTGTTCCTGTTTCAACATCTCCTACAGATGGAAAATTGTCATTAAGCCAAAAAGAGACCAGGGTGGACTCTAAAAGGCTTGGCATTTTTAAGAAGAAGATTCTAGATGATGAGCTCTTCACTACATTAGAAAATAGTGAAGTTTTGAGAAAGAAACTTTGAAGGAATGAATACAGTCAGCATTATGGATTGGAAAGATGTCATAAAGCTCCTATGTCTAAGGTTTAGATGATTGGTTAGAATTTTGCATTGGCTCTCAGTTTTGAAAATAATTCTGAGGGTTTGATTAGAATTTTTTCTAAAATTCTTATGATCCTAAGTTCATCTACCTCAAGCAAAGTTATGAGGCTCAATATATTTTCCTTAGGCCTCATTATTGCTATAGAATTATTTTTGAAAGTTTCTATCCTTCAATACAAAGTTTGTCCAAAGGTAGTGTCCTTTGGAGGAGGAAGATGTGAGTCAGGTACTCCCAAAACATTTCTCATGACATAACTTTGTATCATTTTCTGTGATGTATCTAAATATAACCTGAATTTATACCAAATCCCAAAGTAGAGGAATGAAACAGGTTTACATATGTTTCAGTACTTAGCCTCTTGTATCAATTGAATTGACAAAAATTGGACCAAGTATACCACTTTATTTAACAAACCCTTGACAAATAATTTAGTTTCAAGCTTCAGAATATATTACAGCAAATTAGTACCATGGCCTGAAATGGAGTCATGTCATTTTTACTAATGCTGCTGTAAAACTAATTTTAGCTGCCAAGAGTGGTCAAACGTACCTTGAATGCAGTTCCATTCCTAATTAAATTATTTACCATAGGATTAAATAAGAACTGGGCTATCATTTTCTTATTTTCTTGTTATCCCTTAGCTTGTGGTTACTATTTGCAACCACCTTAATACCTGACTTATTTTCTATTTTATGATCATAATGTATTTATTATCCCAATGAGTCAATCCCAACAATGTTCTAGGATGTTCTTCAAATTTAATGTGTTCTCTTGCAATAAGGTAAGGCTTACACATCCTTGGGCCTCATTTGTTCTGTCAGTATATCTCTGTAAGTCTTTCATAACACAAGTTTTGTCCCAAGCTCTTCAAAGGCCATAGTCCTTAAAAGATAGAAGGGGTAGAGAACCACGTTTTCAAAAAAACTTTTGGGTTGAAATTAGGCTATTGGATATATTCTTGAAAGTTTTGTTGCTAGTGTTGGGCAATATTTTGATTAATCAATGTATCAATATTTTACTTTTGATATTTGATATATCAATATTTGGGTGTTTTTTGCTATCTCATGGATCTGCTGAAGTTCAGTAACACATGGCAAATAAAGGCTATTTTTTATTAACTTTTTTTTTTCAAAATTCAAATAATATAAAATCAAACCATAAAAATAAACTTTGGCTACATAAATGAATATAATAAAAAACCAGATTTGGTATTATTTAGGCTCAGGAAAAAAGAAAAATAATCTACTGGCTATTCAAAACAGCAGCATGTCAAAGTTTTTCCCTGAGAGTTGGTTCTGTTGTTCAGTGATTATCTGACCAGCCTTGGAAAACACTTTCAGAAGGGACACTGGTAGCAGGCACAGACGTGAATTTCATTGCAACTTTGTACAGGTGTTTTTGGGGCCCCATAGCATGAGACTTCCACCACTTGAGTGGACAAGTTTCTCTAGAAACTGTTGGCTCCCTATTGAAAGTTTGCAGAGCCATGATATATTCGCCTGCTGTCGAAATGTGTCCTGCATTGACTATAAGGACTTCATTGTGTGAACCCCACAAACTGGCTTGATACTGATATGACTGCATTGCAGGAACTGTGATGGTACTTACATCTTCTGATCAAGAATTCAGCAGCCAGCAAGGCTAAATCTATCTTGTTTGTAATTTTGCTCTCAACTTGTAGAAGATTGTCAGGTGAAATATACATTTTCTTGAATTGTGGGTCAAGATATGGTACAATTGCAACAGGTGTGACTTGACCAAGGCTTATAAACCTACAATCCATTTTATTCAGCAAAGCCTTTCGAAGCTCATTAGCCACATCTGAGAATCTACCTGAACAAGGTTGCATCTCAAAATCTTCAGCAAAGGCAGGGCTTTCAAGATGGGGGATAGCTTTCAGAAGAGAGCTCAGTAGTTGCCTCTTTAAAGGGTGTAAGCACTGCAATCATGTTTGAAATAACACCCAACTCACTATCAGTGAGCATGAGGTCCATTTTACTGAGAAGCACAAATGAGCTTGTTACTGACTCTTTCAAATCTTGTAGACTACACAACATAGTGAGAAGCAAATTCCATCTAGTGGTCACATCAGGTAGTTTTTGGTGCAAACATTGTCAACAGAGGTTTGAACCAGGTGCAACTTGTTGGTAGCTACAACACTATGTCTGAAGAAGCTGACAATATTTCTAGCGTTTTTGACAAGAGCTAACACTTCAGCATTATCATTAATAGCACCCCCCACATCCAATTTAGAGTATGTGCAAAGCACAAAACATGTGTCCATCCTGTACCTACTTGGGATGCAGCATCCTTTACAGCCCAAACTATATTTGCTCCATTATCAGTTACTACAGCAACAACCTTTTCCTTGATCCCCCACTCAGTGACAATTTTAAAAAGGTGAGCTTCAATAGCATCAGCAGTATATTTTTTTTCGGACTGAGAAAATTCACCCTGTCTGATCAGCTTGTTTAGCTTTGATAACATTCAAAATTATAACATCATTTGTTGTGAACTTTTCATTCGCAGTTGGTAATAATTCACACGTATCTGATTTGGGAGCCGAAAGTGAATTCTTGGAAAAAAGATGCCAGGTTAAGATGTAAGATAAGGATAAATAAAATAAATTATAGATGAAAGAATTCAAACCTACGAAAAATCTCGAAGATGTATTCTGGCGGATTTTCCGTGGGGAATATAGGGGGTTAGAGACCCCTAAAAATATTGGTTTCGATAATACGTCTCGATATTCGATAATTGGTCCGATATATCAATATCAATGTCAAATATTGCCCAACACTATTTGTTACTCCTCACTTGACTATTTTCCAAAAAGCTCTACTTAAAAGTATCATCTAAAATCTAGCCCCCACCACTAGTACCACAAATTGAATGCAGACCTTATCTTGATTCCTTGTTTTCATCAAATCCATATTATGCAGCAGCAATGCAAGTTCCATGCCCAACAATTCAAAAACCCAATTAAAATAGATCTTGTGATATGCTCTGAACTACAGTAGATCAAAGTTGATTTTTTCTAATCCCTCATCACTATTGGCTTGTGAAAATATTGGTCAGTTTTGGTAAGCTGATGGGAGAGCTAATGCTGAAACTTAATAATAGTAAAAAAAAATCACATATTTGCCTGTTTTTCTGCAGTATAGTCAGAAAACTGGATATTGACTGTTTTTGTGAAGAAAACCCATATCACATAAAATTCATGTGTTGAACGTTTTCTTCTGTCAAAGCTTTGTCTTTACAGTTTGTCACAAAGCACTTCAAATTCATATATTAATCACACCTTCTTTGAAAAATTTCATATACTTTTGTTTCAGTTTTTGGAGGATTCCTGTTTTATTTGTGCCTACTTTTTGGCACCTTTGTGAACTGTATTATTCTTTGACAATTCAATTTCTTGCATATTTTTTTTTTTTTACCAAAAGCTGATGTCATCACTTAATCATCAGCCATAAAAAAAATTAGAAACCACAAACTAATTAAAAATCTGAACTGCTCACCAATATCTAAAATATATTTCTGAAACTGCATATATTTGTTCTAAAGTGTGAAAGTAATGAAAACTATTATCTAGGAATATATTGAAATAGGTAAAATTCTTCTTTAGCTATTTTTGACTATCTTGGAAAGGGGTTAGTTAGGAAAAATTAAAATTTCAGGGATTAGTCTACAGGCTAAAGTATGTCTCGGGAAGGTATTTTGAAGTACCTATCTCCACTCCTTCTCCCTCTAGAGGGTCCTGAAATTTGCCTATATGATAGGTACCTTTTGAAATTTTGACAAAACAACATTTCTCCTTAATTTTCAGTTATCAGTTTCTTTTTCTCTGGCTTTAGTTCTGAAAATCCAATTCCTATTGTTTGAGTAGAATTTAAGCCCTATCAATGTTTTTTTTTTTTTCAAAATTTAGAAAATGTATTTGCACATCTTTAAAACCTTAAAAATTGGGATTGAGCAAAGTTGTAAAGCTGAAATAATTTTGTTGTACTTCATTTAAGCAGAAGATCTATTTGCAAGGTTTCACTTTTATAACACATAGATTTTTAAAGATGATCAAAGGTCAGGATCCTCTAGAGGGAGAAAGAGTGGAGGTAGATACTTCAAAATAGCTTTCCAGGACATACTTTAGCCTGCAGACCCATCCCTGAAAGTTTCATTTTCCCAACCTAACTTTTTTCCAAGATGGCCAAAAGTAGCTCAAGTAGAATTTACCATTGAAATATTCTGTAACTGTGTTTAAATTCTTGACTTCTATAGAACAAATATAGCCAAAAAAGTTTGTTTTTGCCCCATGGCAGATATTGTCAGTTACCCACTTAGTAACTACATCTTATTATAGTTCAATCAGGGTTTAGAGGCAAACTTAGAATTAATCTAGACAAAAAAAAATCAATAACATCCAATTTTTTTTCTATCTATTATGTTGTTATTGGTATTCATGTTATTGCTAGTATAAATTTTTGCCATGATCCTGTTAAACATGATTATCTATTGTCTCTAACTGCTTTTTATTTACTTTTAAAGACTGAAAAAGTTAACACCATATTGAGAGCTGCTGGTGTTAATGTAGAACCATACTGGCCAGGTCTTTTCACTAAGGCTCTTGAAGGCCTAGATTTGAAATCAATGATTACCAACGTTGGCTCTGGAGTTGGTGCTGCCCCAGCTGCTGGAGGTGCTGCTGCAGCTACTGGTATGTAGAATTTTTAATTGGGTTGTTTATTGAAAAGGGGATTTTTTAAATCTGGATAGAAAGGCCATAATTGACTGAAGTTGTTTTAGAAAAGGTTTATCCTAAATTTGTCATTTTTAGAGGATCATCAGTTGTGAAAAATTGTAAGCTTCTTTGAGAAGATATTTTGCTCAAAATCAAGTGGTTTTAAAACTCTAATTATCAAAATGTTTTAGCTGCATACTAGGTTTGTCAAGTCTAATTAAACTGCATTTCTAATTAATTAACTTTTGCACAGCTGTAGACCTGTTTATATCTTGTTTTGTGGTATAGACAGGGGGAATATTGTGCTATATTAAACTGTTTCTATAGTCTGAGTCTGTTTATATATTATTCAGTCTCTGCTCAAAGTCACATACAAAAACCTTGAATTTACTGTATTTTAAAAACCTGGCAAAAACTCTTGCTGTCATTGTCTTTGCAAACTAAAAATTCTGCCATAGTGCATAGTTAAAAAATTAGGGGAGGGGGGTCAATTAGGGCTTTTTTTTAATGAAATTAAGTATATGTTTTGATCCTAATATAAGAAGTTTCTGCAGATTTAACCATGCCTTTCACAAAGTTTGCTAATGGGTTAGGTTCATGTTAACCTATCTTCAGGCAAATCTGCTGTTGCATGAATGTGTTCAGGTTTTAATGGTTAGAATCTTTAAGTAGACACTTTTTCTGGATAAAACTGATTTTCACTCTTTGCATAGTCGAATTTTTGTTTTATTTTGTACTGAAATTTATCCAATGAAAAGGTTTCTTTAGGCTGTTGTTTGTACTATAGAGTGACTTTACGACATTAGAAGTAATTCAATAAGTTTTTGCACTTGTCCAGTGCTGGTCCTGGTTCAGGATTATCTGCTGCAAAGATAACTTTAAACTGTTTGATATGTTTTTTTCCTCAGTTTTTACCTCAATTGAAAATATCAATTTATTTAAGCTGTATATTAGGCTTGTTCAGCCTAATTGAACTGTATTTTTAATTAAATAACTTTACACGATTGTAGACCTGTTTATATCTTGTTTTGTGATATAAACAGGGGGAATATTGTGCTATATTAAACTGTTTCTATAGTCTGAGTCTGTTTACATATTATTCAGTCTCTGCTCAAAGTCACAAACAGTTACTATGTGGAACACGTAAAAAGAATATTAGGATACCCATTAATTAACACAGAAAGCTGCTTAATGAAATTAAGTTTTGAGTGTCCTCAAAGCCACAAGGCATTCCACCTACAGCCTAGGATCATTGTATCGCTTGTAGAAGGCTTTCTACAAATGTGAAGTAGCTTTCTGCTATTTTACTATGCCACAGTTATCTACTATCATGACTGGATCTACTGAAATGAAAATGGGAGAGGAGATGTCCGTTATATTTGGAAGAAATTAGCTTATAATCACTAACAGAAATAGGATAAAGATGACACCTTGTGGTTTTTGGTGCAGGTTTTATGTACATATATTAGAACTTATTAATCAGTCAAAGAGATAGAGAAATTAAAGCGTAGTTCATGCGTTTGGTATGCTACTAATTGATATTTTTGTGATCTGTTGTTTCAAAATAAATTATTACTTTTACTTGCAAAACAATCAAACTACATTTTATAAAACTGATTTTGCACAATTGTAGACCTGTTCATATCTTGTTTTGTGATATAAACAGGGGGAATATTGTGCTACATTAAACTTGTTTCTATAGTCTGAGTCTGTTTATATATTATTCAGTCTCTGCTCAAAGTCATGAACAGTCATTGGTAAAAAAAACGTGAAAATTTGAGATATTCATTCACTAACATGGAGCGTTGCTTAACGAAGCTAAGTTCTGAGTATTTGCTCAAATTAATGGGCATCCCATCTCAAATAAAGGCATCCCAATCCTCAACTGTTTTCTAGGGTCAGTTTGCATCTTGTTTGGCTCTCGACAGTTATAGGTATCTTACTTTTTCATTGTATCACAGTTAACTACAACTAGTTGACCTTTTTTTTTAACAAATGGAGGATGGGATGGGGGGGATCGGACATAAGTGCAGTGCTATTCAGTATCACATAGTAAACAAGTAAACTATGGGCAGTAGCAGATAAAGGGGTGGGGCACCTTTCTAAAGATTCAACACTGACAACCAAGTATATGTTTTTATCACCAAGCATAAGTGTATGTAAAATCTATCAGTTCTCTGATTTTTTTTCTCTTCTACAGCTCAAAATTACTATTCGTGTCAAGTCATGAAATGAGTAATTTCGTCATCTAAGAAACAAAACAATAATTTTGTTTTTTTGTTTTTTTTTGTTTTTTTTTTCAAATTGGGTGTTAACATTTCTTGTGCTAATTTCTAGAAGCTCCTGCTGCTAAGGAAGAAAAGAAAGAAGAGAAGAAGGAAGAATCTGAAGAAGAAGACGAGGATATGGGCTTTGGTAAGTTTAACTCTTTTATTGTAGTAATTCCAGTCGAAGTCCAGACTTGAATAAAGGCAAAAATGATAAAACTGAATTTTTTTCAGCCTGTAACTGGGACAAGTGACTAAGTCATAATGTTCCTAAGATAACTTGTGGTCTGAGATGATATTAACGAACAACAAGTTTGCGGCAGTAGGTGCAACCTAGTAAAGAGTGAATCTAGGCCCATGGTATCTGGAGCGTGCAAACAGGTTAAAAAAAACTGCTGAAAAGCATATGTATTACAATAGAAACAATTTTCATTTAGATTCAACTGAACATTAATTTCTCATGACTAGATGAGAATCATCGCGTATTTTAGTTTGAACTGGAATTGAGCATGAAGAGCTTTACAAACAATCTAATTTGAGGTTCTGTAAGGAAATTTAAAGGTGCAGAACTGTTAATTAATAGACAGATTTTCCTACACTTCTTTTGAACAAAATGTTTATGTCCTGTGGCAAAGTATTTAAAGCAAATTCGCAATTTATATTCAACATTTATCATGTATAGAATAATAAGGTGATCATAGCAAGTAGCTGTTATTTTTTCTATCTGTTCTTAGCTTAGTCTACTTCTAGGATAAGAACTCCATAAGTTGGATTGCGAAAAATTTAAACCACTAGAAAAAGCTTATAACCCTCGGATAAAATAGCGAAAGTTATCAGATTGGCCAAATTTTTTGTTGTTGCTGCAGATTTGAGCCGTATTTTGACACGTGTGTCCATGCTGCCTCTGGGCTCTTGATTTCCCTTGACGCACTCAGATTAAAATCAGGTTGTCTGTTTCTGTTAATTTTTTGTAGAAACAGAAACAAAAAACCATAATCATGGTTCATGGGGTATGTTTTACTAAATCAGTTGATATTTCTGCCTTATTTACTTCGTTTGATGCATAATATTTGCTATCGTTTTCATGCTATCTGGCTATTTCAAACTGGTATTACTCTAGACCTGTTTTCGCTGTGAATGTGTTTTGACTTCCTAAAGCTATGTTAAACAAAAACAAAGTTTATGTTAGGTTTGGTCTGTCAAACTAAAGTAAGTATTCATATTTGTCTACTAATTTTAATGCATGAACTACTTTAATTGGGGACCGTTGTATTCCCCCGGGAAATTCCCCTCCGCGGGGAAACCCCCTTCCCCGTGTTTGGAAAATTGCCCCCACATGTTAAATTGTGCAGCCAAAAGGAAATTAAGACAAACAAAAAGAATGATGAAGCGCATTCTAGAATGTTCTTCTCATATTCCAAAATACATGTAGAATGAACGGTGTAGAATCTTAACAGTTCGTAGTAATGAATTGTAAGTAAGGAGCGACTTGGGTCAACCGTTAAAAAAAAATAAAATAAAAAAAAGAGGAATTTTGGTAACAATTCATTGTTCATAACAATGTGTTAACAAAGGTACATAGAAAGTATTAGCTTTTGTGCTGATTTCAAGGATACGAAGTTCATTAAGTTTAATATTACACATTAAACGCCACAAACCCTAGATAATTTGCCGGATTTTCAAAAATGGGGAAACACCCTTAAAAATGCAAGTTGTCTTCTAAAAATCACAACATTAAATTCAGCATATTAGAGAACCTAGCTGTGGAGATTTCAAGCTCCTATCTAAAAAAGTACAGAATTTGGATTTTTTTTGTCCCATAAGAAAGATCACATGCGTGTTTTTCAGGGGTGACCTTACTGAACCGATGATGCCTGAAGATCGGGAGATGGCTCATTCAAACCGAAATCTAAAGTACTAGAGCTGTGTAAAACATTCTGTCACGGGAGAATGGCGTTTTCTGTTTTTGTATGGGGGCAAACTACGATTTTTTCCCATGGAAGACCAAGTTGTTATCGATTAAAAGTTCTGAGGTAGCCAATCAATTGAGCTTCCCAGTTGGGGAGGAAGTAATGCTGCACCACCGTGCAGTATTACCTGTTCCTGAAAAGTCTCAGAAAAACCGTCCGACGTAGGCCTAGGTGTATTGGATGATATCCAGTACTTTTTTGTGAACAGGGCTTGAGGATTTTTGAAAAAATTATTTTCATAACCCATTGCTTGCTTATTTGGATACACTTGGCGCTTTTAACGGGCGTTTCTTTTTTACTGAGCGTTTCTTAGAGGTGTATAGGATAGCATTGCAACGTACACATTGGGTGGTAAAAAAGCTCAGGCAAATAACCGTCGACGGCAGCAATGCAGCCGTCCATTGTCACTACAATAAAGGAACGGTAAAATAAACCATCGTTTATTTTAATATCTACGCCGAAATAGAAGCGGAACAAGATGAAAGAATACACAATCGGCTTTTTTTACCACTGACGGCTGTCAATGAGTGTTTGCTTAGGGTATATCATGGGAAAAAAACTAAAGTGTATGTTATGAATTTCTTTTCCTGGGAGTGGAGGGCAATTTTAATTTTCAGGAGAATTCATCTATCACTACTTTGGTCAGTCTTTATTATAGATGCTTTGAACAGCACTGAGAAAAATACCATCCTATGAGTGAAGTATGTTTACTTGCATCAGGATAGTAAGCAGCATCCTTAAAAAAAGTTTTGTTGATTTGTTCTGATACAGTTTTACGAAAGAATAGCATTATTTGCAGTAAGAAAAGACGTTTTCCCTTAACTAAATCTGAATAATTTTGAGTTGTATTATTGCTGCTATTGCAAGGATTTCAAAACTTCTTAAGATCGATGTATCCACGTTCTATACATCTGAACATTAGGTGATTAAAATCTGGGGGGAAATACCACTAGAAAATAGTACATGACAAATGGCAAGCATTGAAAGTGTTTTGTACTGTACTGCCTGTTTAAAATTTTGACATCCGTGGCTGTTAGAAACATGATTGGTGACACTTGTTTATTAAAATGCTATATTTTGCCAGTAGGGTAAAAAGCAATTATGCACGCACAGTAGCTACCCAAATTATTGGAACGTCTATTTCAAATATACCTTGCTGGACTTTGGGTCTTTCAGCATGCCTTCGTACATCAATAATTCGCTTTGTTGATAACTTGTAAAAGAGCTAATGCTCTGACAAGAGCTACAATACAATCCTAACGCCAATGACGGTATTTTAAACAAGTAGTTATTCAATTTGTGGGTATAAATATAGAATTAAACAAGGGCATATTCAGGATTTTTGTTTGGGGTGGTGGTTTACAAAAAAACTTAAAACGCATCAAAAATTTCATGTATTTTTGTGTATTACCTTTATATTTTTTTAGGGGAAAAAAAGAAAGTTGACTGAATGATTTGGCTCTTCTTTTTTCTTGTGAAATTAATTCATATCTGCTCCAAGCTTGGGAACTGCTAAGCCTGAATATGCATAGGTTCTTCCTGTTTATTCTCAAATGTTTCTTGGATGTATTTTCTCCTCCTGTGATTTAGAGCCCATTATGAATTGCGTTCATTGAATAATTGGAATCTATGATTAAACACATCTTCTGATTACATGATTAATCACCAATCCTTACCTACAATGAGATTTACAAATGTTGCTCAACAAGAAAACTCAGGACAGAGGATTCTCAAATTTGATATCCTTATTTCTTTTTTAGGTCTCTTCGACTAAGAGCTGTTATTATTGCTGCAAGAACATCGATGATTTATGACTTTTGTACCTGAATAGTGCAGTTGTAATAAAAAGCGATGTCTTTGTGTCAATTCTTCGGTTTTTGTGATTTTTTACTCAAAGGCTCCTTATATAGCTATGTAAAATATTGCTTTTGGCTTTTACAAAAGAGCAAAAAATATGGTTTTTAAGCTTTCCACGGAGATGTTTTTATATATTGTACACCAAAGACTACGAAAAACTAATGAGAGTGAAACTGACACTAGTGTTGAATAATCACCAACGCCATCAAACGTCTACTGAAAATTTTTAGCGCAATAATAAGGCAAAATTAGTGCAGTAATAAGTGTGATCTCATTTTGTGAAGAAAACATTTACGAAGTTCAAAATGACATGATTTTCTGAAACTAGTGCCAGTTTCCCCTCTCACAAGTTCCCCATACCCTAAATTGAGCTAGATATATCGAAAAAATTTCGTACCAATTGTGACCAACCCCCCTTACCTCCTATGGAGTAAATATCCCATGGATAGATGCTTTTCATTGCTAGTGTTCTGTGATTTTGTGCTGCGTGTTTAATAGGCGTTGCTGACCTTTCTTTGGTAGCCCTTATACACGAGGACACAGCAAAGCTAAATTGACTGGTTTGCTGAGTGAGAGATCACAGTAACAGTTAAGTAACAGCATCCCCTAACAAAGATAATAAAGGAAATATAAAATGAATATTCTTACAATAGGGCTACCCAGAAAAAAAAAAATCCATGACCAGATTGTACAATGCTGATTTGAAATATATACAAGTTTCATTAAGTTTAGTCTTACCCCATAAAGGCTACGAGCCTGAGAAAATTTACCTGATTTTCGAAACAAGGGGGATAAACCCCCCTAAAAGTCATTAAGTTTAGTCTTACCCCATAAAGGCTACGAGCCTGAGAAAATTTACCTGATTTTCGAAACAAGGGGGATAAACCCCCCTAAAAGTCAGAATCTTAATGAAAATCATACCGTCAGATTTAGCGTATCAGAAAACCCTGCTGTAGAAGTTTCAAGCTCTTATCTGCAAAAATGTGGAATTTTGTATTTTTAGCCAAAAGAAAGATCACGAATGCCTGTTAATTTTATTTATTCATTTTTTTTTTCCCAGGGGTGATGGTATCGACCCGGTGGTCTAAGAATATCGTGAGAGGGCTCATCCGAACGGAAATTAAAAGTTCTAGTGCCCTTTTTAAGTGACGAAAAAGACTGGAAGGCAACTTGGCCTTCCACCCACAGCCCCAGGGGAAAGGTCAAAGTTAAAAAAATTGCCCATTGTTTATGCATAGTATTTATTATTAGGAAGCATGCATACATTTTAAGGTGGGAAGACAAATTTTCTGCTGAGGGTTTCTTCACGGGGGAAGTTTCCAGGGGTAAACTTGTCAGAGGAAATTATACACTGGAGGAATGTGCCAGAATTCCTATACAAAATTATTTTTATATTTCTCTTTTCCGTCTCAATTCTTACACGTAGAGTTGTTAAGGGTAATTGCCCTGAGTGATAATGTACATTTTCACCCGGATAAAGCAGTGGTTCTCAAGCTTATTTAGACACTATCGCTTTTTTTTACCCAAAAAACATTTTAGGTACCCCTTCTCAGTTACCGGTACTAAGTAAACTGTAGCTAAAATATAAATAAAATTGCTAGTCCTATAGTTCAAGGGTTGTTATATTTTTTTGTTGGCCGACTGCGTACTCCCTAAAAATGTTGGCATACCCCCGAGAGGTACGCGTACCAGATTGAGAACCACTGATATATACGATATATCCGTGGGGAGGGTCTCCGTGGCGGTGGGGCTAGGTTCGCTGGGATTATTTAAAAAACGATCAGAAATTAAATAAAAAGTTTTTCAACTGAACGTAAGGAGCAACATTAAAACGAACAGGAATTATGGCGTATATTAAGGGGGTTCCCTCCTCCTCAACACCTCGCTCTTTACGCTAAAGCTTGAATTTTGTCCCACTTCTTTAAAAACGACTCCTGAAACACAGGGGTCGTTTAATTGGAACAAAATGAAGCTTTTTTCAAAAACACTAAAAAACTTTAGCGTAATGAGCGAGGTGTTGAGGAGGAGGCAACCCTCTTCATATGTGCAATAATTTCTGTTCGTTTAAGTTTTAATGTTGCTCCTTACTTTCAGTTGAAAAAACTTGTTTTTTTTTTATTTAATAACAGTACAAGAGCGTACGCTATAGTAAATTAACAACTACATATAAGGTTCTAAAGCCCAAATAGTGTGCTGAATTGAGGCCATTTTGTGGCAGCTGGAAACAAAATAAATCGAAAATGTGTTAATTACATTTTACTTTGCCACCGTTTTTCTTTTTATTTGTTTCACCAACTAAAAACAGGACCATCGTCACTATCACCATGTGTTTAACCATCTTCTCCTGGGAAGCACATTTCATAGTTTAATTTCTTTAAATGGTAGAGTTGAGCCTTAAGGCTCAAAGCTATAAGTGTACGCGGCACCTTGTTAAAACTGGAATATTGCCTGGAAATTAATGTGTAGACCCCTAAGGTTTTATTTAAGCTTGTTCCAGATTTTAATACCGCTCTTTTCTTGTCTCTGAAAGATAAATTCTTGGGAAACATTTTAAAAATCAAAACTCATTAAATTTTCAATTGTTCAACTAATTCGGCATAGAGTTGCATAATATTTTGCTACATCTTGACTAAGAAACAGACAAGCTTCATTTTCATGATCCTATTTGCATATACGTTCACGCCTAATCTTCCGCTCAAACGTTGTACCTATTTGTAACCATATCTTGAAGGAACACAAACAATAAATTTGGTAATTAAAACAAAAAGCTTTTCTATCGAAACTGTACATAATTTATTTCCGCAATTTTGCAATGGCTTTACTTTGCCAAAGCAAAGTACAAAAAGCTCAAAAATTTTCCTAGAAATATATTTCATCGTTATTGCTGGCTACCTTCAGCAAGATTACTCGCGAAATTATTTACGTAGTCCACGTCCACGGGGCTCTGCGGTTTGAACTGCTCCGATCCCATCTTTGAAATGAGAATCTGGGCTCCTTCAATCAAAGCCAGTAAAACACCACCAACTACAGCATTGCCTGCCATGGCTGGTATACCATCTACGAAAAGAGAAGAAAAGGTTATAATAAAAAAAGGTCGATCTCAATTTTAAGTAACAGCCTACTGTATCTGTAATTGGAAACCTTCGAAGAGACGAACACTGGCGTGTTTTTTTTGTAGTACTGCTGTGCATGTATGCAAAAACCACTGCGTGATTAGATAAGATCTGTTCGTTCTTGCGTTATGACGGTTCGACCCATGCATTGAATGTTTCAAAGCATAATTTAAAATCTTAAACGATGAATTGTTTGACATTACTTTTTGGTTGGAGGAATTTTGGTTCTTGTGTATTATGCGCCACTCACTCAAGTTTACGCTATGTAAAACTCGAGAAAAAATCGGTTTCTTCGTTAGTTTTTTTTTCAGCTTAGCGCGAGACAAGACAAAGACGAGTGACAGAATATATGGGAAATATATAATTTGGGCTATATATTTGAACATAGGGGAGGGGGGGGGAGGGTGGTGATAAAGTATTTGGACAGTTTGAGGTCAGAAAACAATTCTTTCTAGGTATATGGCCACTAAGAATTACAGACTAGTGTCAATGATTAAATTTTGGTTGAGAGTCGTCCATTTACCGAGTGACAGGTTGCTTAGACAGCTTATGAAGATTTACTCTCTCAGGGGAAAAAAGATCATGGTCACTAAAAATGAAAGACATTTTAGACAAAACAGGGTTTTCTTTTGTTTGGAATTAAGGTAGAGGACCAATAAATACACATGCAAATTAGGAGAATGAGATTAAGATAGCACTAGAGAATCAAATGATCCAAAAATGGAGTGAGGAGATAAAAAAATCAGAAACATTAAAGTTTTATAAAGATGTTAAGGTGGTTTATGGGCAGGAGTTCTACCTTAAGCTGAATTCACCAGCTAGATATTTGACGTTGTGGATGCAGCTCAGAGCTAATTGCCTATCAATTAGCGCAAGATTTAAAAGATATTCTAAAGAAAGATGTTCCCATTAGGACAGATATACTTGCCCGCTTTGCAGAGTTAAAGAAGATCATTTGGCGCATTGCTTGAGCCGGTGCCAGAGGTCTCCACGATAAGGGAAGGGATATTTGGAAAAAATGAGTTGATGCTTCCATGTGTCTTAAATAGTACGTCGCCTCAGTTTATTTGTAGAATAGCGAGGTATCAAGAAATTTTTTAACAAAAAAATTAAAAAAATCCCAGCATAAAGTAAATGTAATGTTTCATTTCAGTATTTTGTCCAAGTGTTAAGTGTTTTTTTTTTCAATGACCGTATTTCCAAGTGTTAAGTACTATTATTACGTTAATTTAGTGTTTCATTTAAGTGTTTCATGGTTATCACTGATCAATGTTTATGCCGGGGGGTAAACGCCGGCCACCATTTTAAATACCATTTTATCCAATGAGTAAGAAACTTAGAGATTTGAAACTGGCGCTCACGCCAACAAATTTGTTTTTAAGCGTTTACCATCAACTGGTATTTCGTACTCTGTGGTATTTTGTCAGTGTAATAATGCAATAATAAGGCAAGATTAGTGAACGAATAAATAGATCTCTATGAAAAAACGCAATTACGGAGCTTCAAAAATGCCAAACCGTAGATGGTGCTGTCTTGCGAAACCGATTTGGTCGACTGACGTTTTTTGCTAAATCCGTCAGCAGTTTTTCGCGGGAAAAAGATGGACCTTTGTGAACTCAGGATCGCATGATGTAATCGACAAC
This sequence comes from Artemia sinica, assembly GCA_027921565.1. Lineage (NCBI taxonomy): Eukaryota > Metazoa > Arthropoda > Branchiopoda > Anostraca > Artemiidae > Artemia > Artemia sinica. Next base: position 22,547,860 of record CM051272.1, read on the forward strand.
ACATGTCCCATTTAGTATCTGATAGTTGGTTTTAGATAATTTGACCATTCCTGAAGCCAGAAATTACAAGAATAGTAACTCATTTTTTAGGGAGTCGGTCAAATTAAATGGCTTATCATATAGGCATATATCAATCAACCAGAAGGTAGTGAAACGAGTATCTAATGATAGTGGAAATAGAGACAATTGACTATCTCAATGTTCACCATTTTTTTAGAGGATGCCTTGCAAGGAGCAAGTCTGAGCTGCAGTCCCCTTATCCATCGCACTGCATATGTAATGATAGTCTTTAGAAGAAAGGTGAACATACCAATGATTAATAAGTTGTTCTAGCTTACTCATAAAATTCTTTGTGTATTTCTAATATTTCCATGATACGTAATTAGGTTGGATCAATATTCTGCTTTCATAGCTATAATCAGAAACTTCAAAATTGTATGACGGATTGACTATTGAGACATATCCACACACCAATTTAGATTCTTCTTATTTCACTTTTCCATCTATTACTTATTTTCTGTTTTTTATCTATTTGGACAAAGCTTGGGTAATAGCCAATGGCTAATATCCAATTAGCGAATGGCTAGTTAGCCAATTGGTTCGACCTTAATAAAGCTAAGCCAACTGCCCTTATTTTTTATCATAAAAAACGTTGAATAAATCATCTAAATTTACAGACAAGTAAACAGGTACAGTAGAACAGCTACTGAGTAAGTTAATGTTCTATTTCTTAATATAAGTTAAGAGAATAATCAATTATCAGAGATTGGGTTTTTATGAATTTAGTAAGCTGAGTTTTACCCACTTTATAGTTTAGTGATCATGTGACTTGGATACAAAATAGAAAGAGAGTAGGGCAAAATAGAGATTTCTTTGGTTTGCAACATTACTTCAAGATTGAAAGATTTTGTGAGAAAATCTATGATAGGTTCAAACCGCTGTATATAAATTTATACAGTATAATCAAACTCAGCAATTTTTGGCTACTACATTATCAGCGCGTACAAACAGCTCCTCCCATTTAATCTGCCATCAGCGGTCCAGTATATATTACCGTGGAACACATATTTTGGCAGAAACTTTCTCAAAATGCCTTTGAAACCAACTTGTAATTTCTAAAAACATGTAATAATAATATTACACTACTAATTACTGATTTTTATATATGTATTGGAATAAATTAATTTAAAATTAGATTCTTTAAAAGTTAGTTTTTCAAAGGTGAAGCCAAGTTTTGCATTCAAGAGAAATCTGACTTGTCTACCCGTGAAAAAATCTTAACGTCGCTTATGTTTCTACTTGTTTAAATGTTCTCCAGAGCACTTGCATCTCGCTCCAGCTTTGTCTATTAGTTGAGATAGTGAATGATTGCACAGTTCAAATTTATATACAGTGGTTCAAACCATCCATCTTGTACAGACTGACCAGAGGCCTGTTTCAAAAATTTTCAAAAACTTACTTCTTGCAGCTAATACAGCTCCTGTAGCTGCCCCACTGATTATCGAATTCCACGGATCTTCTTTCTTACGAAGATAAACTAATGTACAGTCAAAAGTGGAAAATACACCACCCCAAACAGCAAAATTTCCACCAACAATAGGAGCTCTGTCTTTAACTGTAACTAAACTTCCGAGAAGCCTTCTTTGAATCCCCTATTAAGGTAAAAGAAAAAGAAATAAAATCACATATTACAGAATAAAATAAGTTTTAACATTAATAGATTTAACACTATAAACCAGGACACAAAGAATAATAAAAGGCCTGCGTTTTAAGAATCGTTCAGATTTAGGTAAAAAAAAAATTACCCTCCCCCCTCCCTATATTTTCGTCAATTGGTGCCCCTGGACTTGATCAAGCTCAAATTGAACAAAACTTATTTATTTATGTTTTACCCACTAATGACAACAAGGTAAATAGCGGAGTAATATATAAGAGAAAAAAAAGACAAACTACGAAAAAAATATACACTCAAGACACAAAAAAAATATATACACTCGAGAAAAAAAAGAAAGAGAAAAAAAAAAAAAAAACAACACACAAACTACGAAAAAAATATACACTCAAGACCGTGAAACGGCGGCAGTTGGTTCTTATTTATATCTGACAGCTTTCTGCTCAACATGGCAACTTTCTCGAAAGCATCATTCAATCCGAATCTTGACATTATCTTCCCATTGCGACACCAAGGAGGGAGAAAAGAAGGAATTTGCAAAATCGAAAGTACTGGACACGCAAAGAAGAGATATCTTTCTTTTTTAGCAGAGAGTAAAAACCAGAAAGGTACAGAACTGAATGATTACAAAAAACCAAATATAATTTACATAAGGCTTTACGATCATATTTTCCTCTGTTTCCAACAATACTAGAGTAACCAACCTGAATCTTGAACCTGGAATCAGAAATCAGCCGGGAACGGAAAGATCTTAGACTATTAGTAATATCTATGCCCAACCATCTGAAAGACTGGACAGAAGGGACAGAAACGATTTGCATGCAAGAGGCGAAGGTGAAGAAAGGGGAGAGTCGAAAGTAATATACTTTCACTTATCAACATTTAGATATAGACCAATCCGAACAAATGCTTCAGAAGTGTAATTAACAGATTTAGAAAGATTTTCTTTACTTCTGCTAATGACAAGAAGATCATCAGCATATGCAAGATATGATACATTAGATGACCCATAAAAATTAGTTGGAGGTGTATTATTTAAAACTTGAGAAATACAAATTTTAAATGGGCTAGGTGATAGAACGCCTCCTTTCGGACCCCTTTTCGGAAGGGTATCTCTTTTTCAAAAACTGAACCATTAACTTTAACTTTAAGAAAAGATGATGAGTACCAGTACTTCAGCAAGAAAATTACAGAAAGGTTAATCCCTTTAGTAAAAAGAGAGTGAAAAAGCTGAAAATGGTTAACAGAATCAGAAGCTTTAGAAATATCAAGAGCACAAAGGTGAATAGATTGTGATATTTCGTGATATTTTGTGAAGCATCTAAAAGAAGAGAAGAAAGAATTCAGTGAGCATAATTGAATCCGATCCCAGGTTGAAAACCAAGCTGGTTCTCTTCAAAATCAGTCCCAGTAGTAAGATGCGAAAGAATAATATATTCTAATACTTTGCTCAGGTTGCAAGATACCGTAATGGGTCGATACGAAGAACAATTATGAGGGGACTTTCCTTTTTTGAGAATAGAAGTTACCGTACTCTGTAAGCGGCAAATACTTATGAACAAACCGACTAAAGTAAGAACGGACAGAGTAGTTTACCCTAGAAAAATTTGAAGAATGATATTCAGCGCAGGTTTGGGCTGAAATATGGGAATGTGAATCATTTTCAACCCTCTTCGGAGTCATCACCTCTGTCCACTCTTTGCGTAAAATCAGAAAATTAAGGCCCTTATAAATAACGGATATAAGATATTTCTTATACTTTAATTTTGTGCTTTGCTGACAGATCAGCCTTTTTTTTTTTATCTAAACCTTGACTGAACCTAATTTTGTTTGATCTAACATATCGATCACATATCAACATTTAGATTGTTGTTTAATGGTAAAAAAAAAAAAAATCGGTTGTCTGCTTGTGTCAACAAGAACTAAGAGAAACAGTTTTAACAATAAATGGTGTCAACCTGATCAAGCTCAAATTGAACTTGGCTTGGATCTTCATCATTTTTCTATTCTTAAAACATTTTAACATCAATTTAGAATGGTCACTTGCTACCGAAGCAAATTCCTTTCTGGCTAACTTCAGTTAAAATAATTCCTCAAAGATTGAATTAATCAGGAAGGATGGTTTACTATTTAAACAGATTGGAAGTCCTAATGTGTCAGAAAACGAACAAAATTCTTATTTAATTAATCTGAGTATGTCATAACAACAATTGGAATGCAGCAAAACGAAATATTCAATAAAAGGATCCTGTAATTTACTTTTCACTAGAAGCATAATAACACTTGGCATTTTATTAGTTTGACAGCGGGAGGAAGGGGAGGGGGGGGCAACATCAAGTAGTAATCACTGCCTTTTATGTTTAGCTCTTGAGTAATAGCCATTTAAAATATTTTTTCCCTTACTTTTTATGAAAATAATGTCGATACATACATTGAACATCAACCATCAATGTTTCTTAATAAGCTTCAATTAAAAATAATTAGCATACACTTGAAAGGGACTTGGTAAAACTAAATTAATTGGCACAATTTTGTGTATGTTTTTCCCTTAAAATATGATTAGAATTTGATTTTTTTTTCATTGAATCACCATTAATACTATAGGTTCAAGCGGGATTTGAGGTTGAATTACAAAAACTAGTGCCATCAAATATCACGTGGATTTAAAATTGCAACACTATTCTCAGATTTATAATCAACAGCTTCTGAAATTGCAAAACACAAATTAGTTCAAAACTTAATACCATTTGCAAAATATATAATCTGCTCAGATGTAGGCGAAAAAACTCAGAAATACCAACTATACTGGAGATCAAAATAAGCACATAATGTATTTGGATTAGGACACCAATACTGTCATCTTTATGGTTTTTGATTAAATAAAAAAAACAAGTTTTTTTAACTGAAAGTAAGGAACGACGTTAAAACTTAAAACGAACAGAAATTATTCCGTATATGAAAGTGGCTGTCCCCTCCTCAACGCCTCGCTCTTTACGCTAAAGTTTTTTATTGTTTAAAAAAAACTGAGTTGTGAGAAAGTCAAACTTTAGCTTAAAGAGCGAGGCGTTGAGGAGGGGACAGCCCCTTTCATATACGGAATAATTTCAGTTCGTTTTAAGTTTTAACGTCGTTCCTTTTTGTTTTTTTTATTTAATTTTTGAACGTTTTTGAATTAATGCAGGTTTTGATATTGGCTCACCGTACATGAATAATTAAAACAAAATTTGCATATTAATTTTACTTTTAGCTGGTTAAATGGCTTTCTCGAAACTAGTTTAATTTTATTTACGAACGTTTTTATTAGTAATAAATATACGTAACTTACGAATTAACTTACGTAACGAACTTCTTTATTCATAGATTTTTAATAAGTATATCAGGGGGTTCACCCCCTAGTCAATACCTTGCTCTTTAAGCTAAAGTTCGAATTTTGTTCCAATTCTTTAAAAATGACCCCTTAATCACAAAGGCCGTTAATTACAATAAATAGCTCTTATGAAAGTACTAAAAAATCTTTGGCTTAAAAAGCGAGATATCGACTAGGGGGTGAACCCAATCATATACGTAATATTTTCTGTTCGTTTTAAGTGTTGATGTTGCTCCTTACTTTCAGTTGAAAAACTTTTTTTTTAATTTAATTTCTGATCTTTTTCTTTAATAATGATGGAAAATCCGGCGCCCCCTTCATAGCAATGTCCCTTCCCCATGAAAAACTTCCTTCATGGAAAGATCCTCCCATATGACCCCCGACCCCCCCCCCCCTCCACCTACCAGAAAAAATCCCCCCTGAAAACGTCTGTATACTTCCCAATAACCAATACTATAGGTTAACATTGGGTAAAGTTCATAACTTTCAGCCCTCCCCCCGGGGACTTCGGCGGATTAAGTCATCCTAAAAGACATAGTTATCATATTTTCGACCATGCTGAACAAAATGGCTTTCTCAAAATTACGATCGAGTGACTTTGGGAAAAAAAATGAGCGTGGGAGGGGGCCTAGTTGCCCTCCCATTTTTTTGGTTACTTAAAAAGGGCACTAGAACTTTTAATTTCCGTTCTAATGAGCCCTCCCACGATATTCTAGGACCACTAGGTCGATACGATCACCTCTGGGAAAAAGAAAAAAAAAACAAATAAACACGCATCCGTGATCTTTCTTCTGGCAAAAAATGCAAAATTCCACATTTTTGTAGATAGGTGCTTGACGCCTCTACAGTAGGGTTCTTTTATACGCTGAATATGATGATGTGATTTTCATTAAGGTTCTATAACTTTTAGGGGGTCTTTCCCCCTTTTTTCGAAAATCAGCCAAATTTTCTCAGGCGCGTAACTTTTGATTAGAAAGACTAAACTTGATGAAATTTATATATTTGAAATCAGCATTAAAATCTGATTCTTTTGATGTATCTATTGATATCAAAATTTTTAGAGTTTCGGTTACCAATGAGCCGGGTCGCTCCTTACTTACAGTTCGTTACCACGAACTGTTTGATGATTAAGACTTTTGTTAAAGAGCTTTTTGTGGATGGAAGTTTGTCGAAAGGGTCTTCCAAACATAGAAATAACAAATGCCCAAAAGACTAGTTTTGACCAGGTGTATTATGTCCACCTTCTATTGAAATGTATCTTTGAGGCCTCTGTTTGATATGGACTTTTTTCATAAAGAAGGGTCATTCCCTCATGGGGGATGCTAGGGTCATGTCATAGCACTACTTAAATAAAAAGCAATGTAGGTGCAACGTTTTTTTTTGGTTTGTTGGTATTAGACCGGGGCACTTCATATAGAAGGAGATGTTATAGAAACTTTGAAAGGAGCTAATTCGACTGGAAATTGCAAGTTCTAGTGCCCTTTTTAAAAGTCAAAAGAGATTCGACGGCAACCCATCATTTCTCCAAATACATCCAATCAAAACTTTGAAATAGCCATTTTGTCCAGCATAGTTAAAAGGCCCAGTAATTATGTCTTTGAGGATGACAACTCCCACCCCCGGGCTTCAGGGTAAAAGTTGTAAGTTATGTCCTAGGAGCATACAGGGTTTTTATGGAAAGGGAGGTCATATGAGCCTTAGAGAGGGCTCATTCAATTTGATACCAGAAGTTCTAGTACCCTTTTTAAGAGTCTAAGTGATTGGAGAACAACTATCCCCCCCTCAATCCTATTTCCCCAAATGTATCCAATAGAAATTTTGGGATAGCCATTTGTTAAAAAAAATAGTCCAAAGATCACATAACAAGACCTTTGGAGTTGACACAACCCCCCAGAGTCTAACAATAAGGGTTGTAAGTTACACCCTGGGGCAAATAAAGTTTTTATGGAACGTGTAGTTATTTGAATTTTAGAATAGGCTCATTTGATTAGAAATTTAAAGCTCTAGTTCTCCTTAAAGAGTCAAAAGTAGTGAAGGACAAATGCCCCCCCCCCTCCATGACACCCTCTTTTTCCCAAACATATCCAACTGAAATGGTGAGATAGCCATTTTGTTCAAAATAGTCCAAATAGCATATACCAATGCCTTCATGGTGGATACAACCCCCAGAGTCCAGGGGAAAGGTTTGTAAGTTATGCCCCAGGGCACATAAGGTTTTATGGAATGAGTGGTCATATAAACTTTGGATTGGATGGGGCTCATCCACTATTTCAATTAATATTACTACTAGTAATACCAATACTACTACTCTTACTACTAATAAAACTATGTCTAATGGTATGAAGCTGAAGTTTTCAAGGATTTTTTTTTTTTTGGGGGGGGGGTGAACTTAATCACAACATGCTCTCTGTATGCAGGTTGTCAAAAGCGTGTAAGTGCAATATCTTAGGAACAGTTTGGTGTGTGAAGTTGAAACTAACAAAGCTTGTTGTGAGGGATGTTGAATTAAACAAAGAAAATATTTGCATCCTATTGCTACTGCTTTTACTCACACTACTACTACTGCTACTGTTATTACTACTTCTACTACTACTACTGCCACTAAAGCTAAGGTTTGAGTATTGAACTAAATCAGAACACACTATAACCACACAGGTGTTCAAGAGGACATATCAGCAATGCTTTAGGAATGTTTGGTGGTATTAGCATAAAACTTTGAGCATGTGTTGTATGGGATGTTGAAGAAACCAAAGGTGTTATGGACATATTGCTACTAATACTACCACAAATATTGCTGCTATGCAAGCTAAGAGTATTAATGTGAAGCTTTCAAGAAATATTAAGCTGGATTTTGAAGTAAATCAAAAAGTTTTAGAGCCCTTTATAAGAGTCAAAAGAGATCAGAGGGCAGGCAACCCTCCTCCCAAGCCCATTCACTCTCCAAACACAACCACTCAACATTTTGAGACAGCCATTTTGTTCAGCATAATAGAATGGTCCAGTAACTATGTCTCTAGGGATTTTGGGTATGTTCATCCCCCACAATTATTATATAATTGGCCCATAATGCTTTAAAACTAAATAAAAAGGTATTGTGTGTATGGTTGCCAATAAGACACCTCAGCAATCTATTGAGAATGACTGGGGCTATGAAATTGAAACTTTCAGGGTTACTACTATTACTACTTCTGCTACTACAATTTAAATAAATCAAAAGAGTGTAAGTGTATTCAGGTTGTCAAAGAGCATAGACAGAATTTTTGGGGAGTCATATTATGTTTTATTTTCAGGTCAACTTGAGGAGGTATAAAATTAAATTAAATAATACTATTTGTGTCAGGATTAGAAATTAGTGAAGAAGTTTCTCCAACATACAAATAGCAAGCCAAAGTACGGGTTTTTGTAGAAAAAAAATCCAAAAGATAAAAAACATTATTTCTTTTCTACAAAAAAGCCTATATTTATACAAAACAAACGTAAATTTACTTTAAAAACGTTTTCCAAAGAAAAGGAAAAATGCAATACAATCTCTCTCAGTCTCTTCTGAGCCTAACATATGATGTAAAAAAGCAAAAATTACATTCCCTACAACAAGAAGAGACTATTATGTTCAAGAACCACACTGTGAAAGATATATAGAAACTTACACTGGGAGCATTTCTAAATCCTTTGATTGCCTGAAAAACACCACCTCCAACAACTCCCATTGTGAAGGCACCTCCACAATCATCCACAATCCTCCATGGACTATAAAAATATAATATGATATAACGTATCAAAAAAAAAAATAAAATAAAACCAATTATCATGATTAAAGGTGAATCTGCTAGTGTCAAGAGAAACACCAAAATGAAACTTGGAAAGTGCCACCAAAATTATTTTTCAGATAGTTACAAATAAACCCACAGATTTCATATGATAGGCCTACATGCCCCTCAATCATCAGGATTTTTGCTTGGGGGAGGGGGGGGGGACAAAAAAACTTTAAAAACATCACAAATTTGTTCATGTTTTTTTGCTGTGTTTTTACCAAGTTGTACAAAATTTTTTTGGGGATGGGGGTTAAACTCTGAACACCCCTCCTCACATCAATACAGCCTTAGAAAGTTTTACCCCCATAGCTAAGACCTTGCCATAGATGACAGCTAGCATAAGACAACAAAGAAACTTAAAGAAGCACCATTGGAGAAAAAAGGATAAGCCAGGCCATTATGAAAAATATGTCAAAGCCCAAAATAAATTAAGAAATCTGGCCAATTAACTGTACCATAATTTTGAGACAAGACTTGCCAACCAGAGTAAGTTGAACCCTAAGAAATTCTGGAACTATGTATCCAGCAGAGATCACAACCAGAGACCCATAAAACGCTTAACAGAGAGTGACAGAAATGAAATCATTGGCACCCAAAATATAGCTTATCTTCTAAATGAGCAATTTACATCAGTCTTCACAAATAAACCTAATAATGTTTCCATTCCAAACTTAAAGTACAACATCCAGAAGCAAATGAGTTGCATTACAGTTACTACTTCTATGGTTGAAAAACAACTCAAAAGCCTTGACATCAACAGAAGAGCTGCTCCTGATAACATTCATCCTTGTCTGCTAAAAGAAGCTGCTTGTAAAATTGTCCCTGCACTATCTATACTTTTTCAAAATTCACTTGATCAAAAGTATGTCCCCTCCCAATGGAAACTAGCCTAAATCACACCTATCTTTAAAAAGGGGGATAGCTCTAAAGATGAAAATTATGGGCCTATCAGCCTCACATCTGCTGTTGCAAATGTCCTTGAGAGGATTGTTAATGATGTACTTCTTCAACACCTTGTTACTAATGAAATTATCTCCAACAGGCAGCACAGCTTTCTCCCAGGACAATCTGTAGAAACTAACCTTCTAGACACTTATGAACAGGTTACCCAGTTACTGGACAAAGGCCTTCCTGTTGATTTGATTCTTTTAGACCTAGTTAAAGCATTCAACAAGGTAAAGCCACAAAGCCACATAATTGGCTTTGCTTTAAGTTAACAGCAGCAGGAATCCACCATGAATTAGTAGACTGGCTAATGTACTTCTTGGCTGGTAGATCTCAGACAGTATGGCTCTTCACAACAGATAGTAAATGTAACTACTCCCAGCCCTGTAATGTTCTAATAAGTGTTCCCCAGGGAACAGTTTTAGGACCCACATTGTTTCTTCTTTATATAAATGATATGATTACCAAAGTCAGCAACCACTTAGCCCTTTATGCTCATGACTCAAAACTATTTGGTGTACCTGATAAATCATCAATACAATCTGACTTAGACCACATTCAGGCATGGGCAGATAGGTGGCTTCTCTCTTTCAACATAACAAAATACATCACCATTCATTTTGGTTACAATAATCCTCTGCATCAGTACACTATGAATGATAGCGGACATCAACCCCCATTCCTCTCCAAACTTGCTTCAGTGGCAAAGACCTGGAAGTCACTATAGATAATCTTCTGAAGTTCCATGAACACTGCATAAACTGTTTCCAAAGCAAATTCTAGCCTTGGACTTATTAAAAGAACACTTACTAGCTGATCAAACAGAATCTACTTGAAGCTATCTATACAAGGCAATTGTGAGACCAGTTTTTGACTTTGGAACCTGTCTTGCTGGTCCTTTTTACAAAGGTGATATACAGTTGATTAAAGGTGTACAAAGTAGGGCCACCAAGTGCATCTCTGGACTTCGTAAGTAACCCTATAGTGAAAGGCTATCTAACCTAAGACTCCCAACTTTGACCTTCCAACATAAGTTGAGTGACATGCTACTCACATATAAATTTGTCCATAAACCCCAAAATAAGCTTTTTACCCAGTTACCCAACAAAAGACAAACACAAGGTCATTCTAAAAAGCTTCATAAGCCTAGAGTTCAAAGTAGAATCCAACAAGAGTTCTTTAGCCAAAGGGTCATTAATGATTGGAACTGTTTAAGCAAGGAGACAGTGTCTTCAACATCAGCTGAAGTTTTCAAAAGGAGACTTGACAAAGAATAAGAAGCCAAACCTTCTAGATACAACTGGAGCTGCCCATCATCTGTGTCTCATAAATAGTGATTGACATATATGTGTATAAAAGAGTTGTGCTAGGATGCTGATGCTGTTTGTCATATCCATCCAACTTGCATACTCAATCAGAAATTGATGTTGTGTGGTGGTGTCTACTCTAAACTACAGAAGAATGGTCCCCTTGATCATACCTATCTGTGGTCACTGTTACCAAGTGGGCTTACATTGCATCTATCCTAGCACACTCTTAGTCAGAAGGCATGTCACTGGGCCATAAACACAGTCACAACCCTGTTTTTTTTATATTTGCTGTAAAATGTTTTAACTGCTATCTCAACAATGGAGCCAAACAGATTCAACATTGGACCTTATTTTACTCTGAAGTGCAAATTAAGGTAATTTTACATATTCTCTCTGGTCTCTATTTGTTCATATTCAGCAAATAGATATGCCTGCCCTCTCAAGCAAAAAAAAAAAAAAAAAAAAAAAAAAAAAAAAAAAAAAAAAAAAAAAAAAAAAAAAAAAAAAATCGAATGACAGTGATGAAGATGAGCCTACTCAAAATTCAAGTGATGGTGAAAATGAATTTGCCTCCAAACTGGAAGCTGATACCAAAGATCGTGAATATAATGACAATAATTTCCAAGCCATGACATCAAATGTGAATGATAATTTGAGGACAGACACTCAACAAAATCCTGAACTTTTTGTTTTCCAAGAAAATGTTGGTGTGAACAGTGTTATTACTAGCCAAAATGTTTGTGTGGGGGGGGGGACAAGAGAGTTTACTGACTGACTGGTAATTTTTACTGACTGTTTTTGTCAAAAATTGGCATAATGACCATTTCAAATACAATATGTAAAATCACTGCATGAGTCAGTAAAACCACTGCATTTACCAACCAAGATTCAGATTTTGATACATATCATGTCACTACTTTAATGCTGTCTATTTAACCAAATGGAAAATTGTGGCATCATCTGTAAAATCATGACAGGAGTTGGTAAAACTGCTGCATTTACTGACCAAGTTCAAAATTTCTATAGATGACATGTCAGTTTTTTTGTGGTCTTTTTTTAACCAAACAAAGAATTTTAGTAGCATCAGAAAAATCATGGCACCAAGCACCACACTTTTACTGACTTCTTCTTTTACTGGGCAACAAAAAAAATTGGAAGCATCCCCCCTCCCCTCCATACATGATGGCCCTAGGTGTGGAATTGGATATGTCAAATTATACAGTTCAAACACTGATGGACATATTTTTTTCAGAAGAGTTTCTTGCATTACTGGTAGAACAAACAGATTTATATGCTGCACAAGATATTTTAAAATGCACAGAAATAACAAAATCAAATAGATTATCACAGTGGCAAGACATAAGTGTTGCAGAAATGAAAGTCTTTATTGGACTTTTGTTGCAAATGGGACCTTGCACTTTTCCATCCATTAAACATTACTGGAGCACAAAGAAGCACAAAGAAACTTTTGGTGCTCACATATGAGTCAAAATTGATTCCAGTTGTTACTTTGCTATTTTCATTTGGTTGGTAACTCAATACCATCTTCTGACAGATTATACAAGGTGAAATCAATACTGAATCATTTCAATAATATTATGCAAGAAATCTATATATTAAATAAAAATAGTTGTATTGACAAATCCATGATGCTATGGCAGGGAAGATTGGTTTTCTAGCAATACACAGAAAATAAAAAACACAAACATGAGATCAAATTATATGAACTATGTGAGTCCAATGGTCTTGTGATGAAACTAAAAATTTACAGCAGCAGATCTGATGAAACTGAATTCAATCTAGGACAAACTACTGACATTTTAAATTTGCTTAAGGACTATCTCAATAAAGGATACATGGTTTACATGGACAACTTTTATAATTCTGTCACTCTTACAAAAATTCTAAATGCACAAGAAACTTATGTGTGTAGAACTTTGCAAAATAACAGAAAAGGAAACCCCAAAGATGTAGTCAATCATAAACTAAAGAAAGAAAAGTGCATTTGGCAGCAAAACGGTCCTGCTATGGTTTGCAAGTGGAAAGATAAATGCAATGTCCTTTCCATTTCAAACATGCATGCTGTTGAAATGGTGGAGGTGACCAATTGTAACAGAAAAATTTCTATGGAACCAAATATAATTCAAAATTATAATAATGGGATGACTGGCATTGAACAATCAGATCAAATGCTTTATACTATTCTTCTCTTAGAAAGACCATAAGATGGCCTAAAAAGGTTACTCTTTATATTATAGAGATATATATACACAATGCTCAAAGGTTTTTCAAAAAGCAACTTCTTCAAAAACAAAATTAATGAAATTCAGAGAAGAGTTAATCATTGCCCTAATTAGAGGAGAAAATAAAACATCTTCAAAGAAAATCAGGTTGCAAAAGCTCCATTATTTAGAAAGTCTACCACCTACACAAAAAAAGCAGCACCCAACAAATCCATGTTGTGTATGCACACAAGCAAAAAACCATAGAGAAACATGTTAGTATTGTCCAATTTATTTAGATAAGCCATCCCTTTGTGTGAAAGATTGTTTCAAGAAGTTCCACAGGCAATAAAAAATAATTTTATATCTTGAATTTTCAACTGCTTTTAATTATACTTTGTGTAATAAATTTTACATTCATACAAGTCAGCATTGATTTTTTGTTCTTTTCCCAGAAGCCATCTATTGATATTAAAATTGATACTATTCCAATTATAATTGTAGCTGCACAAAAATGGCTAGAAAAATAACTACAAGATAACTTGTAGTTGGTGTCCTAGAACAGAATGCAATCTACAAGTTATCTTGTAGTTGGCAGTCAATGTGTTAACAGGTCCAAAACTCTTGGATCATTATCATAAGAAGTCATAACATGTTCTGTTTCCTTTATAATATTGTTTATGTAAATAAGAAATAGAGTAGGGCCTAGTACTGTATCATATGGAACATCAATGGGCACCTCACATCAACTTGAGAATACCTTCTCAAGCATGATGCAGCTGATTAGAGAAGAAATTTTAATTTGAGTTTTCAGAGGAATTATTTTGTTTTCTTCTAGTTTTGATATAGCCTATTCCTTGGGCTATCAGAGGAAAGGGGTGTATCCCCCAAACCCAGAATTTTCTTGTAGATTCCTGTGATCTCAATTTACAAAACCTAGTTTTGCTTTTATTAATTGCAATAGGTTTATTGGATAAAAATTATAACCTATGCTATTTGGTAAATTTACAGGTGGCACAATAATTTAGCTAGGATGTCATCTGATGCCTTTTTTTATACTCTTTCATAATACAATAATTGCTTCTGTTGCAAATTGCATGTTGAGCCCTTAAAGGGGCCCCAAAGGTATTTATATGAATTATGAAAGAGCATAAAAAAGCATCAAATGATGTTTTCACTTTTATCCTAGCTAAATTATATGGCCCACAGCAAATTTACCTAGAACTTTACCTCCCCCCATAATGTGCAAATATTTACCCTGAATTGTCAACAGAAAAGTTTTGAATTGCAAAATTCAGCGCTATTTTTGTTGATGGCATTTGAAAAACTTGGAACAGTAGGAAAACATGAGTTTTGAATTGTTATAAATAAGTATTTTTGGAATATATTACTCTTGAATAACTAATTGATAAACTAGTGATATGTTTTTAACCACTTTTCAATAATTTAGGGTACCAAACCAGTTAGCAACCCCCAACAAATAAACCAACACCCCCCAAAAAAATAAGAAAACAACTTCTACTTCACTGATTTTAGTTAGGAATGTTTCATCCTTTTCTCCCTCATGCTCAATGTACAACAGCATTTCTAGCTCAGTTTAATGCATCTATTGACAAAAGGCAGGGCCTAACTTTTGCCAGTCTAGGAATTTTGCATGGATTTTAATTTTTTTTTGAAAGGCATATAATTATTATTCATAATTAGATAAAACTTTGATTATTTTTGAGGAATGTTGAGGTTTTTAAATGGTGGGTTTTCTTAACAATAAAAAATAATCATTTCAAAAATCCAACGGGGTAAAGTGTTGCTTTGCTGGTCACTACAAACCTATTCTTCAACATGGGTCCTTTTTTTAATCTAAACAGAAAACTGGTCAGAAACTGAATGGACAGCCATGTTGCAAAATTGGTTTGGAGTCTTTTCTCTTGAATTTTGGCTATACAGTTTGTAAAACAAATAACAGGAAAAATTATTTAATCTAGTTTTATTCACGATACTGATAATATAGGGCTCTGCCTCAAATTTTACCATTTTCTCCTTTCCAACATTTTTCTAAGGTTTCAGTAATATTTCACAATAAAAAAAAAAATAAATTTACAAAGTTTATTTGCCATTTTTCTAGTACTTAATCAAATAATTTCAAGATGAATACATTATTTGGAAAGCCCAATTGAACCTTTCAAATATTTTGTGGCAGTAAACTGTAAGTAAGGAGTGATACAGCTGAATAATAACCAAAATGCTAAAAAACAGAATTTTAAACACAGTTTATTATGGTGATTCTAATTATACAAGTTTCTTTAAGTTTAGAGTTACCCATTAAAGGCTACAAGCCTGACAGATTTTCCTTGGTTTTCAAAAAAGGGGAGAAACACCCCCTAAAAGTTAAAAATCTCAACAAAAATCACATTATCAGATTTAGCATTGTAATTTAATTAAGCTTCTTTTTTTCAAACATAGAATATAATACTTCATGTAAAAAGAAAGTTTTTCTTTAGGTAAAAATAAGCCTGCAATGAGTTCTGGTGACAGTGGCAATAGTTGGTGTTGTACTTATTGCCGTGAAGTTCAGAATGGTTATGAGTGCTTTGAGTCACTTGTAATGGATGTGAGGAGCATATGCAACCTTATAAGAAAATTAAACTATATTTTCTTGTGAATTATTATCACTTCTAATCAGCAGTTGTACCAAACCAATCCTGCTCAACTCATCCTCAGGGCTATACTGTGGTGTTTCTCCTCCCCATAGTATAGTGCAGACAGTTTGATATCATTCTATTTTCCCTTCTTGTTTTAGTTTTGTTTTTTTTTTGTTTAAAGCTTTTTCCAATAGGCAATGTTTAGAAGTCCTCCCCAAAAAAAAAGTCCCACCAGATCCCAAATCAAATTCCAGTGAAAGTGCCATAGTGAAAGATACCCATCTTGGCTGGTCAAGCATGCTATCTCAAAGTTCAAATGATAGCTCCAATTCGGAGAATAGGACAATGATAAGTGTAGGGGCTAATGTAACCATAAATGATGATAATGGGTTTCAAGAGGTCCTCTCTAGAAGCTCTAAAAAAAGGAAAAAAATCTCCCCAATCAAAAGCATTTCCCCTCTCCCTGCCCAAGATCCTCCCTCCAAAAACTTAGGAATTTATCTTAAAATTACTCTTACTACCCCCTTTGAAATAAAAATGATCACTGCAATAAGAGTTGCAATTTTTAAATTGCTAAAATCACTGTTCTCTCTTAATATTAACTGTGATGGATCTCTGCTAATAGCTGTAGAGGATCAGAAATCAGCAGATACAATAATCAACCTAAAATCCCTTCTGAATACCCCAATTACTGCATCTAATTGGAACCCAAAACAATCACCAACAAAAATAGTAGTTTATAATATTCCCCCAGAGATATCCACTCAGGAGTTATCCTCCTATCAGAAATCAGGAGATATCCACTCAGGAGATATCCACTCACACAATCCCAGTTGAGGATGTTACCCAACTTGGCAAACCTAACTCTAATGGCCTAAAAACTAGTAGATCCTTCTTATTCACACTGAAGGAAAAAATTAATATCCCAGAAAAATTATTCCTATTTGGGCAAATCAAACCACACAAGGAATACAAACCTAAGCCTATCCAGTGTCAGAAGTGTCACAAACTGGGACACACGACAAACAAATGCAATGAAATTCTCCAAGAGTGTAGTAATTGTAAAGCTTTCCATCCTAAAGAGCTGACAACTTGCAACAACACTCAGCCTACATGCATCAATTGCAAAGGCCCACATGAATTTACAAATAAATCATTATGCCCTGCATACAAGAAAAGAGCTCTAACACTCCAAATATCAACAGAGAAGGCCATCCCATACCCCTTTGCAGCAATGGAAGCAAATGCTGCCCAACAATACCAAATAAAGCCTGTAATGAAACCAACCAAAACCCCCAAGTCAAACGCCCCCAATGCATCAAGCACCCCATATAAAACACCATCTTCTAAGCCCCCTAGCTCAGATCCCTATCAGAAGGAATCACCAAGCCAACAAGCCTCCTTGTCCGGTGAGATGAGGTCAGCCTGCCCCCCCTCCCAAGAAAAAAACAAACCAGAAACACTACCAGGAATCAATCCCCTAACCGACAAACAGGATGCACAACCAAAAATGCAATCCCCAAATATATACTTATTCATTCTAAACTGTAATGCAGTTCAGGCCATGAACATAGATCAACTACAGAAAACAAAAATCATTGCAGAATTGGCAAAAATCTACATCCCAGATGATATGCTCATTCAAGCAAAAAAAGATCTTGCTTTACTTCTAACAAAGCTGAACATTGATACACAGTCATATGAAGAATAAATCATCAACACAACATATATCAATACTCCAATGGAATGTAAGATCACTCACAGAAAATAAGCTAAATGAACTAATATCTTTTATGAATAATAATTCCATTAATATTGCTTGCCTCCAGGAAACTCATTTAACCCAAAATCAACAAATTAAGTCTCTGGGATATACTATCCTCAGAAAGGATAGATCTTCAGAGAGAAAAGGAGGTGGGGTAGCTTTATTAGTTAAAAATAATATAAAATTTTGTGGCATCAATTTTCCAGATTTTGCAAATGATGTTGATGTAATTAGTATCAGTGTTTGGCTGAATAATTTAAAAACCTACATGATAAGCTTTTATAACCCTAATGGCCAAACTACAGATGCCAAGGATTTCTTTAATTATATAAATAATTCTAATATGTTAAAAAATATCATTATTTGTGGAGATTTCAATGCCCACAGCCTTTTGTGGGGGAATAAACCAGCAAATAAAGCTGGTAAATTCATTGAGCATATGACTTCAATTAATAATGAATTAGCTGTTGCTACCCCTCCAAACCTGAATACATATTTCAACCCCAAAAGTGGCAGATTCTCCACAATTGACCTACATATTGTGTCATTAAATTTTTTGAACAAAATTTACATAAATAAAATTGATAGTCTACGTACTGACCACTTGGCTATAGTCTGCTCCCTAAATGAACCTGCTGAAACTTTATCTCATACCTCCAAATATATCAACACTAAAGCAAATTGGTCTATGTTCCAAAATAAGCTAAATGATGAAATTATAAGTTTCACCCAAAGTTCATGCATTTCTAACACAACAGTTGACACACATGCTGAAGCCTTGACATCTTTACTAATAAATACAGCTAATCATGCTATCCCCAGGACAACACCTAAGAAAACATTCCCTAAACAAATTCCTAAAGCATGGTGGACAAGTGAGTGCCTAAATAAATGGAGGATAAAAAAGGCAGCTTGGACAGAATTCATAAAAAAACCATCACCTACTAAATATTTAAAAAAATTACAAGCAGAATCTAATCTAAAAAGGACTATAATAGATGCTAAGCATAAATACTGGAATAATTTTGCAAATAATCTCTCCAGAGAAACACATGAGCCAATTATACATAAAGTCATAAGCCACATCTGTGGGAAAAAGACTTCCCCCAACCCGCTCCTGTATGAGCTTATACATAATAATACCCATTATGACAATGATAATGAAAAAGCTAACCTATTTGCAACTCTCTTTGTTAATAAGCTAACATCAAATAATCAAAGCAAACTGTCCACAATTCCTATGAACCCAAGTTACCAACCACACCCAGGATCCGAGTACATAACTAATCCATTTTCAATCCAGGAATTGAATAATGCAATACATCATATTAGGACCAAAACTAGCAGCAGCTATGACAATATACACCCTACATGGATAAAGAATCTCACACCTTCATACAAACAAGAACTGCTAAATTGTTATAATTGTGCTTGGGCATCTTCTAGGTTCCCCAATATATGGAAATGTTTGTCCCTCCTACCAATCCTGAAGAAAAATAAACCAAAAGATAACCCTGAGTCTTATAGGCCCATAATGATTACTCCTGTGATGGGGAAAATAATGGAGAAAATGATCTATCACAGACTCCTCTGGTTTGTTGAAAAAAATAATGTGATCCCTCACACTCAAACTGGATTCAGGAAACACCACTCCTCAACAGATGCTTTCATTTTGCTAACAAATGCAATAAATGAATCTTTCTGAAAAAATAATGTTCTAGTTGCAGCTTTCCTAGATTTTGAAGGGGCATATAACAATGTGAACCACCAAATCCTTTTAAACAAACTTGCAAACCTTGGAGTACCCCCTAAGCTAGTATCTTTTATTAAATCCTTCATAGAAGTGCAAAGTTTCATTGTTTGTGTTGGTTCAGCCTCTTCACCCCAAAAGACAATAACCAAAGGCCTACCTCAGGGAGCCGTCCTCAGTTGCCTCCTATTTGCCCTATATCTCTGGGACATGAACCCACCCCACACGAATCTACAATATGCTGATGATCTGGTGCTATGGTCATCTGGCAACACCTTTCAGATAGCACAGTCAAATCTGCAAAAGTCACTTTTCCAGTTTAAAAAATTCTCTCAACATTCAGATTTACCCATTGCACCCACCAAGTCAAAAATAATCCAATTTCACCAGAAGCAAAACCATGTTAATGCAAAACTAACTCTAAATAAAACAACTATTCCAGAAGATAACCATATTAATTACCTAGGTCTCATGCTTGACCAAAAATTTAATTTCCACCTCCACATTTGAAACACAATAAAAAAATGCTATAGAAAAACAAATATACTAAAAAGACTTCTTTCCACACCCTGGGGCTGTAAGGAGAAAACCTTACTCCAGTTTTATAAATCACATATAAGACCCCATATTGACTATGGGCTCATCGTCTATGGTGCATGTGCAAAGACCCAGATGCAAAAAATTGAAACAACACAAAATGATATAATATGTCTCATATTTGGTCTTAGGAAACCAACAAGCACCAAGTTTCTGCTTATGGAGAGTGGATTAACAACAATAAGGGAGAGACATAGGTTTCTCTTGACAAAACATCTTACAAAAATTGAATCAAATAGCTCACACACATTACATAATTGGTTAAGAAATCCAGCCATGTATAGAGGCATTGCAGATGAGTATGCCAATATTCAGAAGAAGTTCCCCATACCAGCAAAGTCTATTGCACCCACTTTCCCCTGATCCCCCCCATGGAATTGGTCAAGTCCCATAATAAATAATGAATTCTCAAAGTGGAATAAAGATTTAACCCCCATTGCTTTTGTCCAGAAAAAATTTGCAGAACTTAATACAATTACCTATAAAAATCACTTCCAAATATTTGTTGATGGGTCAAAAATGAATGAGAAGGTTGCAAGTGGTGTTTTCCTTCCTCACCTGAAAATTGCAATGGGCGAGAGATTATATAATAATTTATCTATAATGTCTGCTGAGTTAAATGCCATAATCATGGCATTAGAACACCTTAAGGAAAACCAACCTTTGATTGCAAATTCAAATAATATTATCATATATTCTGACTCTCTATCAAGCCTTGAGTTGCTGGCCTCAGCTCCTCAATATAAGTTGGACATTGACACTTATCATTGTCTCAGTATTATTGATAATCTTGCTTCAAGTGGCATAAAAACTTATTTTCAGTACATTCCTAGCCACTCTGGCATAAGTGGTAATCATCAGGTTGATGAAATAGCAAAAAATGCTATAAATATTGACCAGCCAAGTGGGAGACCAATCCCAATTAGAGATATTTACCAATGGAGGCTATCAGATATTAATTTTAATAAGATTAATCCTATCCTTTCCCCCTTTCCCAATAAGTATCTTTCTAAAATTTATCATAGAATTTGTTCTGGAACAAATGGACTAAATTTCCTTGCTTTCTCATATAAGTTTTCTAATTCAAGTGGTTCAATTCCCCTGTCCCCTCTTTGCAGGCATTGTAATATGAATAATGAAACAATTGACCATTGCCTATTTGAATGTAATATGCTGATGTCTGCACAACATACCTTGCTTTGTAAACTGTTAAAATGCTTTAAACAACACAAAATCTCACTAAGAGCCTAGCCAACTATACCTGCACACAGAGCACAGAAATCAATATCTATCATCTTATATTTGAACTCCTTGAGTCAAAAGATCTACTGAAAGATATCTGAGAATATCCAATAAAAAAGAGACAACCAAGACAGTAGCTCTGTAGCCCACAGAGTGAAGCAAAAAGAAGAGGGCTAAATAGTACCAACTGAATAGCCTGCCTACTGTGAATTAGAAGAATATGCATTGTATCCCTGAAGATCTTTCAACCAATTATGCCAGATCAGCAATGGAGCTAAATAAGTTCTTAAAGTCAGAAGGAACAAAGTTTACTGCAAGATATGTTTGAAAGAGTAAAAGCTCTGTTTTCTAAGTTAATACTGTTTCTTTTTATATTTTTTACTTTGGAATATTATAATTTTGTCTGTTTTCAATACAAGTATCTGAGGGTTTAAATGTTTTTGTCTACTTTTTGATATCTTTACTTTTATTTGTTTTCAATATAATAGAATGAAGGTTTAAATGTAAAGGAGCTTGTCTGATCCCAGTTGGAAGACAAGTTGTGTCTCATGTTGGTCTTCTGATTGCCATGTTTGCCCTGCTTTTGGCATACTTTTCAAAGCATATGAAACAAGCAATGACAGAGCTTTCAGGTGATGTGTAAATCATATCTGAGTCAGTTATTTTGTGGTTTTTGTGCTGATTAAAGTAGAGAATATTGTTTCAACAGTTGGCAAACTGGTTTAGTACCCTAACTGGTGTTGATAACTTCTTTGTGTGGTTACAAAAATGAAACACTTTTAGGGCCCCTTTAAGGGCTCAAGATGCAATTTGCAACAGAAGCAATTATTGTATTATGAAAGACCATGAAAAAAGGCATCAAATGACATTTTGGTAAATATTTACCAAATCATATTATTGAGTTACAACTAAAGTGAATATACCACTCAATGTCTTTTTTTATGCTCTTTATGAATATAATGATCATTTCTTTCAGAAATGAATTTGAGCCCCCACCCCTACATATACCAATTCAGGGTATATATTTGCACATTAGGGGGGTGGGGGTAATTTTATTTCTGATGTAAATGAGAGGTAAGTTTAAACTTTCCCCCCACCCCCTAATGTGCAAATATATACCCTGAATTGGTATATATAGAGGTGGGGGCTAAAATTCAGGTAAATATTTACCAAATCATATTATTGAATAACAAATAAAGTGAATATACCATTTGATGCCTTTTTTTATGCTGATTAGCCTATGAATATAATAATCATTTCTATTGAAAATGAATTTTAGTCCCCCCCTCTATATATGCCAATTCAGGGTATATATTTCTACACTAGGGGGGTGGGGTGGGGGTAAAGTTTAAACTTACCTCCCATTTACATCAGAAATAAAATTTGCCCCCACCCCTCCTAATGTAGAAATATATACCCTACATTGGCATATATGGGGAGGGGGCTAAAATTCATTTCCAATAGAAATGATTATTATATTTGTAATCAGCAAAAAAAGGTATCAAATGGTATATTCACTTTAGTTGTTACTCAATAATATGATTTGGTAAATATTTACCAAAATTCATTTCTGACAAAAATGATTATTAGATTTGTATAAAGAGCATCAGAAAAGGCATTGAGTGATATATTCAATTTAGTTGTAATGTAATAATATGATTTGGTAAATATTTACTGACATTTTTACTTTCATCCTAGCTAAATTATTGTGCCACCTGTAAATTTACTGGCTATTTCACATAATTTTAGAAAGTGATAAGAATAGGCCTAGGCTAGAAGGAAACATAATAATATGCTTATTAAAAATTTCTTCTGATACCTTATTATTAGAAATTATAAAGTAAGAACTACAATATTGAGGGGTAATATAAAGTAAGAACTACAATATTAAAGTAAGAACTACAATACAATATCTGACAGAGGGGTCAGAAGAGCAACCATGATATTTGTAAAAAAAAAAAAAAAAAAAAACAAGAGAAGGAATATAAGAACCACTGTAATTTATTAGAGTGTTTTCCTTAGAATAGGTCAAATAGCCAGCTAACTATTTACCAAAATGAGATTAAAGCTACACAAGACACCTTATGTAACAAGTCTCTCCATGTCAACATTTTTATGGCAAGAAGTCAACGGTATTGTAAATTATAGGGTTAATTTATCAAACAGTTAAATGGATCAATTTTAAATATTAAACAACCTTCTTTCGTGAATAATTACCATGGTTCTCTAGAGTATTCCTCCATTAGAAAATTGTTTTTGCAAGCCTTAAAACTGCGTTATTTCTTGTAAAAATGAACTGTTGGGTCTCTTTCGGCGTTGCCCAAACATGATATTTCGACCGACCGAAAATTGACGCCCAAAAAAGTGATTTTTCCTTGCAAAGAGTGAGATCAAATAATTTGTGTGCGTGCGGTCCGTTCCATCTTATGATTGCTCTCCATTTATTTATACATTTCTATAACTAATCCCATGGATATTAAATATTTGAATCACTGTTTTTAAATATACTTTAAATAAAATTTAGGAGGGCTTACCGCTTTAATGAATTTCTAAATAACAAATTAGATAAGAAATAGCAATGTTTTAACTGTTAATAGGTAGTTCTCTGCTAGCTATTTGCAAATTTTAACTTTCATTGTCTATACATTTGACTCAGCTACATTCAAAGCTGTTGTTGAATTGACTTCACTTTAGTCAAGTCAACTAACGGAGTTCAGGGTTCAAACTCACTCTCGATTTCCAACCTTAGTTAATTTTGAGCAGCCCGATAACTTTTGTATACTTTTCGGCCCACTTTGGATGAAAACTTAGTTGTAAAAATAAACTTCTCTTCTACCCCAACAGTATTTTCTATTTCTTTCTATATCTCTCCAATTTTCATATTGTACATGTATTTTTCTGGGCGCGTTACAAAGAGGTAGATAGGTACTGCTTAAGACAATTCAGAGAAAAGCAAGTGTCTCTTCCTTTTAATTTGAGGTTGATGAAAATGCAGAAAAATATTGAAAACATTTATACTTACAGCCGAAGAAGGAAGCAAATTAGATGACTACATTAAAAAAATCTATTAATATACAGCCCCAGTCACCAAAAGTGATCCTAGTCACCAAAAGGCTCTGATGAAATCAAGGAGACGTGCACATTGGGCAGCCTGCCCTGGAGTGCATCAAACAAATAACAAACAACCAAATTTGATTTTGCCAGATATATCTTCCAGAAATAAGACCAGCACAACGGAGTTATTACAGATCAATGCATTACAAGATCAGGTTTCTGGTGATAGGCTTTTATTATAATGCTGTAGATGAAAGGGTTCGTGACAAGATAGTAAATGGTATTTGAAACCCAAAAATACAAAATTTGGGAAATATATCCTACCAAAGATTTCTATATTTGAGTAGAGCAAGAGAAATGGGCATCATATTTAACTTAGAAAACTGTCATTTCTATGTTACAAGTGATTTTGTTTTACAAATTATAAGTGAATATGGTGTACAGCCATTAAAAAGCTGAAAGCTCTAAATTCCGAAGGAGTTTTAACTTCTGGGTAGCTCAATTACCTTGACAAATACATTCTAAGCCCTTCTGCCAAAAAAGAATTTTAAGTGACCTTAGTAAATCTTTAGCGTTCAAAGAGACACAAGAGGATACATACTAGTTGTAGAAAGAGTTCTGGAAGACAAAAATCAAATAGAAATAATGCTCAATTAAGACTTAACGAATTATAAACTCACAATGCCAACAGTCTTGTACCACAGGGACTTTAAAACCCCCATAAAACCGACCTTTTGCTGAAATTGCAGTTACTGATACCTTATAAAAACTGCACCTACCTGGCCTTAACAAAAACCTCCAAAGGGAAATAGAAACATACATCAATCAGATTTCATGAGTCCTTCGTATTAATTGTAAATTGTAAGGCAGACGCCTTATAGTGTCTGAAACTGGAGTTGCTTTCAGACAAAAAGGAAAATGTAATTCTAAAAAAAAAGTGTTGATCGTTAAATTCAGGATACGTAATAGCTGTAGAAAGAGCTCTGGAAGACAAAAATCAAATAAAAATAAGGCTCAACTAAGATTTAAAGAATAAAAACCCAAAATATTAATAGTCTTACACCACAGGGACTTTAAAACCTGTTTGTTAACCCCCCCCCCCAATCTCATTGTTAAGTTATCGAACTGAAAAAAAAACTTGGATAGTCACCCTAAAACTATTGCAACAAATTTAAATTAAAAAAAAAAATAGTGATGATTAATCAAGCCGTACCTTACAATCAAAGTGAAATTCAAAGATTTTAAACAAGTATTGATATACCAACAATAAGCAACTTATATTTTTTGAGGCAATTCTACAAGAAGAATTTTTAACTGTAAACCAGTTATTCAAAAACTCCAAGATATACTTTCTGACAAAGAAACACGTTCAGGACTAGTTCGCCAGTTTTACTCTCAGATCAAGTGGAAAAGCACAGTATTACGGAAAAGATTTTCCCAGTATGAAAGTAGATGAAATGATTGCTAGTATTTTTAGAAGTCATATGTTACCATCTGTGGCTAGACGAGTTCTGGAACAGACGGAACCAATTTACAGTAAGAATAATCTGTAGAACCTAAAAAACGGAATCTGGGGCCTTATTGTGCCTGTAACTAGTGTTTCTTCTATGTATAAAAGAAAATGCCATTCTAATAATAAGTTGCTGGTTGTTAAAACTAGGACGCGTAAAAAAACCTATCAGAGGTGTTCTTCTCGTTCCTTCCAACCTAGAATTGTTTCTCCGTCATTATGTTTTGGGTTTTAAAACCTTCCCATTAGACTGGTTTTGTGGTGTAGTTTAATATACTACTTTTTGCTCAAATAATACCTTGTTTTGGTATTCTCCCCTCGATAGACTGAAATCCTTATGATCTCTATGGGTCGTAGAATGGTTAATTTTTGATCCTCTAGCCATGATAATCACACGGGGCCTATGCCAACATAAATCATAGTTAAGCATTGTCTTAGACGTACCTAGTTTTCAAATAAAAGGCTTCTATTATACAATTCTATTAAAGAAGTAATTCATTCAAAATACACTTCTATTTAAAAATCCTATCTTACACAGTCATGCTAGGCTTGACGAAACACGCAACCACACTCAAAAGGACAAAATCCTTCAACAGTTTAACTCTACAATTCGAAGTGGATGGCTTAGATTTAAAAACCAGTGTCCTGCATATCTCATTGCGTATTGGAACCTACAGCATTAGTTGCCCTTTGCTAATAATCATATTCAAGGGTGAAACGACTGTCATTCCCTTAGATATTAAGGCAAAAATTGTTAATTAGCTTCTTGTCTCACACCTGGATATATAAAAGACCAAACAGGGTGTTAGAATTCTTGTCTAGTAACCCATAATAAATAACGAGATAATGACAGCATGTGAGAGATGTGGCCATAAAAAAAAGAGCCTCTAATCAACTCTATAATTCTCATCTTATTATGGTAGTAGGTAACTTCTCACTTCATTTACTGCAATGAATAAAAATACCTCATAATGTTGGGCCACCACCTTTGAAGTTGACAAGCTGAGGAACATTTAATCTACGGAAGTAATTAGCATATTGAAAGCGCCCTTCAGTATATAAAGCATTCCCCATTCTATTAAATTTGACAAAGAGACTCAATATTTTTCCTCCACGTTCAAATGTTTCAAATGACTGAGGTAAAATCTACAAAATACTACTACTACTACTAACAACTCACCGCAGCACCAAGCCGCCTGAGGCAAACACAGCTACGCACGCTCCTCCTCCACCCAAATATTTAGTCCTATAGATCCTCAGTCTAATTGGCACATAGAAAAAGTCGTGCAAACATGTAAAGATACCATTACCAAGGCAATAGAAAGTGGACATGACCTTTATCTGGGACTCTCTGAATACAAGAATACCCTTGTTGATGGATTTACATCACCTGAATGGCTACTTATGAGTTGGCAGTTGAGCTTTAACCTACATTTTACATGAAAGTACAAGCTTATGCACTTTCAAACATTCAAAATGATTGTTAAAATATCGGCAGAGAATTTTAAGGAGTGGTATAGTAATTGCCGATTCTGCCCCAGCTAGATCACACCAGCACTTTACCCTCTTCTAAACCCAATTTACAAAATTTTCAAATGAAAAACCTGCATTTTCAAGCATTTCCAATCATAACTCCATCAAGCATTCCTCATTAAAACAGGACTTGTGAATTCTGAGATGGTTTTTGTAAATAGCACTATAGTCATTTGTATTAATAATTTTATTTTTGAATAATGAATCGAGCTGGTCAACAGCTTTATTTCTGACTTCATCAGATGTATATCCAGCAGCTTTGCTACCTAGCAAACTATATAACTTTTCAATCATATCATTTGTATTCATGTTAATCCCAGTTCCTTGCTTAGGTTGTATAGCATCAAAGTTATCTTTTATAGCTTTTAACCTTCTTCTGTATATTTTTACGAACTAAAACCTTTTTTCTAATTTACCAGATTATAAAATTTCATCATTCCTCCATACCTTTGATGAAGTGTTCCTGATTGATCTGTAGCATCTGTTAAATATTGATAATATTATAAATAAAAACTAAGCATTTCCAAGCAAGATTCCTTAGGATCATAGTTCTTACTGATTTCTTTCAAAAGTTCTTTATCTATCCCAGAATCAACATTAGCAATGAAATTTGGTTTATTCAGGGGTAAAATAGCTTGACTTGAGGGAGCTTGAAAACTTACTTTGTTCCTTAAAGATTGATCCAATCGTTGAAATTGTCGTTTCAAATTAATGTGATTTTCATGTAATTTATCAGTAATCATATTAGCATTTTTATCTTCTGCTTCAACGACTGGAGCACCCAACTTTTTAGCATAGTAACGAAATCCAGCTTGCTCTAAGGCACGTTCTTGAACGTTATTTCTTTGTATCTCTCTACTTTTCATTATACTCGATAATAACTGATTCAACTTTATAAGATCCATTTATAGATTGAAAGGTTTTATTGAATAGCTTTCCAGAGTTCTTTTTCGTAAAAAACACCATTAATGAGTTCACCAATTTTATCCGACAGTTCATACGTTATAGGGGTTGTATTTTTAACTCTAGCAATCTGAAATGCCTCTCTTGTATGATTTGGAAGATAACCTTTATCAAAAACACCCTTAATTTTATTAATTCTAACCAAATCACCAACATTGCATTTGTTTATGGATGGTTTTTGAACTTAGATATCAGGAAATAAATTAGTGTACACCTTGTTTCCATTTCCTTTTTTACTCGCTTCTATTGGTTTCATTTGATGGATCGATGATAAGAATTGTTATAATTGTCAACGAAAGAGGATAATACGTCTATCCAACGTTTGGTGTTGTTGTGAGTAAAATATTTCCATAATATCTCATTGATCGTTCTATTAAAACATTCAACAATTTGAGCTTTCAATTCACTTACAGAAGAGAACCAATGAGTTTCATGAGTCTTAAAAAATACTTGAAGCTTTTTCGTAACAAATTCTTTACCTTTATCTGTTTATAATTTCTTAGGATTTCTATTTTTAAATAAATCCGTAAAAACATTAAAAATTTCCTTACCCATTTTATCCTTTAAAGGAATACACAAGGCATATTTACTAGAACAATCAAGGACTGTAAAAATATAACCAAAATTATTATTTTAATTTTTATACTGCTGCATGTCCACAAAATCTGCTTGCCACTGATCATCGACACTATAAATGTAAACGCGTCTTCTTTTAAATCTATGATAAGCTGGAAGGTACAAAGAATAATTATTTTGATTTTGAAACAGTTCTTTAATTTTCTTTTAATTAAAAGAAATTAAAATCTTTTAGTTAAAAGTTCTTTTAATTTTAAATGTAAATCATCAATCCCTTAAAAGTTAGAATAAGAGAGTTCTAAAAGTTTCTTTTCTACGCTACTCTTGCCAGACCGAATACCACTTCCTTTTATACAGGGTTTTTGCTCATTGCTTCCTTAAAAAAAAAACGATTTTTCTCGCAACCACAAAATATACAAATACCTTTAATCATTGGCACATCGTTTCTTTTTGAACTACCTGGGTTAAAGACTTGGTTTCAGTAACCTTTTTACAACGCATACAATACATCTTCATTTATTACAGATTTAAATTATGAAACAAATTGAAATTATTAAACAAATTAAAAAATAATAACAGATGTCCACGTTATCAGGAAAATCTCAAGAATAGTAAATAGAAAGCAATAAAATTCCTCAAGTTTGACTATTTTTTAATATTTGGAATATTGTTTAATAAAGTCAGCTCCAAATAAATGACAGATATTGTGGAAGTGATTAAAAGTTGTTTAAAACGAAAATCCATATTGTTCAAGATAAAAAATAAACCATCGCGTTGCACAATTCATGAATTACGCGCAGCAGCGAAACTATTTGATATAAAAGCTATTGGTAGAAAAAATGAACTATTAAATAAAATGAATAATTGAATAATAAAATAATTGAATAACAAAATGAATAAAATATTGTTTGAAGATAATCTAATTGAGTTCGAGCGTAATGCAAAGCGTCGAAATAATAAAAAACCTTACAGATTTAATATTATTCCGAATTTAAAAACAGGGTTAGAAAATAAAATCAAAGAAAAGAATAGAATTATTTCAGATTTAAGACTTCAATTTCGTAATGTACGAAAGAAAGATAATACTGAACTTAAATTTTGTTTTAAATCAAAACAGATTTTATATGCCGGGAATTACTGAAGTAAAAATCATTAAAGTAAAAGTAAAAAATATTAAAGTAAAAGTAAAAATTATTAACAAAAAAGTTATTTTAATAATCAAATAGAAATAAATAAAAACGATGTTGGTAAAAATCGACAATTCATTCGAGATGTAACTGGTAGAGAGAGTGTTAAGAAAGAACGGAGTACTGATGTTTCAAGTTTATTTATAAAGATGAAAAAAATACGGGATTTCCCAGATGTCCCAAATTATATGTTTATAGAAGAAAAACATGATAAAAATCCAAATATTAAATGGATTAGAGAAAATTTTTTTACAGTTAATATTTCAATGAATGCAAATAGAGCTGATTTTGGATAACTTTTTGACTATGTTGTTAGAGATTTAAAAAAAGAATGAATGATAGAGATAGTTACAAGAGTTCAATTTACAATACGTGTAATATTTTATTCCCAAAAGGATAATGAAGAACTCGAACCTATTCATTGTAATAGCTATTAGTGGATTTCTTATAAGAAATAGCGAAATCGAATAAAGCCATCAAAATAGTAATCACAGGAATATACACACATTAGTCATAGAGAATACACCCAGATGAGGCTTACAATTGGAAAGAATCGATAGAGTAGATTATAGAATGACAAGATTACCAAATTATATGGGAGGTAATTATAAAGAACGACCTGATTTTGTAAAAAGTAAAAAAAGCTTGCATTAATATAAAAAATAATGATAGTGAATTCTTTCATTGTCCAATACCCGCTTATCGTCACCCAGAGATTGATAGACATGTTGATAGACTATCAAATTATTTAATTTTATGAAAATTAATTAAATTTAAAAGGATTACTAATTTTACTATGGGATTAAAGATATTTATAAATTTGAAAACCAAGATAATATTAAAATTTGTTTTTTTGAAATAAGAAAAAGATTGGTTAGAGCTCATATTCAATGGAAAAACTGCTTACTTATTTTTATTTCTGGCAGGAACCAGACGATGAACTGTCCTGCCCAGAACCAAAGGATCTTGGGATGACTTCCGCCAACCACTTGGACCTGTCAGCTGCAGCTTCTCGAGCGATCTTCAGCCAGTCTATGTCCCATCTCCAATCGTGTCTTCTAAATCCTCCTCACGGTTCCAGGTTCTCCTTGAATTTTTGCCACAAGTTTTTCTTATGTCCTCCTGGTTTACGTTTCCAGGAGGGGGCTGGTTTGCGGACAAGGACGTCTTGACATATCGTGCCTTCGGGACGGCCCAATGTGCGGCCGAGGAGCTTCAGGTGATGTCTTTTAATGATAAGCAATAGTTCTTCTTATTAACAACAGCGACTCCTTAGCTCAATGGGGACGGGGAGGGGACAGAAAGTGCTACACATGTGATTGATTTACTCTTTTTTGATAATCATTATGTTTTAATTAAAGATTTAAGTAGATTACTCGCATCTTAAATAACTAAAAATGGGCATAAAATTCATCGATATACGTTCTGTGGAAGACGATTTAATAAACAAAAAATATTTGAAGAACATAATAAAAAACGAAACTGTGAAGATCCTGACATCATGCCACAACCAGGTTCAAAATTAAGTTTAAAAGTGAAGTTCAACAAATGAAAGTACTTTAGTGCATAATGGCTGATTTTGAGTCATATAAGGAAGAATTTGATTAAAAGAAAGGTAAAAAGACAATTAAAGTACCAGAGCAAAAGGCATTTAAATATGGATACGAAGTATGTTGTTCTTTTGTTACAACAAAAAATAATATTACGAATACTTTGTTGAAGATGCTAGCGGACATTTTGTAGCTACCATAACAAAAGTGTGTACAGAAATAGCCAATGAAACATGATAACAGACGTAGAGATCATGGTTATATACAAGAACAAGTAAAAGAAACATGAGGTAATACAAGTAATAAAAGCTATTATATTTGTGCAAAGGAAATGGTAGATAAAAATTTTCATTTAGATCATGACCATATGACTGGTAATATACGCGGATTTACTCAGGCTGAATTTAATATAAGCTTTAGAATTCCTAGACATATCCCTATTGTAATGTATAATCTCTAAAAATGTGACTCTCATTTATTTTTAGAGAATTAGTACCTGATAATGGTATTTTTGATTCAGCGAAGAGTTTTGTATCGTTTAATAAAGAAAAAACTAAAATAAAACCAAATATGAAACGCAGTTCATAGATTCACTCCGCTTTATGGCTTCAGCGTTAGATAGGATTTCTGAAAATTTAGCTAAATGTGAATGTAAAGTAAATTTTAACTGTTTAAGATATAATTTTAAGCATACTTCTCATGTATTTCAAAACACTGAAGAATTTAAAGATATAATAAAGAAATGTATTTTCTCTATGAATATATAGACAGCAATGAAAAAATAAATGATACAGAATTACCCTCAATAGACAAGTTTTGTTCTAGATTAGCAGAGAAAAATATTTTTGAAGAAGATTATAAAAGAGAAAATCTATTTGGAAAGTATCTAAATTTAAAACACTCTTAGATTATACTAAATTATATATAAAAAGTGATGTTTTAATTTTATCAGATGTCATTGAAAATTTTAGAAATGTATGTTTAAATAAATATAAACTAGATCCACTACAATTCTTCTCAGCACCAGGACTAACATGGGGAGCTTTTCTCAAACACTCTAAAGCTGAAATTCCCTTATTTTCTGAAACAAATATGTTTACATCTATTGAAAAAGGATTAAGAGGAGGTTTATCTCAGTGTATGAAAATATATATTAAAGCAAATTATAAATATATGAAAAACTTTAATAAAATACAACCTTCAAATTGTTTAATGTATTTAGATGCTAATAATTTATATGGTTGGGCAATATAATAAAATAAATTATAAATATATGAAAAACTTTAATAAAATACAACCTTCAAATTGTTTAATGTATTTAGATGCTAATAATTTATATGGTTGGGCAATATAATAAAATTGCTTGAAAAAGACTTTACATTTATTAATATACCTGACCATTTGAAAGAAAACAGCACCTCAAGCTATTGCCAACAATTAAACGATCACGTTCAATCAGAAATGAATAAGGGTAATGTAGGAGCCATTTACAAAGTTGATTTAGAATATCCAAGAGAATTATACAATTTGCATAAAGATTTACCACAAGCTCCTGAACATTTTCAATATAAAGTGAGTACAACTCTTAATAATGAACTAAATTATGCTGTGCATTATAAGAGTTTACAATCTTATTTAAAACATGGCTTAGTATTGAAAAAGTACATAGAGTAGTAGCATTTACTGAGTCGTTCTATTTAAAAGATTATTTTAATAATAATACTAAATTAAGACAAAAGGGAACGAATGATTTTGATAAAGATTTTTTTAGCTCATGAATAATGCTTGTTTTGGGAAAACCATGGAAAATGTTACAAAAGAGCTAGTATTGACAAAATCACTAGGAATGAAGAAAGAAAAGAAATATTAAAAAACATAGCGAGAATTTCCCAGCATCCAGAATGACCAAGTCAAAAATAAATCTAGATGAACCTATTTATATCGGATTCACTGTTTTGGAGTTGTCCAAGTTACTGATGTATGAATTTCATTATGAATACATGAAACCAAAATATAATGAGAATATTAATTTATGCTATATTGATACGGATAGTTTTATTTATGATATTCAAGCTGAGAATGTTTATGAAGATATTAAAGCTGACCTCCAAGAACAATTTGATACTTCGGATTGTAAAAAAAATAACCCTTATAACTTCCCTGCAGTCAATAAAAAAGTAATAGGTATGATGAAGGATGAATTGTCTGGAACAATAATGTCAGAGTTTGTAGGTTTAAGATCAAAAGTATAAATTTGTTTAAAGGAAGGGATGATGAAACCAAAGTAAACAAAAAATTGAAAGGTACCGAAACGAATAGAGTTAAAGATCAAATAACATTACTGAATTATATTATTCGGAAAAGTGGAAAATTTATCAGAAACTCAGTATACTTTAAGAGCAAACAAACATAGAATGCTCTTAGAAAAACAAAATAAAAAAGCTATAAACCCTAATGACACTAAAAGCAAAGTATTGGAAAATAAAGTAAACACGGTACCCTGGGGATCTAATTCCTTGAAGCTATAAACTAGTTAAATTATTATTAAGCTAGTTAAGGTATTACAGTTAAGCTGGTTGGTTTTTAAAGTTCAGTTTAATAGTTAAAGTCGAGATATAAGCTTCAAAGCAATAAGCTATAAATTTCAAAGCTGTAAGCTTCAAAGTTATTAGCTTCAAAGCCATAAGCTTCAAAGTTATAGGATTCAAAGCTACAAACTTAAAAGCTATAAGCTATAAGTTTCAAAGCTATAAGCTATAAGCTTCTAAGCTATTAGATATGAGCTTCACAGCTATAAGCTGTACGCTTCAAAGCTATAAGCGCTAAGCTTCACAGCTATAAGCTATAAGCTTCAAAGCTATAAGCTATAAGCTTCAAATCTATAATCTATAAGCTTCAAAGCTATAAGCTACACGCTTCAAACCTATAAGATTCAAAGCAATAAGCTATAAGCTACAAGCTTCAAAGCTATAAGCTGTAAGATTCAAAGTTATAAACTATAAGTTTCAAAGCTATAAACTTCAAAGCTATGGGCTTCAAATCTCTAAGCTTCAAAGCTAAAAGCTTCAAAGCTAGAAGCTATAAGTTTCAAAGCAATATTCTTCAAAGCTATGAGCTTCAATGCTGTAAAATGTAAGCTTCAAACCTATGAGCTATAAGATTCAAGTCTTTAAGCTTCAAAGCTATAGGCTTCATAGTTGAATTTTACTTAATACAAAGTTTTACTAAGTAAATGGATGGAAAAGCACCTGTTAAAGTATATGAATGTGGAAGAAATAAAGATCGTTTTAAAATTAAAATCTGCTAGCACCTCTACGGCCGTTTCGACTATTGATTTGTGGAAACTCTGGATGTCTTAAAACCAATGTACTCTCGAACTTGATTTATGATTACTTATACTGTCAAAAAAAATCTGTAAGCTAAAGATCTCGAAGAAGCTAAATATAAAGATTTAATGCTTAACATGGATGTCTTGGAAGAGAAAAATGACATGAATCTTTTGGTTTCGAGCAATAATAAAAGCGATATAATTGTTGTAGATGACCTATATCCGAAGTGTAAACATTTAGTTATTTTTGACGATTTTGTAACAGAAAAAGATCAGAAAAATTTCAAGATTTATTCGTGGGAGGTATAAAACGAAATACATCAGTAATCTACATTTCTCAGAACTATTTTGATACACCTAAAATTATACGATTAAACTGTAACTATTTTGCATTTTCAAATGTTGTAATCCAAAAGAAATTGATAGAATCAAATAAAACCATGCATCTGACTTGAAAAAAAGAAAAAAATTATCAACTACTTCAATCAAGTAACAAAGAATCATGAATTTTTACTAATTGAGTTGAAGACTAATGATGAATTTTTGAATCATGAATTCAAAAATTTGAATCATGAATTTTTACTAATTGAGTTGAAGACTAATGATGAATCTCTCAGGTAAAGAAAAACTTAGATATTCGATTAATAATGTTTGAGCATACTAATTAATAAGTTTGGAAGCTTGGGAAGTGGGTATCAGAAGTATACAAGTAACTAAAGCAGTTTACTGGATGAGGATGATAATATTGATTTATAATTGAGACGATTAACTAATCTAGGTGATCCAAAATCATATAATGATGCTATGAATTTTTAAAACTGTGAAAAGTATTTTAATCGCTTTCAAGTTTGAAGTTGTTAACCAACAATTTCTTACAAATTAGTATTTAAGTGAGAATATTAATAGATTAACTAAAATTTATCAATGACAATATACTGACTAGAGTTGATGACAAAGGACTATTAGTAAGAAATACCTTAAAAGTAACAAAAGAAGATATTAATGCAGAAAATAGAAGACTTAGTAACGTTGGAAACCCAAAAATGGTGCATATGCAGTTAATCTTTCAACGTTATTGGTACACTCGCAGGGTTTTATGTAGCTATATGATCTTTTAGACAATTTCGAAAATTTTATAATAAATATACTTGAAAAAGATCCCGATAAATCATTTAAAAAGAGAATTAAAGGAGGGTTGAAGTAAGAATCAAGCCTATGAAATTTTTTGAAAAGAGTATCACAAAAATCTTTACCCTGGAATTTTATCTGTAAAAATTATTCTCTAATAAAGGGAAGAGTATACAATCTATTTATCAGAATTACAAAAAAAATAAAACATGTCTTTGATGCGAAACAAAAATGTAAATTGCGAATAACGCATACAAAAGTGAATGAACGAGATTCTGTTAAACTATTACTTCGTAAAAGACAAGTGCCTAAGATTAAAGAATATAAAAATGAAAATAAAGGATGTGATATTGATTTATCCTGTAAACGACTACTTCAAATTCATCCAAGATTACCGTTCTTATCTCTTCTCGATTGATTTTAAATCAATAAAAATGGTGACTTTATTGAATACACAATTCATTTATCTCCTCTTCAAAAAGTAAAAATAAACAGATGTCTCAAGAAAAAAGAAAATGGCCGAATTCATATAGAAAATATTATTGTTGGTAAAGAACCTGTTCAAATATTGCTTAAAAGAAAAAAAATTGAACAAAGTTGAGCAAGGAAAAATAAAAAACAAAGATGTCTATATAAATATATCATATCACAAACTGATTCAAAATGGTGGCTTACTTCAATTTTTAATACCGTTAGCAACTGAAATAGGCTAAGCTGCTCTAGTAAGTTGTACAGCTAAATAAGGTACATGTGCTGGAAAGAAAATTTTTGAAAAAAAGTACTGATTCTTCAAACATTAAAGGCGAAGGTTTAAAATAACTGGAGACTTTACCGAAAAGTCAAAGTTTAAAATTAGCCGGTACCCACATAGTTGTTGAATATGGATCGGAAGTGATGTTGAAGCCCCAAAAACAAACGCGGTAGACCCAAAAAATACAAATAGAAGTGGTTAAAGCACCTAAACAGTGTGGAAGACCTAGAAAAGTTCTTGAAGCTGAAAGTTCACAATTCAAAGAATACTTGCTTCCAAAAAACGGGGAACGCCAGAAAGAATAAAAAATAACATGATATCGCTGACATATAATGATATTTTGAATGAATTAGAATATATTCCTTATTTTCGAGGTATTTTTCTTGACATAACTTACTAAGTAAAATAAATAAAAAGGAATGTGGTGTAATCAATTTTGACTGCATGGGATCACCTGGGACGCATTGAACTTGTTATTTCAATTATCCCAAGTATTCATTTGTAGAATTTTGTGATTCTTTTGGAATCCAACCTTGAAGGGAAATGTGAACTATTTAAATACTTCAAATAAACAAATTGCCTATCTTTCTACTCAAGTCCAAAATTTTAACGATATGAAGTGTATTCATTTGTGTGTTGATTATATAAAAAGAAGATTTAAGGGATTGGATCCAGAATTTTATTTAAAGTTTATTTCAAATATATATGGAAGAAGAACTAGAAAAATAGGTTATTTGTTTATCGTAGAAGTTTTAAACATTATGGAAATGTTTGTATTGCTTTCTTAGTATCTAGATTTATATTTAGTGCTTCAGTTTTATCTGCCTTTGCTATGTTACCCCTTGCTTCATTAAGTCTTGGGAAAGTTCAGATCGAAATACTTGAAAAACACCTAAGAATAGCAGAAAGAAAGACTGAGTATAGAACTGCTTAATCATTCTATTTAAAATTACTGGCTATAAATAAATCGAGTGAACTGACCAATTATGAAATAATTAAAACAGAAAATGAATTACGGAAAATATTACAGTTTTTTCCTCGTGAAAATGATTTGAAACAAGCAATTAAATGGTTGTAAATATTGCGTAAAGTCTGTAAAGTTTAACACATAAATTAAACAATTCTTACTTTCCACACTATATTCTCCAAAATTTAAGAATATAAACCATCTTTTTCCTATAGCTATGCACGCGATATGTTACTCATATGCCATCTAACCAAGTAACGCAACATTAATTAAAGGTTTGATTTTAACAGCTGAAATATCTGTTCAAATGAGTACATAAGAAACCAGACTCTGTTAAACAAGTCAGACACAATTGTGTACAGGTTTCTGACGCATGTCTGGCTTTTTTCCCGGATATCTTTCATTGAATTAAAGAAATGTTGGAAGAAAGCAAAATATTATTTCATATTATCTTCCCTTTGTTTGGGATTGTTTTTTTCTGGACTCCTTTTAGTTTGATAATTTTTCCTTTGATAACTGAATATTTTATTTTCTCTTATCTGTATCCCAACATTCTTAAAAAATTTTGCTTAATAAAATCATCAACTAATAAGTGGAGAACATTTTAAGCGAAATGAAAATGGAAAATAAATACAATCAAACTATTCAGAAAGAAGAATTGGGTCTAGGAATTGAATACACAATCAAAGGAATGAAACGCGTAAGAACTATGTATGGAAATAAACTCGTTATTATTATTGATTTTAAAGGTGAAATGGTTGACCTATTTGCACCCAAAAGTTTTGATTCTAGATCATCTGATCTTGAAAAGAAGCTTAAAAAATTAGATAAAGGCTATTTTAAAGAATAAAGGCTAGAATCAAGGCTAGATTTTAAAGGCTATTGAAAGAAAAGATAAAGATAATATAAATTATTTATATATTAATATTGAACTATCCACAAAATATTAAATTATATTAAACTATTACATTTTATCAGTAGTACAGGAACACTATTTAAAGTAAGTAAAAGATGCATCAATTTCTCATGTCACAAGACCTGATTTGATGGTAAAAGTTATGATGGGAAATGCTTGAAAATGCAGATTTTTCATTTGAAAATCGTTTAAATTAGGTTGAGAAGCAGATAAATTGATGGGTTGATATAGGTGGTCAAGAATCGGTAATTACTATACTACTTTAAGGGTTGGACGGAGTCTTTAATTTGCTATGATATTTCATTTGGGGAAATAGCTCCCGCAGCTTGTAGAGGCGTCCCATTTGGATCCATCAACAAATGTAGGAAAGTAGCTTTTGTGCGTAGAATTTTTTACGCGATGGATGTGTTTCTGAGCTATGGTTTGTATGATATTTTAATTTCTGGCATTTGAATTAAATTGTATTTTAACTGATGGGTAAGTTGATAGTCAGGGAGGAGTGGAGCTTAATTTTGGCTTAATGTGATCTACTGAAATAGGATGCTTAGTCTATAGTTGAAGTAGTTCATGTGCAACATCTTTGTAAGAAATCTAGATTGGATCCAATTGCGTAGGATTAGCTTCAATTTTTTTGATATGTTTGATCAGGAGGGATTCGTGGTGTCTAAGTATGGGTTGTATTCAAGTCCCCTCACGGATTAATGTAGATAGAGAGCTCCGTCTAACGCCTAACGCTATACTCAAAGCTGAGTTTTTTATTATTATAAGACTCTTTTTATTGAAAGTAAAGTAATTGCAATATAGCATGGCACCATATTCTATTTTTGGTCGGATGTATTGTTTATAAAATTCTATTAGGACTCCGTCACTGTTACCCCAAGAGTGACATACTCTTCAATAGAGACAATAACCATCTGATTCCTTTTCAACACTCACTTTTGCGAACTTAACCACAATCACAAGGACGTGGGCTCACATTTCACACTTGCTACCAATAATTTACCTTATTTATACTATTTTCTCATTCTTCCATTAAGTTCCAGTATTAAAAGTCTAATTTCCTTCATAGCTCAGCAGGCCTTCCGACCCATGTTTTGGTCAATGGACATCTGTAAGAGTAATTTGCCTAGGTGTCCTTTAGTTGCTTGAAATATTTGCAGGGGTCTTACTTCTGGCGGTGATATTCTAGGGATATAGTAAATCGAATCTTTTTCATAACATGGGTTGCTTGGTGATTCCCATGATTAGGAGTTGAAGGATTTGTGTCGTTTTCAGTATTATGCCTCTTGAAATTTTATGCTACAGGTACAGTATCAGAAATATGTGATATTTTTCTCTGCATGATTATTCAAGATCTCGTTGCTAACTGACATGACCAGGTGTGTCCTGGTAGTTCGACTACCTTGGATCTGTTCCAAAGGCCACCTCGTTTTTTTTGTACTTGACTCCGTTCCTTGAATTAGGTTACTTACGAGGTTTAAGATTGCCTCTTTAAAATTTCTCTTTCTTACACTTATTAAATTTACTTCCTTAGAGTAATTCAATTTCTGTAAAACTCTAAATTCCCTTTTGTCCCATAAATTTTAATTCATCGGACATTAAAATCAAACTGGTTATTCAAATACCAAAACTTCAAGATATTTTTGCTTTGTATACTGACCGTAAGAAATTGACAATTCGTAAATTGATCTCAGAGAATAACAAGTATTGAATGTCACAAGACATTTGAGCCCGAATAACTAACGAGAGACCAAATTTAGTCCAGTCTATTATAACAGTAGTAAATTTGAATATCGCAATATATTGCAAAATTACATGTTTCAAGAAAAAATTCCGGTAAACAGGTAAGAAGAACTACTAGATAGACAGAAAGTTATGGATTGGATAGAGTTTAATGATTGCACGGAACAAGTCGAACTAAACGAATCAAAGCTAAGAACCTAAATGAATATAATATTCAAACCTGGGAGAAATAAGGGCTGTTCATGTGTCAAGTCTAAGATGGCAAGGAGAGCATCTTTCTCTAAGTGATTATTCTATTCTTTAAATATCTTCGGCAACCACCTGCATTGACTCAATTTCCTTAGATGTAAAGTTAGGATAATATTATCGATCCCTTTCGTCACTGGGTCAAAACCGAGACACCCCATTTTTGTGTTTTGAGCTGAGTTATCAGATAAAGCCTTTTGAACTCCCTTTTGGGTCTTGACCCTAGCCTCAGCTAGAGCCTAATCTTCCCTTTGAGGACTCACATCTTTGGTTGATTAGAGTACTGAATCTCTCAGATAATTGAAAGTCCTTTTTGGGTTACTCTGATTTGGTCAGGCCTTCAGTTCCATTTTATTAAGGTCAATTCTGAACATAAGAAAGCTATAATTTTCTTTTAAATAATTCAAAGTCCTTTTTAGGTTTTACTTTGATTTTGTGAGGGCTTCTATTTCTTCACGCTAGAAGAATTCCTTTTGCGGGTTTTATATTTTTCTCCTATCTCTTTTTCTTAGTTATAAGGCCATTTCAGTCTCATATATTTCAGTCTCAGTCTCACACATATAATTGAATTTTCAGTTTTTGTTTACCTCCTATGTCCATTCTCTGGCGTCAATACGATGGAGTTTGAATCTTGAGGAGAAGTCTGTGCCCCCCCCCCAACTCAGTATTCTACATACCCAGTCCTTTCTCCGCTGTCAATACGGCTAGGCTGGCCGTTCTGTCAATATAAAAGTACCAGGGAGTGGGAAGTGTTGTTAGTTGATCTGGGTGTACGTTGGGGAATCTAAATTCCTATCCCCAGAATGGGGAAATTCAGTCAGTAGCATCTTCCTTGTTGAAGTTATAGTTTACCTAAGATACAAGGGGCACTTCTTCTCGTTAAGGGAAATAACTGATAAATACTTTTTTTCGAGTTGAATTCATGAATTTGATTATAATCATTTTTGGTTATTCCAAATTTTTTTATTTCACTTTGGAAACCACTTTATTTTACTTTCTCTCATCCTATTTGAAATAATTCTGATGATCAAATAAAACTTGAATAGTACCTCCAGAATTTACCTTACCAGACTCAGGCATTATACCTTCAGACTCAGGCATTACCAAGTCAAGTGTATTCTAGTAGAAGTATCAGATGGTTCTAAACTTTACCCTAATATTTTTTCTCGGTGATGACATCTGGCTAGCAGAAGCACTCTCCTTGGATAACTGCTGCACACACACCACGCCAATCGATTTTGACGGAAACTATTGGGGACAATTCAAGCAACACTAAAGAATTCAACATCCTTTTCTCTATCTCTTTCTATCAATTTTAAATTAAGTCAAGTTATCACTGGATTTGACTACCGATTCGAACTTCATCGCCTCAATTAAATGCTACCGTT
The DNA here is from genome assembly GCA_027921565.1 of Artemia sinica. Taxonomy (NCBI): domain Eukaryota; kingdom Metazoa; phylum Arthropoda; class Branchiopoda; order Anostraca; family Artemiidae; genus Artemia; species Artemia sinica. The sequence continues at coordinate 22,590,021 of CM051272.1, forward strand.
TTTTGATTGTATCCTTAAGCCCTTTGGGAGACTAATTTTATAAATTGATATTAGTACGTTAAGGTAAAGCATTTAGTAACGCAAATTATCCAAAATCTGCTCAAGGCAACGACCAGACTCAGGATCTGGTTCTTGAAAGAGGGGCAGCCTTACAACCGGTGACAGCGGTACTCATATTCGCTAAACTTACGTTTTAGTGGGGGATGGGGAAATGAAAAAATTCCAAACAGAGGATCTGGAGATTGGATTAGCAATAAAGGAAAAAGAGTACCTCCTTAAGTTTAAATACTCCCCATCGTTTATTATAAAAAAGGTGAAAGACTAAGGGAGGTATTACAAAACAGTCAGACCAGACTGGGTTGACTAGTCTCTATGAGGGATGTGAGCCAATTTTGACAAGCCTGAGGACTTCTGTGACTTGTAAACATCGAGAGAGGTGTGGACTGATAGTGGCGAAGGTGCTAAGGGGAATCTTCCCTCTATGAGAGGGAGCAGTCCCATCAAGGATAGATGTCTGACCTCCGGATCCATCCATGGTGAAATGGGGGAGGTCAGTTTTTTTAAGATCGGTCTGAAAAAGTGCGGAACCGAAGATGTGATATTTTCATTGAGAAGTAGAACTAGGTCCTGCAGAGGGCAGGTTCTAGCGGTGGTAGCTGCTGCGTATAGTACACATGAGGGAAGTACTGTTGTGGAGAATTGGGATAGGTTTGCCACAATCGGAACTAGGTGCCAAGAAGGTGAATCACAGGATGCCCAAAAGTTTCCAAGATTTGTTATTTTGAGTAGAGCTCAAACCAACACCGAACCAGAAATCTCGAATTTAGGATAGGAAGGGAATCTTGTTTAGTAGAGGGGCTGGGAGATCTCCATTTGGTACTTGTGGATGGCTTATTGTATGCTATGGATGATTCCAACAAAAGAAAACAGATATGTCAATTTCAGATCATTTTAACAATAAAAAAAAATTGACAGAATCATCCGCTTCATGCATTCAAGCCTTTTCTGGGAGCCCTTATGGGTGCTGTCAAAACCTTATATAAATTGAAGCAATGTTGTGCTTTTGAAAGTATGGACTGCCAGGTTAAAGAGGCAATATAAATTGCGACCTCTGTTTACGAAGAAATGAATTTAGTACCATTTACCCCACTCTTTGAGAAAATATTTTTCCTAATCGTCATTTTTATATTTGGTCAATTGATACTACAGGAAAATTGTAACTCTGCGCGAATGGTGACCAATATATAATTATTGCAATTGAACATTTCAGTGAAAACACAGTAGTAGCACCATCCTAAGACCTTACGTCAAAATCTTTATGGGATATATAATAAAGGAACTCATATCGCAATTTAGGCGTATGTATTTTTTTTATCAGATAACGCGTCGTGTTTCATGAGGAAAACATTTCTTGAAATGGACAAAGCATTAGGATTTAAAATCTGAAGATTGATGAAATTCGATAAAATTTCAACTTTACAGAGGTTTTGCATCTTTATCAAGTTGGGATTTTATTTCACGCCTTTTATCATATTGGGTTCTTGTTGAGGCTTTTCGCTGAGGTATTTCTAAAAGCATCTTAATGAAGTAATTATTCTTTGAAATCTCCAACAACATCGAATAGATGTCAAAAAATTAACAGGCCAAAATGGGCTAGTACTCAAGGGCCCCTGTACCAAAAGAAGAAGAAGGAGAAGAAGCACTGTTATGCCATATTGTTAATCGTATATGTTGTTGGTCTAAACATGAAAAATGAAGGATATATTGTTATTCTCATGAATGTCGGGATGTTTATACTTGCTACTATTTGTCTTGTGCGGTGCTGCTTACACCCTCAGTTTCTTATAAAATGGGGCATACATGCCCCATTTATATTATATTTTTCTTTTATTGATGTGTGGGTTAATAAATTGATGTTTATATACAACACTGCACTCATTGACCTCTGGTAGCTGATATGATGCTGGTGTTGGAGCCCCATCATCGTTAGCAACTGGTCGTCTTGCAGAGAATAAATCAGAGTAATGTCTTAAAGAGACAATCAGAATAAATCAGAATAAACCCCTTACTGCGGTTGTTTCTAGTCGTTCGATCAATATTTATGACACAAAAATAGCCTTCATCGACATGGTTTTCTGCTACTTTCTGAACCCCCGGCACACCAAACTTTAGGGATTTTATTTTTCCCGGTATCCCGCTGTTGGAAACGTTCCATTTAGGCTTTGCAGACAGTATGCGGTGCCCAAGTCTAATCTTGGTCACCAAGCTTGACACCAAAACACCGAGGGTAGGCTCTCTTTGCAAAGTTATCAAAAGGTTTTTTTCTTGAAAAGTGGACTGTCCATACAATAGCGAAACTTATTGGGATGATTTACACAGCTTCCACTTGGACTGGAGCTCGTTTTCAATATTTTAAAGCATAGACGCTTCGACCTAGCTGCCAAGGTGAGAACTCGCCAACTAACTGCCTTCACTTTCACTCTTAGCTCCATTACCCACCAGGCATATACTTAAATCCCTATGAATATTTTTGGAACTAAGTAGATTTATTCGTAAGTGACACTGTTAGATCTCAGCACTAGTTAGAAACAGGCATTGTTTTTGGGTTTACGCTGAAACTGTACTATTGAGATCCGGAAATTTTATTTTACGTTTATTACATATGTAGCGCAGTAACACAGTTTGTGCTCTTACTTTTTATAGCAAAATTATTTTATTACAACTAGCTTATAAATTGTTGCAGAACACATTGCAAATAGATGAAATTCAGGACTATCTATCATATCATTTTACATAATTCATATGTAAATCAATATATTTAGGCTCTATTTCTATTATTTCTTATATTTTTTTCTTCTATGATCTTTCCTGGCCATAGAGCCTCACAGAAAAGACTATATTTAAAGTTTTTTTTAGTTATTAGCCTATCGTTATTTATTTATGTTACGTTTCAGAAATAAATCACAAATCTTAATCTTTTTCTGTGTTTAAAGAAGGGTTAACCTGGTTACTGTTTCTTTTCATTGGTTTTAACTTTGAATTAAATAAATTTATCACTGCAAGCTGCATTCTTTAAGGAATGATAAACTTCTTCTGCACCCGTTTATAGACTAGAAAAAAAAATTTACCCTCATTTTTAAAATAATCCCAGAGCTATTTTATTTTACAAATATGATATACTATATTTTTCTTGGCTTTTGAAAAAATTTACCACACAGAAAAGCTCATTAGTAAACGACTCATTTTGTTTTGTAATTCAGTTCATCCCATTTTAAGTGTCAAATTTCTTGTTCCTTTTTTCCATGACTCTTAGGGATTGTCTTTTGAGAAATGCTCTAGATGCAACTTCGCCATCAGAGTCTTCCGAATTGGAGCTAAAATAGCTTAGTGTTCTATTTGGGGTATCATTATCGTCTTCTTCTTTTTCCTCTCCTTGGAGAAACTGAAATATAAATTTCATAATTTTACTCTGATTTGGACCTGTAAATATCGTTCTAAAAATAAAGTATTTATATTTATCTTGTAATCGAAATGTTACATAAAGAAATTTGCTGCAAGTTTAGTTTTTGTAAATTCGGTGGTTTGAGACTGATTTTGTATTCCATATCTTCCAGTAAATAATTTACCACAACAAATAACACAAAAGACCAGAGTTTCTTCTAAATATAAAGTACATTAGCTTTCAAATATAGCTGTGTTACTAACACGTTTTAAGACCTTATTGGCTAATCGCTAAATTATAAGAAATTGAGTAACTTATTCACAATTGCTGTGATACGGGGACTAATTATTACTAATTTTCTAGGCTAGTAATCTGTGTAATATTCAGAAAATATTAGCTCCAGTCTTTTTCTTTTTTATATTTTACTTTTTTGAGCCCTGAGGACTTCCGAGAAGAGATCCTGGATGAAATTTTTGCTAAGTATTTTCTTATCGTTATGTTGTTGTTGTTTCAAGAACTTCAGAATATGGTTCTAATAGAAATTTTAACACTAAATAAGAAACACAATTAAAATTTTTCCACCAGGTAAAGTTTTTTACACAGTAAAATTTAGTCGGTACATCGGTATCCGAGCCCGGCTTCTATGAATCTAAAGTTGTGTCAACAGCTTGCAAACTTCAATACCCAAAATGTTTGAAGCTACGTAAAATTAGGTATTGCCTATTGCTAATTTCAGGGCCCAGAACAATCAGTAAAGTAATGTAGATAATACGATTGTGTATATAATGGGCACCAGTAGGAACAATATTTTCAAAATCTCGTTCTTCTACGGAGACACAGTCAATAATATAGGTGGAGAAAACAAGGAACAAGTGTTCGTTGATGCTTAGCATCTATGCAACCCTTAGCCAAATCTTTTAGAATTGAAAAAAAAAAAATGTAAGGCCACGGGAAATAAAACTTGCATGTCTGCTAAAATATATCTGTAGTTGTTCCAGCCAAAAAAATTGTAGGACAACTTTCGCAGAAACCCCACCCTTAGGTTAGTCATATCATTTGGGGAAGGAAGGAGAATCATTATTGAAGTTGACACAATCACCTTCTTCCTCTAATTGCAAGCGAAATGTTTCTGAATTTATAGTTACATAATTTTCTTGGTCTATCATCCCCAGATACACACCGTTGGAATTTTTTCAAGACTACACTGCCTTTTTATGACAAAACAAATGAGAGTTTCAATAGGGATAAGTCCTTTTATTAGATAGTGAAAAACAAATACAACGTCGTAAACATGGGGATGATAGACCCAAAAAATTATGTATATATATATATAATGTCAGCAGCATTTCGTTTAACAATTAGTGGAAGGAGAGAGACTTCACATTGTCTTCCCCCTTCGCAATATGTTTCAGATAATACCTTCTTTGTTTCCTTTTTTTTGCAAAAATCTGAACTGTGACTAAAAAGTATTTTTTGGAGAAGTAGCGTTTTACAGTGAATAGGAAATTAAAAAAAAATTTAAAAGCTTCAAGACATCCTTAGTTTTAGATGTTATTTTTGTGTGTTAAAAGTTAAAATAGTTAAAAATAATATCTCCGCACCTACATTTTTGTAAATTGAGGCTGCTGCTAAGAAACAAACTAAAAAAAAATAAAAGAAAGGAACAGAAACTTAATTTACTGGATTTACTAGAGTCCCGACATTATCAACCACTGCGCCCTACGTACATCCCAAAGAGCACTGACCCAGGTGACCTTTTTAATGTGTTTAAGAATTTAAAACCTACTATTTTCTGTCGTCTTTGTCAACCAGCATCCGTCACTAATTGTGACAGGAGCTCGTCCTTACTGTATGTACTCATTGCTTTTGTTGACGACATTACTCTTGGCACAGCTGGTAGAACTGAGTTTGATCTTTGTTCAAAGGTGATAGGCCTTTTTGAAAGAGTTATCAAGTGGTTTGATGTAAACTATCTTCCCTGAAATGTCAGGAAGTCATGTTTTCTCATTTTCTCTAGAGTCTCAAAGGCTTGCCCTGACTGAAATGAAATACACGTATCAAGAGGTTCTCCAAGTAGACCTAGGGATCGTTACATTCGATTCCTAGGCATCTTGATTGACGAAAATCTTTCCTACGAGCATCATATTGACCTGATTAAAATAAAAGTCTCCAGAAGTCTTGGAGTCCTTAGAAAGCTCATTTACATATTTCTAGGGTCGATTCTTAGAATCTTTTTCTGCAGCCCAGTTCAGTCTTATGTTTCATATGGTTCTGTTATTTGGATGTCAATTTTTCCCTCGTCTCTGAAGCCACTTTCAAACTTTACGATAAAGCAAGGACCCTTATTAAAGAAAAACCGATCTTCAATTAGACCCTTGCTTTATTTGAAATCTGTCTATTTTCTTTCTTGTTCTTCTTTAAATTTTTTAGAATTTTACATCCATCTTCCTGCTGCCCTATATGATAATGTATCTTTGTTCCTGATCAATCAACTTATCATCTCCACACTTCCAACAATTTATAAATTCTTTATACTCCATCAGTGAGGTCTAACTTCAACCCTCTGACAGCTTGCAACAGGATCTGGAACACACTCCTAGAGTCTGCACGAAGCTGCCATTCGTTTGGTATGTTCAAAAATTATGTTAGAGAATTTCTAGCTAGAAAATAAGTTTTTTTTCCGGTTTCCCTTGGAGTTTTTGTCTCTGGATTTAGTTGTATATTTAATTGAGTTGGTGCAATCATGCACTACCACCTGCCTAGCTTGTCATTTTGGAGATTATTAAGGTGGGTGACTGAATTTTTTTGGATTTTGTTTTGATTTTTTTGTGTTGGTATTTTTTTCTCCCCTGTTCTTTTCTAGCCATAGAGCCTTATGAGGCAGATTGTGCTGAAGTAGTTTGTTTTTTTATGCTTATGAAATTTAATGTTAAACAAAGAACTCAGACTCAGAACTGAGACTCAGAAGGAATTTAATTCACGTCAGAATTTCTTAATTCAACTGAAAATGCTGGTTTTTCACCCTATGACTTGAAATCAAAGAATAAAATATGATTATTTCCAATGCACGACTTAGATATTTCAGAGGGTAGGGGGAGCATTACTGTTTGCTACTGAATTATATAACAACGCAATAAAAGCAAAATATAATGATTGAGAAAAGGCTGGGAAAGAAGTACTTTTGGTATCTATTTTTTCATGCAAAACTACACATGATTTTAAATTAATCCGAACCGCTGAAGCACAGGGCATGGAAAAATGTCTGAGGTAATGATGCACGAAAAGAAAGTGCAAACTAGATCTGTGGCTATAAAATATGCGATAAAAAGTATTACAACGAATCACAAATGAAAATAATTGACAACGAAATCCGCGGTTAGAAGAAAAGCGACAGGGATGACCACATCCAATCGTAAATGAAAAATCCGGTCAGTTTAGTGTGTTTGAGTCTGTGATCCATAAAAAGAAAGGATAAAATAGACTTTTAGTATTATGTAACACCTTGCACAATTATAAAAGGTGACAAATGACTCTGAACAGCTAAAGAAAAGGCATGGAGCAAACAGCAACAAGTCACGTATTGCAAAAACTTGACTTAAAACTAAAGAATAACACGATAATTGAGCTACTGAATAATTTAAATATTTCAAAAAGTGCAATGGAACAAGGAACGTGCCATTTTAGTGTATGTAAAGGATAACCAGGAAGGAGGATTGGAACTCACTTCAGAATGTATTAATTCAATAAAGTTATGGATTTACCACACTATAACTTGAAACTAAAGAGTAGTTGTGGCGCAATTACTCCAATCAACATAGCAACCAGTTCTGAATCCCTAGCAACCAGCAGGTGTAATTGACTATTGATTAAACACACCTGCTTGTTACGTAATACTATTGGGTGTTGATTGTTACGTAAGTGTTTACTTATGCAAACATTTTCTTCCAGAATTCTTTGGTTGTTATGCAACTGTTTAAAAATATAAGAGGACCAGGTAGGAAATCCCTCAAGGTCTGCAAGTCAAGTGGGGAACCCCCAGTTGTAACTGAGGATGACGTATTGCGCACGCGTGATTGTTAAGTAATACTTTGGGAGATGTTTTTTTTCGTCAAGGTTTTTTTTCTTCGAAATTTCTTTTTCTTCAAGATTTTTTGAATTTTCTTTTCCTTCAAGATTTAATTTTTTGTTTCGAGATTTTTTTTTTGTTCAAGATTTTTTCTTTGAGAAATATTTTTCTTCAAGTTTGTTTTTCTTCACGAATAATTTTCTTCATGATTTTTTCCTCAGGGAACCTTTAAAATCCGATGGCAACAATGCTTTTTTCTGCTGTAGGAATCGAACGTAAGACCAGAGATTTCCCAAATGGAATGGTGCCTTAGACATCTAAACCAAGAAATCATTCCTAACTTTATGTTCTTAGAAATAAATTATATGTAATGGTCTGTTTCTGAGCACGCGCTAGCATCCAACAATGTTATTTATTATTGATCTATTATGCACATGTGATTGCTATTTAATAACATGGGGGATATTATCAGAGCGGCGAAAATGTGGATATTGATCTTGTTCTTAGTATATTTTTAGTAATGGATGCTTTTACTTTATTGGATCCTGAACATGCTAGCAGAGTTGAAATAAAACCAAGAGCATCCTTATGGTTAGAATATAATACACCTTCTTATACGGTCAATAGTCTGTCTTTTGCTTTTCGCTACATAGAACTTTATACTTATTAAACAAAAAAAAACAAGTTTTTTTTAACTGAAAGTAAGGAATGACGTTAAAACTTAAAACGAATAGAAATTATTCTGTATATGAAAGGGGCTGTCCCCTCCTCAACGCCTCGCTCTTTACGCTAAAAATTTTCATTGTTAAAAAATAGAGTTGTTCGAAAGTCAAACTTTAGCGTAAAGAGCGAGGCGTTGAGGAGGGGACAGCCCCTTTCATGTACAGAATAATTTCTGTTCGTTTTAAGTTTTAACGTCGTTCCTTACTTTCAGTTTAAAAAACTTGTTTTTTTTGTTTAATTTTTGAACGTTTTTGAATTAATGCAGGTTTTGATTTTGGCTCAGCGCACATGACTAATTAAAAAAAAAAGAATATTAATTTTACTTTTATTTGGTTAAATGGCTTTCTCGAAACCTGTTTAATTTTATTTACGAACGTTTTTATTAGTAATAAATATACGTAACTTACGAATTAACTTACGTAACGAACCTCTATATTCTTATATTTTTAATACGTACATTAGAGGGTTCGCCCCCTAGTCAATACCGTGCTCTTTAAGCTAAAGTTCGAATTTTGTTCCAATTCTTTAAAAATGACCCCTTAATCACAAATGCCGTTAATTAGAATACATAGCTCTTATGAAAGTATTAAATAATCTTTGGTTTAAAGAGCGAGGTATTGACTAGGGGATGAACCCAATCATATACGTAATGTTTTCTGTCGTTTTAAGTTTTGATGTTGCTCCTTACTTTCAGTTAAAAAAATTGTTTTTTTAATATATAATTTCTGATCTTTTTTAAATAATGCTGGGAAATCCGGCGCCCCTTTCATAGCAATGTCCCTTCTCCCATGAAAACTTCCTTCATGGTAAGATTCTCCCACATAACTCCCGACCCACTTCCCCCCACTACCAGAAATAATCCCCTCTGAAAACGTCTGTATACTTCCCAATAACCAATACTACATGTTAACATTGGGTAAAGTTCATAACTTTCAGCCCTCCTCCCGGGGACTTTGGGGGATTAAGTCATCCTAAAAGACATAGTTATCATATTTTCGACCATGCTGAACAAAATGGCTATCTCAAAATTTTGATCGGGTGACTTCGGGAAAAAATGAGCGTGGGAGGGGGCCTAGTTGCCCTCCATTTTTTTGGGCACTTAAAAAGGGCACTAGGACTTTTAATTTCCGTTCGAATTAGCCCTCCCACGATATTCTAGGACCACTGGGTCGATACAATCACCCCTGGGAAAAAATACAAACAAACAAACAAACAAACAAACAAAGAAACATGCATCCGTGATCTTTCTTCTGGCAAAAAATACAAAATTCCACATTTTTGTAGATAGGAGCTTGAAACCTCCGCAGTAGGGTTTTCTGATACGCTGAATATGATGGTGTGATTTTCATTAGGGTTCTATAACTTTTAGGGGGTATTTTCCCCTTTTTTCGAAAATCAGCCAAATTTTCTCAGGCACGTAACTTTTTATAGGTAGGACTAAACTTGATAAAACTTATATATTGGAAATCAGCATTAAAATTTGATTCTTTTGGGGTATCTATTGGTATCAAAATTCCGTTTTATACAGTTTCGATTACTATTGAGCCGGGTCGCTCCTTACTTACAGTTCGTTACCACGAACTGTTTGATATTAGAGATAATTTTGAACGAGTGTCCCTAGTGACCACAGATGTACATAGGCTAAAAGATTCCTTAATTGAAAAAGATAATTATATTGAATGTTCATTGTGGGACAAGAAATCTAAAGGATGAAGACAAAGACTTTCATTGTACATACAAGTTTTATTAAAAAACAAATTTACAAACATTATTAAAACACTTTGTTCTTAGGGCACTTAAATCAATATTATGGAGGTAGGAGAGGGATATTTTCAACTATAAGGTCGTTCAGTCGAGGATGGTCTACATAAATGCTGAGAAATTTTCTCTAAGTATACTCACAACATCAAAAATATAGTAGTGCATGAAAACCAAAGCTTTAAATCGATAAATCTTGTACTTGCTTCCAATTTGACCCGAAAACCTTTGTAATCCGATGAGAACGAGCATAAACCATATAATGTATTAAACGCTTTCTTGAATAATTCTTTTCCTGATTCCGTTCAACCAGTGGTTTATATATTTCCTCCTGTAAAATTAAAACCTTCTAAAACATTCAGAAATTACCTTCTAAAATCAGGGCAACCCCTCCTTGCATTTTAGATATGCCTGTTAAGTTTCTAAATCATTCCTTACTTTTAGAAAAATGTTCGATCTATTTCCATATCTTTTCGTGTTTAATTTTATATTCCTTCATTGTTAAAAAGGGCATAGAACTGAAAACATTTTCATGAATGAGTCTTCTCCTTATTTCCAGTGGTTTTGTAAACATTGGCTACGCCGTGATACCCTCTGGCACACACTATGATTCCTAAAGCATTTTCAGCCATTTCCCTACAAAAATAACCCTGGAAAGTAAAATTGACCATTGTTTTTTATTTTAACAGCAGGACTCTCCATTTCATTGTTAGAACGTGACACTCTAAGGCAATTCCCATCCAGTGACACTCTATGGCTGGCTCATGGCACCCTCTGACACTAATTATTATTTCTAAAGAATTCTCAACCATTTTTTTACAAAAAAAACATACAAACTGTAGACACTAAAATTGATTGTTTGACTTAAAGGAAAATTCCCAATAGCGTTGCTTCTGATGACTCGTGGCAATTCACGCCAGCGTAGCACATTGTGGCTGACCATTGGCTACCTGTGGCACCCGTCATCACTAAAGCGTTTTATGACATTTGAATATCCTGACAGAAGTGTTTTTTTTATTTGAACAACGGGAACCTACCATTTCATTATTAGATCGTGATAAGCAAATCAAATCAGTGGTCCTGAAATCTTGAGGGGGGTTACTTCGAGTTGAAAAACTGAGTTGCACTTCTACAGGCATTAAATTCTCAAAAGCAGCTAGTCTACCATCCCCATTTTTCACCCCCAGTCAAGGTCGGACCGAGATTTTGTTTTCGAAGATGGTGGAGGGGGGGGGGCTTAATCAAAGATTTTTTAGGGGGAGGGGGTTACACAAATAAGCCTAAAAAAAGCATAAAAATTTGTTTATATTCATTTTTGTTACGTTTTTACGAGTAAGACAAACATTTCGCAGGGGGCGGGGGGAGGTTGGTTCTAACCCCCCCTAACCCCCTTAACCTGGGTACGGCCTTGCCCCAGCATCTATTGCAGTAAAACATAGCATCATTGCTATAATTTTATTATTATTTTTTTTGGTTTCGTTTTCTACTAATGGTAATCATATCAAACCAGTGGTCCTGGAATTTCGGGGTGGGTTACTTTGAGTTGATTTGCTGAGTTCCAATTCTACAGGCAAAAAATCATCAAAAGCAGATAGGCTACCATCGTTATTTTTCAGAACCAGTGTCTATTGCAGTCAAGCACGGCGTCGATGCTGTTATTGTTTTTTTAATATTTGTTTTCGTTTCTTTGTATTACACACGCTTATTTTTTTGTTTTGTTTTCTGCTAATGGTACTCATATCAAACCGGTCGTCCTGGCATTTGGGGGTAGGTTACTTCGAGTTTAAACAGCGAGTTCCACTTCTACAGGCAAAAAATATTCAAAAGCAGCTATGCTACTATCGCCATTTTTTCACCCCCCAGTATCTATTGCAGTCAAACATGGCATCAATGTTAATGTTGTTTTTTTTGTTTTGTTTATTTTTATTACACACGTTTATTTTATTTTATTTTTTTTTTCATTTTCTTCTAATGGTAATGATATGAAACAAGTGGTCCTAGTATTTCGGGGTAGGCTACTTCGAGTGGAACACAGGGGACAGTTATATTTCGGTGCACATACTTTAGTAAATTCTATTAATTACGTATACAAAGCCCTAGAAACCAATGTCAACCGGGCACTCATGACCAATTCCAACCATGTCCTAACAACCGATCCCAACGGGGTCCTAACAGCCAATTCAAACGGAGGACCCTAGAAGCTAATTCCAGCGGGGACCCTAGCAACCAATTCGTACAGGAATCTAGCAACAGCAAATTTTATTGATTACGGATCTATTTTGCACACGTGGGTGCTACATAATTGTTATGCAGATTAAGTATTCAGGATTTTTCTTACATGCTGTCATAAATGGTTCGTACATTCTTTGATTCATATAAAACTGTTTTAACAGCTAGAAAAACAAAGTGATTGGTGTGGACATTTCATGCACGATCATCCCGTTCTTAAACCGTTCTGTCTTTTTCATACATTCATTAAAAAAAAACTCGTTCGTATATTCTTAGATACGCATAGAATTGTTTAGCAGCTAGAAAAACAAAGTGGTTTCTTGGGCAAATTAAGCACAGGCATCCTGTTTTTAAAGCATTCGGCCATTTTCTTACAAGAAATACTAAAATACACAGATTCATACTATATTCATAAGAATCAAGACCAAGCTCTAAAAATCAAGGCCATCCCCTAAAAATCGAGACTAGTCTGAAGAAATCAAGAGACCAATATCTAGAAATCCAGAACAGTCCCTAGAAATTATGACCAGTGCATAGAAATCAGACCAAACGGTAAAATTAAGACAAACTCGTAGAAATTAAGGACAACCTCTAAACATCAAGATCAACAGAAGAAATCTACAGATCAATATGTTGAAATCCAGGACAAACTTGTAGAAATTATAAGCAGTGCATAAGAATCCAAACGAATTCATAAAAATCCAGACCAACCCTTAAAAATCATGGCCAACCATAAAAATCAAGAACAATCCGCAGAAATCAAAAGACCAATGTATTGAAATCCAGAAAAATCCAAAAAAAATCAGGACCAACCCATAGAAATCCAAACGAATTCATAAGAATCAAGACCAACCCGTACAAATGAAGGTCAATCTCTAAATCAAGACCAATCCGAAGAAATCAAGAGACCAATGCACAGAAATCCAGGCCAAGCCAGAGAAATCAAAACCAAATTGTAGAAATTCAAACCAATCATAGAAATCAAGACCAACCCCTAAAAATCTAAGTCAACCTCTAAGGCAAGACCAATCCGAAGAAATCAAGAGACCAATGCATAAAAATCCAGACCAAAACCATATAAATCAAGACCAAACTGTAGAAATCAAGGTCAACCTCTTAATCAAGACCAATCCAAAGAAATCAAGAGACCAATGCATAAAAATCCAGATCAAACCATAGAAATCAAAACCAAACTCCAGACCAATTCCTGACCAGTACATAGAAACCTAGACCAAACTATAGAAATAAAGATCAAACTGTATAAATCAAAGTCAACCTCTAAAGGAATACCAATCCGAAGAAATCAAGAGACCAATGCATAGAAATTCAGATCAAAACCATAGAAATCAAAACCAAACTGTAGAAATCTGTACCAATTCACAGAAATCAAGACCAACCCGTAGAAATCAAGAAACCTATGTGTAGAAAGCTAGAACAATTCTATAAAAATAATAACCAATGCATTGAAATCCAGATAAATGTACAAAAATCAAGACCAACCCATAGAAATCCAGACAAATTCATAAAAATTAAGACCAACGTGCAGAAATCAAGATACATATGTATAAAAATCAAGAAAAATCCATAGAAATCAAATCCAGACGAATCCAACAAAATCAGGACCAACCTTTAGAAATCAAGGTCGATCTTTAAATTAAGATCGATCCGAAGAAACCAAGAGAATAATGTATAGAAATCCAAACCAAGCTGTATAAATCCAGAATCAAGACCATAAGAATCAAGACAAGAATATAGAAATCAAGACCAACCTCTAGAAATAAAGGCCAACCTTCAAATCAAGGCCAATCCAAAAACATTCATAGAAACCATGAATAGCCCACATAAATCCAGACGAATTCATATAAATCAAAACCGAACCGTAGAAATCAAGAGACCAATGTATAGAAATCTAGAACAATCCTTAAGAATCAGGAACAGCCCATAGAAATCCAGACGAATTCTTAGAAATTAGGACAACCCCATAGAAATCAAAACAAAACCGTAGAATTCCGAATCAGTCCGCAGAAATCAAGACCAACCCTTAAAAATGAAGAGACCGATATGTAGAAACCCAGAACAATCCCTAGAAATCATGACCAGTAGATAGAAACCCAAACCAAACCATATAAATCAAGATTAAAATGTGTAAATCAAGGCCAACCTCTAAATCAAGATAAATCCGACTAAATCAAGAGACCAGTACATACAAATCAAGATCAAACCCATAGAAACCAAGACCAAACTGTAAAAATCAAGGCCAACCTCTAAAAATCAAGACCAACCAGAAGAAACCAAGAGGCAAATACGTGGAAATTCAGAAAAATCTCATAGAAATCATAACCAATGCATAGAAATCGAGAAGAATTCATAAAAATCAAAACCAATACGTAGAAATCAAGAGCAACCCTTAAAAATCAAGCCCAAACTGTATGAATCAATGTCAACCTCTAAAAATCAAGAGCAATCTCAATAAATTAAGAGACCAATATGTAGAAATCCAGAACAACCCCATAGAAATCAGAACCAGTGCAGAGAAATCCAGAAGAATTTATAAAAATCAAGACCAACCTGTAGAAGTCAAGGTAAATCTCTAAGCGAAGACCGATGCGAAGTAATCAAGAGACCGATGCATACAAATCCAGACCAAACCATACAAATCAAGACCAAACTGTAAAAAATCCAGACCAGTATATAGAAATCAAGACTAACACCTAGAAATCAAGGTCAACCTCTAAATCAAGACCAATCTGAAGAAATTCATAGATATCAGGACTAACCAATAGAATTCCTGACGAATTAAAAAAAACTGGGACCAACCCGCAGAAATCAAGGCCAATCTTTAAATCAAGACCAATCCGAAGAAGTCAAGAGAACAATGCATAGAAATCCAGACCAAACCATATAAATAAAGACCAAACTGTAGAAATCCAACCCAGCCCATTGAAATCAAGACCCCTAGAAATAAAGGTCAATCTCTAAATCAAGACCAATCTAAAGAAATCAAGAGACCAATACATAGAAATCAAGACCAAACCATAGAAATCAAGACATAACTGTGGAAATCCAGACCAGTCCATAGAAATAAAGACCAATCTGAAGAAATCAAGGAAGAACAACCCCAAAGAAATTATTACCAACTGTAAAAACATCAAGAAAAGAGACAATGAAATGAGGCTTGAATCGATTTAACCAATACAAGTACCATCAACAGGGACAATGAAATGAGTATCTGAATCAACTTAACCAGTGAAAGCACCACCTTTCCCAACCAGGGTATCTGAAGCCAACCTATGACTAACCCCAGGTTCCTGCAGCTAAACTGCCGCACCCCTGGATACCTGCACCCATCCTTTCACAACTGGAACCCCCGCAGCCACCCTAATTTTTCAACCAAGGTTACATTATGTTTACGGATTTAAGCTAGGGTCGTTTGGATTCAGAAAACGTGCGGGCATGCTTGCTGAAGCCAAACGAGCCTAGCTGATATCAGTTATCAAAATCAAAACCAAATCGTAGAAATCAAGAGACCAACGTATAGAAATCCAGAACAATCCATAAAAATCAGGATTAGCCTATAGAAATCCAGACGAATTTTTAAAAATTAGGACAACCCCACAGAAATCAAAACCAAACCGTAGAATTCAGGATCAGGCCACAGAAATCAAGGCCAACCCTTAGAAATGAAGAGACCGATATGTAGAAACCCAGAACAATCCCTAGAAATCATGACCAGTAGATAGAAACCCAGACCAAACCATAGAAATCAAGATTAAAACGTAGAAATCAAGGCCAACCTCTAAATCAAGATCAATCCGACGAAATCAAGAGACCAGTACATGGAAATCAAGATCAAACCATAGAAACCAAGACCAAACTGTAAAAATCAATGCCAACCTCTAAAAATCAAGACCAACCCGAAGAAATCAAGAGCAACCTCTACAAATAAAGCCCAAACTGTAGAAATCAATCCCAACCTCTAAAAATCAAGAGCAATCCAAAAAATCAAGAGACCAATATGTAGAAATCCAGAACAACCCCATAGAAATCAGAACCAGTGCAGAAAAATCCAGAAGAATTTATAAAAATTAAGACCAACCTGTAGAAGTCAAGGTAAATCTCTAAACGAAGACCGATGCGAAGTAATCAAGACACTGATGCATATAAATCCAGACCAAACCATAAAAATAAATACCAAACTGTAAAAATCTAGATCAGTATATAGAAATCAAGACTAACACCTAGAAGTCAAGGCCAGCCTCTAAATCAAGACCAATCTGAAGAAATTCATAGATATTAGGACTAACCAATAGAAATCCTGACGAATTAAAAATAATTGGGACCAATCCGCAGAAATCAAGGCCAATCTTTAAATTAAGACCAATCCGAAGAAATCAAGGGATCAATGCATGGAAATCCAGACCAAACCATATAAATAAAGACCAAACTGTAGAAATCCAACCCAGTCAATTGAAATCAAGACCCCTAGAAATAATGGTCAACCTCTTAATCAATCTACAGAAATCAAGAGATGAATGCATAGAAATCAAGACCAAACTCTGGAAATCCAGACCAGTCCATAGAAATAAAGACCAATCCGAAGAAACCAAGAAAGAATAACCCCTTAGAAATTATTACCAACTGTAAAAACATCAAGAAAAGAGACAATGAAATGAGACTTGAGTCGATTTGACCAATACAAGTGCCATCAACAGGGACAATGAAATGAGTATCTGAATCAAATTAACCAGTGAAAGCACAACCTTTCCCACCCTGGGTACCTGAAGCCAACCTTTGACTAACACCAGGTTCCTGCAGCTAAACTACCGCACCCCTGGGTACCTGCACCCATCCTTTCACAACTGGAACACCCGCAGCCACCCTAATTTTTCACCTATGTTAAATTATGTTTACTGATTTAAGCTAGGTTCGTTGGGATTCAGAAAACTTGCGGGCATGCTTGCTGAAGCCAAACGAGCCTAGCTGATATCAGTTATCAAAATCAAAACCAAATCATAGAAATCAAGAGATCAACGTATAGAAATCCAGAACAATCCATAAAAGTCTGGACCAGCCCATAGAAATCCAGACGAATTCTTAAAAATTAGGACAACCCCATAGAAATCAAAACAAAACCGTAGATTTCCAGATCAGGCCAAAGAAATCAAGACCAACCCTTAGAAATCAAGAGACCGATATGTAGAAACCCAGAAAAATCCTTGGAAATCATGACCAGTACATAGAAACCCAGAACAAACCATAGAAATCAAGATTAAAATGTAGAAATCATGGCCAACCTCTAAATCGAGATCAATCCGACAAAATCAAGAGACCAGCACATAAAAATCAAGATCAAACCATAGAAACCAAGACCAAACTGTAAAAATCACGGCCAACCTCTAAAAATCAAGACCAATCCGAAGAAATCGAGAGGCAAATACGTGGATATCCAGAAAAATCACATAGAAATCATAACCAATGCATAGAAATCGAGAAGAATTCATAAAAATCAAGACCAATCCGTAGAAATGAAGAGCAACCTCTAAAAATAAAGCCCAAACTGTAGAAATCAATGCCAACCTCTAAAAATCAAGAGTAATACAAAAAAATCAAGAGACTAATATGTAGAAATCCAGAATAACCCCCTAGAAATCAGAACCAGTGCAGAGAAATACAGAAGAATTTATAAAAATCAAGACCAACCTGTAGAAGTCAAGGTAAATCTCTAAACGAAGACCGATGCGAAGTAATCAAGAGACCGATACGCATAAATCCAGACCAAACCATAGAAATCGAGACCAAACTGTAAAAAATCCAGATCAGTATAAAGAAATCAAGACTAACCCCTAGAAATCAAGGTCAACCTCTAAATCAAGACCAATCTGAAGAAATTCATAGATATCAGGACTAACCAATAGAAATCCTGACGAATTAAAAAAAAAATGGGACCAACCCGCAGAAATCAAGGCCTATCTTTAAATCAAGACCAATCCGAAGATTTCAAGAGATCAATGCATAGAAATCCAGACCAAACCATATAAATAAAGACCAAACTGTAGAATTCCAACTCAGTCCATTGAAATCAAGACCCTTAGAAATAAAGGCCAACCTCTAAATCGAAACCAATCTAAAGAAATCAAGAGACCAATACATAGAAATCAAGACCAAACCATAGAAATCAAGACATAACTGTGGAAATCCAGACCAGTCCATAGAAATAAAGACCAATCTCAAGAAATCAAGAAAGAACAACCCCATAGAAATTATTACCAACTGTAAAAACATCAAGAAAAGAGACAATGAAATGAGACTTGAATCGATTTGACCAATACAAGTACCATCAACAGGGACAATGAAATGAGTATCTGAATCAACTTAGCCAGTGAAAGCACCACCTTTCCCATCCTGGGTACCTGCAGCCAACCTATGACTAATCCAGGTTCCTGCAGCCAAACTGTCGCACCCCTGGATACCTGCACCCATCCTTTCACAACTGGATCACCCACAGCCACCCTAATTTTTCACCTATGTTACATTATGTTTACTGATTTAAGCTAGGTTCGTTTGGATTCAGAAAACGTGCAGGCACGCTTGCTGAAGTCAAACGAGCCTAGCTTATGTAAGTTGACATAATGAAACCTAGGTAAAAAAAATTAGGTTGATTGTGGATACTCCAGCTGCTTAATAACTGCTACAGGTTCCAAGGGTGTGGCAGTTTGGCTGCAGGTACCTGGGGATAGTTATAGGTTTGCTGCAAGTACCCAGGGCGTTGCAGGTGGTGCTTTTACTGGTTAAGGTGATTCACGTACTAATTTTATTGTTGCTGTTTATGGTACTTTCACCGGTCAAATCGATTTAAGTCTCATTTTATTGTCTCTGTTCTTGATGCTTTTACAGTTGGTCACACTTTCTATAGTTTTTTCTGGATTTCTGCATATTGGCCTCCTGATTTCTCCAGACTGGTCTTGATTTTTAGAGGTCGCCCCTAATTTTTACGGGTTGTTTTTGATTTTTATGAATTCGTCTGGGTCTCTATGCACTGGTTATCATTTCTATGGGATTGTTCTCGATTTTACATATTGGTCTCTTGATTTCTTTAGATTGGTCTTGCTTTTAGAGGTTAGCCATGGTTTATACAGTTTGGTCTTGATTTACAGAAGTTGCACTTGATTTATAGAGATTAGTCTTAATTTTTAAGTATTCGCCTGGGTTTCTATGCATTGGTTATGATTTCTATGGGATTGTTCTGGATTTCTACATATTGGCCTCTTGATTTCTTAGGGTTGGTTTTGATTTTTGGAGGTTGGCCTTGATTTCTACAGTTTGGTCTAGATTTCAACATTTCGGTCTTAAAATTTATGGTTTGGTCTGAATTTCTATGCATTGGTCTCTTGATTTCTTTGGATTGGTCTTGATTTAGAGGCTGGCCTTGATTTCTACAGTTTGGGCTTGATTTCTATGGTTTGGTCTAGATTTCTATGGGTTGGCCATAATTTCTATGGGATTCTTCTGGATTTCTATATATTATCCTGTTTATTTCTTTGGATTGGTCTTGATTTTTAGAGGTTGCCCTTGATTTCTATGGGTTAGTGTTGATTTTTATGAGTTCTTCTGGATTTTTATGCATTGGTTATCACTTCTATGTGTTTGTTCTGGATTTCTAGATATTGGTCTGTTGATTTCTTCGTATTGGTCTTGATTTGTATGGAGTGGTCTTGATTTCTATATTTTTATCTTGATTTCTATGGTTTAGTCTTGATTTCTATATGCTAGTCATGATTTTTAATGATTTTTTCTAGATTTCTAAACATTGATTTCATGAATTCCACAAGTTGGTCTGGATTTCTATGGAATGTTTGTGATTTCTAAATGATTTTTCTATCTTGATTTCTACGGGTTGGTCTTGATTTCTATTTACATGTCTAGATTTCTTACAATATGGTCTTGATTTCTATAGTTTCTATAGTTTGGTCTTAATTTCTTTGGTTTAGACTGGATTTCTATCCATTGGTCTCTTAATTTCTTTGTATTGGTCTTGATTTAGAGATTGACCTTGATTTCTACGGGTTGGTCTTGATTTTAATTAATTTGTCTGGATTTCTATGGGATGGTCCTGATTTCTATGAATTCCACAAGTTGGTCTGGATTTCTATGGAATGTTTGTGATTTCTAAATGATTTTTCTATCTTGATTTCTACGGGTTGGTCTTGATTTCTATTTACATGTCTAGATTTCTTACAATATGGTCTTGATTTCTATGGTTTGGTTTAGGTTTCTATGTAGTAGTCATGATTGCAAAGGAATGTTCTGGATTCCTGCATATTGATGTTTTGATTTTTACGGGTTGGTCTTGATTTCTCTGGACTGGTCTGGATTTCTACAATTGGGTCTTGATTTCTATGGTTACGTGTAAATTTCTATGCGTTGGTTTCTTGATTGCTTTTGTTTGGTCTTTATCTCTATGTACTGGTCTGGATTTCCACAGTTTGGTATTAATTTCTATGGTCTGGTCTGGATTTCTGTGCATTGGTCTCTTGACTTCTTCAGGTTGGCCTTGATTTAGAGATTGACCTTGATTTATACGGGTTGTTCCTGATTCTTATGAATTTGTCTGGATTTTTATTGGCTAATCCTGATTTCTATGGATTGTTTTGGATTTCTATACTTTGGTCTCTTGATTTCTACGGGTTGATTTCTATGTACTGGTATGGATTTCTTAAGTTTTTTCCTGATTTCTATGGTTTAGTCTGGATTTTTATGTATTGGTCTCTTGATTTCTTCGGATTGGTCCTGATTTAGAGGTTGACCTTGATTTCTAGGGGTTGGTCTTGATTTCTATTTACTGCTTCGGATTTCCGCAGTTTTGTCTTGGTTTTTATGGTTTGGTCTGAATTTCTAGGCACTGGTCTCTTGATTTTTTTGGATTGGTTTTGATTTAGAGATTGACCTTGATTTCTACGGATTGGTCCTGATTTTTATGAATTAGTCTTTATTTCTATGGGCTGGGGCCGATTTCTATGGATTGTTCCGGATTTCTATACTTAAGTCTCTTGACTCATACGGGTTGGCAATGATTTTTATGAATTCATCTGGATTTCCTAGGGTTGGTCTTGATTTGTATACATTGGTTATGGTTTCTATGGGATTTTAGTAGATTTCTACATATTGGTCGCTTGATTTCTACGGGTGGGTCTTGATTACTATGTATTGGTCTGGATTTCTACAGTTTGGTGTTGATTTCAATGGTTTGGTCTCGATCTCTATGCATTGGGTTCTTGATTTTTTCTGGATTGGTCTTGATTTAGAGGTTTGGCTTTGATTTCTGCAGGTTGGTCTTAATTTCTATGTTTTGGTCTGGATTTCTATGCATTGGTCTCTTGATTTTATCGGGTTGGTCTTGATTTAGAGGTTGATCTTGATTTCTAGGTGTTGGTCTTGATTTCTATGGACTGGTCTAGATTTCTACAGTTTAGCCTGGATTTCTATGGTTTGGTCTGGATTTCTATGCATTGGTGTCTTAATGTCTTTGCATTGGTCTTGACTTAGATTTTGACCTTGATTTCTTCAGATTTGGTTTGATTTTTAGAGGTTGGCCATGATTTCTACGGGTTGACCTGGACTTTTAGCAATTCATTTGGGTTTTTATGCATAGGTTATGATTTCTATGGGTTTGTCCTTAATTTATACATATTAATCTCTTGATTTCTACGGGTTGATCTTTATGTTGCCCCTGATTTCTACAAGTTTGTCTTGATTTTATTGTTTGGCCTGGATGTCTATGCATTGGCCATGATTTCCTGGGAGCTTTCCAGAGTTCTACATATTGGTATATTGACTTCTTTCGATTGGTCTCGATTTGTAGACGTCGGCCTTGATTTCTACAGTTTGGTCTTGATTTTTATGAAAACAGTCTGGTTCTGTGTATTTGACTACTTTTTGTAACGCAATGACTGAATCATTTAAAACGGGATGCCTGTGCATGAAATGCCCAGGGAAACCACATTGTTTTTCTAGCTGCTAAAATTTTTTATACAAATCTAAGAATGTACCAACCATTTTGTTAATACATGTAAGAAAAACACCTAATTGTTAAAAACGGGATGATTCCGCATGAAATACCCACAAAAATAACTCTGTGTTTCTATCTGTTAAAACAGTTTTTATACGAATCAAAGAATATACGAACCATTTTTGATAGCATTTAAGCAAAATCCTGAATCATTAAATTGCATAACAATGATGTAACACCCCAAGTAAACAACAGATAAGTAATCAATAACACTTGCTGGTTGCTAGGGCCCCGTATGAATTGGTTGCTAGAGCCCCCGTTCGAATTAGCCGCTATTAGTCCCCATCAGAATTGGTTGTTATTGCCCGGTTTGAATCGGTTGGAATCGGTTGGAATCCTGTTGTAATTTTCTTTCTAGACCCTCCTCCAGTTGGAATTTGTTCCTAGGGTCCCCATTAGAATTGGCTATATGTGGCCCTCCGTCGGAATTGGCTGCTAGGGCCCTGTTTGAATTGGTTGTTAGGACCCGGTAAAAATTGGTTGTGAGGGCCTGGTTGGAATTGGTTGCTCGGGCTTTGTGTAGGTAAACGATAGGATTTGCTAAAGTATGTGCAGTAAACATTACCGCCATCTGTGTTAACTCTGAAGTGACCCAACTCGAAATGCTAGGACCACTGGTTTGATATAATTACGATTATTAGAAAACGAAAATAATAAACAGGTATAATACAAACAAACAAAATAAACACAAAAAACAAAGAATATTAACATTGACTCCATTTTTGACTGCAATAAATACTGAGGATGAAAAATGGCGATGGTAATCTGACTGATTTTGAAAATATTTTTCCTGTAGAAGGAGAACTCACTGGTTCAACTCGAAGTAACCCACCTGGAAATGCCAGGGCTACTGGTTTGATATTATTACCATTAGCAAAAAAAAAATGTAATACAAACAAAGACGATATAAAAAAACAAAACATTAATAGCATTTACGCCATGTTTGACTGTAATAGATACTGGGGGTGAAAAATAGCGAAAGTAGCCTACCTACTTTTGATAATTTTTAGCCTGTAGAAGTGGAACTCATTGTTTCAACTCGAGAAAAAAAACACCCAGATATGCCAGGACCACCGGTTTAATTTGCCTATCACTATCTAATAATGAAATGGTTAGTTCCCGGTGTTCCAACAAAAACAAACATCTGTCAAGATATTTAAATGTGTGAAAACGCTTAAGTGATGATGATGGGTGCAACATGTTCGTACCGGGCAGCCACATTGTGCCACTCTAACTTGATTTGCCTCGAGTCATCAGAAGAAGTGCTATTGGGAACTTTCAGTGAATACGACCGGAATACAACCCGCTCAGTGAAGACAACCGGTACAAGATCAGGGGACAGAATCAGATAAGGAAAAGATGACAGCTGTCAATCACAGAGCTAGAAATATTGGGATAACAAGGTGACATCATCAGACAAGGAAATTTCAACATTGGAACCTTCATAACAGAGAGTGGGAAATACAGACGGGACAAGATATCTGATTGACACAATTTCTCCATGAGATATGATAAATTTGGAAGAAGTAGAAACGAAAAAGGTAGGGCATCTCAGGGAACGCTAACTCAATTAAAAGATACATATTATTTTTTATTTGGGCGGTTCTCGACAGTGTTTTGTATATTACACAAGTAGCATTTGCAGTGTTGTAAGGTCCCCTATCCCAACCTCGAAGAGCCTCCCTCCCCCTTCCCGCTTTTTGGGCCACTTCCCCCATTTTTTTATTACTTTTTTTGCTTGCTTGAGGCACAGGAATTAACAAACAGAAAAGGTTTTCCAGCTAAAGCTGGGAACAAGTTTAAAACTTAAAATAGATATAATTACTCTCTATTTTAAGAACTTCTGGCTGTTTTCCAAATCATACCCGGACCTATTCAAGATATAATTTGAGGCTTTTACCAAGGACATTAAATATCGTCCAAACTTTTACCAAGGACATAAAATCTCGTCCAGGCTTTTACCAAGAACAATAAATCTCGTCCAGACTTTTACCTAGGACATTAAATCTCGTCCAGGCTTTTACCAAGGACATTAAATCTCGTCCAGACTTTTACCATGGACATTAAATCTATTACCTTTAATAATTGGGTACATTTTTGCATATTTTTTAATAAAGTTGGGTTTTAGTTTTCAGAAATGGACATTAAATCTCGTCTAGGCTTCTACCAAGGACATTAAACCTCGTCCAGGCTTCTACCAAGGACATTAAACCTCGTCCAGGCTTTTACCAAGGACATTAAATCTCGTCCAGACTTTTACCAATGCCATTAAATCTCGTCCAGACTTTTACCATGGACATTAAATCTATTACCTTTAATAATTGGGTACATTTTTGCATATTTTTTTTAAATAAAGTTGGGTTTTAGTTTTCAGAAATGAACATTAAATCTCGTCCAGGCTTCTACCAAGGACATTAAACCTCGTCCAGGCTTTTAACCAAGGACATTAAATCTCGTCCAGACTTTTACCAATGCCATTAAATCTCGTCCAGACTTTAACCAAGGACATTAAATCTCGTCCAGGCTTTTTACCAAGGACATTAAATCTATTACCTTTAATAATTGGGTACATTTTGCATGTTTTTAAAATAAAGTTTTGTTTTAGCTTTCAGATATATGAACATTCCAAGTTTAAAATACATCTGTTTTTATTAATAACATTTTCTTAGCTAGGTTTCTTAACCTTTCGTAGATGTATGTTGCATGAAACTCATGATTTGGGATGTCTAGTTTGCTATTTTGGACTTTTCAGTGCTAGATTTCCTAACCTTTCGTAGGTGTATGTCTGGTTTTATTAATAATATTTGATTTTCTAATCAAGTTGGGTTTTGGTTTTCAGAAATAAGAACATCCATGTTTAAAATACATCAGATTTTATTAATAATTTTTGATTTGTTTTAATAATTGGGTATATTATAGCATATTTTTAATAAAGTTGGGTTTTAGTTTTCAGAAATATGAACATTCCCAGTTTAAAATACATCTGATTTTATTAATAACATTTTCTTAGCTAGGTTTCTTAACCTTTCGTAGCTGTATGTTGCATGAAACTCATGATTTGGGATGTCTAGTTTGCTATTTTGGACTTTTCTGAGCTAGATTTCCTAACCTTTCGTAGGTGTATGTCTGGTTTTATTAATAATATTTGATTTTCTAATCAAGTTGGGTTTTAATTTTCAGATATAAGAACATCCACGTTTAAAATACATCTGATTTTATTAATAATATTCGATTTCCCTTTAATAATGGGTACATTTTTCCATATTTTTTTAAAAATAAAGTTGGGTTGTAGTTTTCAGTAATATGAACATCCCAGTTTAAAACACATCTGATTTTACTAATAACATTTTCTTAGCTAGGTTTCTTGACCTTTCATAGATGTGTGTTGCATGAAACTCATGATGTGGGATGTTTAGTTTGCTATTTTGGACTTTCTAAACTAGATTTCATAACCTTTCGAGGGTGTATGTCTGGTTTTATTAATAATATTTGATTTTCTAATCAATTTTGGTTTGAAGATTCCAGAAATAAGAACATCCAATGTTTAAAATACATCTAATTTTATTAATAATATTTGATTTCCCTTCAATAATTGGGTAAAGTTTTGCATGTTTTTTAAATAAAGTTGAGTTTTAGTTTTCAGTAATATGAACATCCCAGTTTAAAACACATCTGATTTTACTAATAACATTTTCTTAGCTAGGTTTCTTGACCTTTCATAGATGTGTGTTGCATGAAACTCATGATTTGGGAATGTTTAGTTTGCTATTTTGGACTTTTCTGAGCTAGATTCCCTAACCTTTCTTAGGTGTATGTCTGGTTTTATTAATAATATTTGATTTTCTAATCAACTATGGTTTTAATTTTCAGAAATAAGAACATCCATGTTTAAAATACGTCTGATTTTATTATTTATATTTGATTTCCTTCAATAATTGGGTACATTTTTGCATTTTTTTTAAGTTGGGGTTTTATTCATTTTTAAGTTTAATCTAGACTAGGTTACGTGCGCGCATGTAACCGTTCACACACGTAACCGTTTCTCTTAAATATGTAAAATGTATCCAATTATTAAAAGAAATCAAATATTATTAATAAAATCAGATGTATTTTAAACATGGTTGTTCTTATTTCTGAAAATTAAAACCAAATTTTGTTAGAAAAATATGCAAAAATGTACCCAGTTATTAAAAGAAATCAAATATTATTAATAAAATCAGATGTATTTTAAACATGGATGTTCTTATTTCTGAAAATTAAAACCCAACTTGATTAGAAAATCAAATATTATTAATAAAACCAGACATACACCTACGAAAGGTTAGAAAAATCTAGCTCAGAAAATTCCAAAATAGCAAACTAGACACCCCAAATCATGAGTTTCATGCAACATACACCTAAAAAAGGTTAAGAAACCTGGCTAAGAAAATGTTATTAATAAAATCAGATGTATTTTAAACTTGGAGGTTCATATTTCTGAAAACTAAAACCCAATATTACAAAAATATTTAAAAATGTACCCAATTATTAAAAGAAATCAAATATTATTAATAAAATCAGATGTATTTTAAACATGGATGTTCTTATTTCTGAAAATTAAAACCCAACTTTATTAGAAAATCAAATATTATCAATAAAACTAGACATACACCTACGAATGGTTAAGAAACCTAGCTAAGAAAATGTTATTAATAAAATCAGATGTATTTTAAACTGGGATGTTCATATTTCTGAAAACTAAAACCCAACTTTATTTAAAAGATAATGCAAAAATGTACTCAATTATTAAAAGAATACAAATATTATTAATAAAATCAGATGTATTTTAAACATGGATGTTCTTATTTCTGAAAATTAAAACCCAACTTGATTAGAAAATCAAATATTATTAATAAAACCAGACATACACCTACGAAAGGTTAGAAAAATCTAGCTCAGAAAGGTCCAAAATAGCAAACTAAACATCCCAAATCATGAGTTTCGTGCAACATCCATCTACGAAGGGTTAAGAAACCTATTTTAAACTGGTATGTTCATATTTCTGAAAACCAAAACCCAACTTTATTAAAAAATATGCAAAAATGTCTCCCAATTATTAAAAGTAATCAAATATTATTAATAAAATCAGATGTATTTTAAACCCGGATGTTCTTATTTCTGAAAATTAAAACCCAACTTTATTAGAAAATCAAATATTATTAATAAAACCTAACATACACCTACGAAAGGTTAAGACACCTAGCTAAGAAAATGTTATTAATAAAATCAGATTTACTTTTTAAATTGGGATGATCATTGTTCTGAAAACTAAAACCCAACTTTATTTTAAAAATATGCAAAAATGTACCAAATTGTTAAAAGAAAATCAAATATTATTAATAGAACCAGGCATACACCTACGAATGGTTAAGAAACCTAGCTAACAAAATGTTATTAATAATATCAGATGTATTTTAAACTGTGAATGTTCATATTTCTGAAAACTAAAACCCAACTTTGTTAAAAAATATGCAAAAATGTACCCAATTATTAAAAGTAATCAAATATTATTAATAAAATCAGATGTGTTGTAAACTGGGAATGTTCATATTTCTGAAAACTAAACCCCAACTTTATTAAAAAAAATATGCAGAAATGTACCCAATTATTAAAGGAAATCAAATATTATTAATAAAATCAGATGTATTTTAAACAAGGATGTTCTTATTTCTGA
The DNA here is from genome assembly GCA_027921565.1 of Artemia sinica. NCBI lineage: Eukaryota > Metazoa > Arthropoda > Branchiopoda > Anostraca > Artemiidae > Artemia > Artemia sinica. The sequence goes on from CM051272.1 coordinate 22,618,018, forward strand.
AAATTAAAACCCAACTTGATTAGAAAATCAAATATTATTAATAAAACCAGACATACACCTACGAAAGGTTAGGAAATCTAGCCCAGAAAAGTCCAAAATAGCAAACTAGACATCCCAAATCATGAGTTCCATGCAACATACATCTACGAAAGGTTAACAAACCTAGCTAAGAAAATGTTATTAGTAAAATCAGATGTATTTTAAACTGGGAATGTTCATTCTGAAAACTAAAACCCAACTTTATTAAAAAAATATGCAATAATGTACCGAATTATTAAAAGAAATCAAATATTATTAATAAAATCAGATGTATTTTAAACATGGATGTTCTTATTTCTGAAAATTAAAACCCAACTTGATTAGAAAATCAAATATTATCAATAAAACCGGACTTACACCAACGAAAGGTTAGGAAATCTAGCTCTGAAAGGTCCAAAATAGAAAACTAGACATCCCAAATCATGAGTTTCATGTAACATACATCTACAAAAGGTTAAGAAATTTAGCTAAGAAAATGTTATTAATAAAATCAGATGTATTTTAAACTGGGAATGTTCATATTTCTGAAAACTAAAACCCAACTTTATTAAAAAATATGCAATAATGAACCGAATTATTAAAGGTGATAGATTTAATGTCCTTGGTAAAAAGCCTGGACGAGATTTAATGTCCTTGGTTAAAGTCTGGACGAGATTTAATGGCATTGGTAAAAGTCTGGACGAGATTTAATGTCCTTGGTAAAAGCCTGGACGAGATTCAAAGTCCTTGGTAAAAGTCTGGAAGAGATTTATTGACCCTGGTAAAAACCTGGACGAGATTTAATGTCCTTGGTAAAAGCTTAGACGAGATTTAATGTATTTTTGTGAAAACTAAAACCCAACTTTATTAAAAAATATGCAAAAATGTACCCAATTATTAAAGGTAATAGATTTATTGTCCATGGTAAAAGTCTGGACGAGATTTAATGTCCTTGGTAAAAGCCTGGACGAGATTTAATGTCCTAGGTAAAAGTCTGGACGAGATTTATTGTCCTTGGTAAAAGCCTGGACGAGATTTTATGTCCTTGGTAAAAGCCTGGACGAGATTTAATGTCCTTGGTAAAAGCCTCAAATTATATCTTAGATAGGTCCGGGTATGATTTGGGTAACAGCCAGAAGTTTTTAAAAATAGAGAGTAATTATATTTATTTTCAGTTTTAAACTTGTTCCCTGCTTTAGCTGGAAAACCTTTTCTGTTTGTTAATTTCTGTGTCTCAAGCAGGCAAAAAAAGTATTAAAAAGATGGGGGATGGGGCCAAAAACGCGGGAAGGGGGAGGGGGGCCCTTCGAGGTTGGGGTAGGGGACCTTACAACACTTCAAATGCTACTTGTGTATTATACAGAACACTGTCGAGAACTGACCAAATAAATAATAATATGTATCTCTTAATAGATTTATCATTCCCTGAGATGCCTTAACTCTTTTGTTTCTACTTCTTCGAAATTTATCATGTCTCATGGAGAAGTTGTGTCAGTCAGATATCTGTCTGTATTTCCAACTCTCTGATATGAATTTTTTGATGTTGAAATTTCATTATCTGATGATGTCCCCTTGTTATCCCAATATTTCTTGCTCTGTGATTGACAGCTGTCATCTTTTCCTTATCTGATGGTTTCACCTGATCTTGTACCGGTTGTATTCACTGAGTGGGTTGCGTCACCCTCGAAAGTAGGCCAATGATCTTGTACTACTCGCGGTATTCAATGCCCATATATGAACTTCTTTCTGTACCTCCTGACCCCTCCTACTGATAAGGAAAAGGCTTATTTAAGAAGATATTTAACATATTATACCGTTTATACTCGCTCTCGTCCGATTACAAAGGTTCTCGAGCCAAATTGAAATCGAGTGTAAGATTTATTAGTTAAAAACTGTGAATTTCATGCAGTATTATATTTTTGATGTTGTGGGTATACTTATAGCGAATTTCTCAGCATTTATTTAGACAATCCTCGATTGAACGACTTTATAGTTGAAAATGTCCCTTTCCTACCTGTATAATATTGATTTCAGTGCCCTGAAAAAAATTATTTTAATAATGGTTGTAAGTTTGTATATTAATAAAACTTGTATAAACAATAAAAGTCTCTATCCTCATCTTTAGATTTCTTGTCTCACGAAGAATCTTTAATATTTTCTCTATTGCAATTAAGGAATCTTCTAGCCTATGTACATTGTAGTCATTAGGTACACTCGTTCAAGATTGTCTCTAATAAAACTATAATATTATGTTTAGCCAAGAGGAAAAGACTATTGACCGTATAAGAAGTTGTATCATATTCTAACCATAAGGCTACCTTGGTCTCATTTCATCTCTACAAGTGCGTTCAAGTTCCAATAGAGTAAAATCATCCATTACTAAAAATATGCTAGGAACATAATCAATATTCAAAATGTTTCCGCTCTGATATTATCCCCTAAACTATTACACAGCAATCACATGTGCGTAGTAGACCAATAATCAATAGCATTGATTGATTCTAGCGCGCACTCAGGAACAAACCATTGCGCAGAATTCATTTCCAAGAACAAAATATTAGGAATGATTTAATGGTTCAGGTGTCTAAGCCACGATTCCATTGGAGAAATCTCTGATCTTACGTTCGATTCCTAAATGGGACAAAAACCTTTATTGTCATCTAATTATAAAGGTTCCCTGAGGATAAAAACTTTGACAAAAAAAAATCTTGAAGAAACAATTATCTCGAAGAAAATTTCTTGAAGAAAAAAAAAATATCTCGAAACAAAAAAATCTTGAAGAAAATGAAAACTCGAAGAAAAAAAATCTTGAAGAAACAAAAATTGAAGAAAAATAAATCACGAAGAAAAAAACGCCTTGAAGAAAAAACATCTCCTTAAGTATTACGTAACACCCACGCGTTCGCAATACGTTTTCCTCATTTACAACCGGGGTCTCCCACTCGACTGGTGGGCCCAAAGAGTTTTTCCTACCTAGCCCTCGTAGGTTTTTAAGCAATTGTATAACAACCAAATAATTCTTGAAGAAAACATTTTCATAAGTAAACAATTAAGTAACAACCAACTCCTTATAGTATTACTTAGCAAACAGGTGTGTCTAATCAATAATCAATAATACCAGCTGTTTGTTAGGGACTGAGAACAGGCTGCTATGTTGATCGGAGTTATTGTGCCACCACTACTCTAAAGAATAAAATGATGGTTATGCCAATGCGTAATTTAGATGTTTCAGAGGGCTTAGGGATTGAAACATTCCTGGTTGCTACTTAATTATATAACAACACAAATAACGCAAAAATATAATGACTGGGGAAAAGCTGGGGATAACATATAACGCTTTACGGAAGAAATCCTTGAATAAACCCACCGAAACCTATTTTTGTTAATATTACGTGTCTTTTATAATTAATAAGACGAGTAATAATTGTCTATTTATGTGTTTTTTTTCCCCGAAATCGACCACTCAGTTTTTTCTGAAAAGTGACATACTATCGTTTTTGGCCACAAAAGCGATCTAGATAGGTCGCAACTTTAAAGAAGAATTTTGATGACTCCAAGCGTGGTTTTGTCGATCCCGTGGTGACGCCATAACATCAAGAGGAAATTTACATCATCTGCGGTTAGTATAGGAGCAAAAGCAAAAACCTTTATATACAAAGCATCCGCGTGCCAAGTTCTGTCGGTTCTATATATATATATGTATATATACTATCATAGGCAGCGCAATCGCACTGCCTAAGTAAAGAACGATATTGGCAAAAAGTATTATATATTTTTTTTCCATAACAGGGCACTTCGTATCGAAGGAGTTGTCGTAGAAACTTTAAAAGAGCTCATTCGATTGGAAATTGGAATGGCTAGTGCCCTTTTTAATAGTCGAAAGTGATTGGAAGGCATCTAACACCCATTCAATGCCCACAAACTTCCCAAGCACATCCAATCAAAATTTTGAGATAGCCATTTTGTTCAGCATAGCTGATTTCCAGATAGAAAATATGTTTTTGAGGAGGTCACTCCCCCACATCCTCAGGACAAGGGTTTTAAGTTATGCCCTGGGGGCATCACATATATGCCATCTATCAGTATTTCAATGCTATTATGGATGAGTTTGCTTCCTTGTTGTTATCTGGAAAAAGTGTCTAAATTATTTTGAAGTTTACTTCCTATTGTTGTTTACCCTCTAATGATAGATTATCTGCTAAGTAGTGTTTGTAAAAACTTGAACAATTGGAATAGGGCTTTTTCTTTAGGCCTTCTTACCAGCGCCATCTTTTTCTTGAGTAAATTGGCGCGCCATCTATAGTATCATTTATAATTAATTTTTACCAATAAGCGAGCAGAAGAGGGGAGTTTCTTGTCGCAAGGGCCGTTGTACCTGCCGGGAGTGTTACTCCCTTAAACTGCGGGGATCAGGTAGCAAGAAACTACGCTTCCCTCGCTTATTGGCACGCCCACGGACTGATTTTTGGACTATTCTTTGGCATCCGATTGCAATGTCGGAGAAAAGCGATAAAGGTGAAAAGCTTATTATCAATCCGGTACTGAACTTTTTAACACGTGTCATGAATGATGGACTGAAAATAGAGGTGATCACGGCAACTGCCCTGAGTTTTTTCACTCTTGAGCAAATTATTGAAGCTAAAGCTGTACTGCATAAGGAGCTAAAAATCGAGACCCGGCTGATTAAGCATAGTAAGAAGGAGGATGAGAACGTAATAGATATGTGCAGATGGTTTAACCAAGCTGCAACTCGCGATAAAAAGCTGATTCCTACCTTTGTGATCCTAACGCCATGCTCTGTTCCTACTGTCGGGGAATCCACCTCAGCGACAGCTATCTGTCGGCTCAACGAAATCAAGCGTAAGGTCGATGGACTATACGAAATGGCACAAAATCGGCCACTGACTTGGAAACCGAGCGAACCCGCGGAGGAGCCCCCCCTCCGGCCCAGTTACGCTGTTGTCCTCAAAAACTTACCTGACAGCTTAAATACACCTAGTGCGCGAAAGGAATTTATTGACAAGGTCTGTCCGAACAGCGAGGAAATAAGTGAGCTTCGTAAACTGAAGGGTGACTGGAAACTAGTGGTGAAATCTAAGAAAACTGCTGATACAATTGCCTCAACACTGAAAAGTGATAAATGTGGTGTTACTGCGTCCGTACACTCACCGAGCTATATTGGTGTACTCAAGCGCGTCCCTGAAGACCTGAATGAGCAGTCATTGCACGAACTTATCCCCCGTGCTACAAAAGTTAGGCAATGTGGATCCTCTCGTGTGTTCAAAGTTTATTTTGAGTCGCGACACGAGCTAGAAATCTTCGTCCGCAACTCCATTAAAGTGCACTACGAAAAACTACCCGCCGAAGTATTCGTGTTCACTCCAAGACGATGCTACTCGTGTCATACAGTCGGTCATTTAGCATCCGAGTGCACCAATCAGCCCAAATGTTCCAGATGTGGATCCGTAGAACATACATCTGATCGTCTCAATCCCTGTAAACAACCGCTTTTTTGCATAAGCTGCAACACTAGTGGACATTCTTGCTACAGCGTCCGTTGCTCGGCAAATAAACCTGCAAACGCAGACTCAAAAGCTAATAGGCTTGCCCGTGCTACTCAATGAACATTTTATCTTGGAATATGAATGGGAATTTCGCAGATAGGCACCCAATAGTTTGTGAAATGCTAAAAAGCAATCAAATTGTGTGTATCCAAGAGCACTTTGCTCTTCCTATTTCTGTAGGTCAACTGGACATTTTCCGTGCTAATAACATGTATGTTGTTCCTGCTGTCAGAAAAAAGGACCAAGGAAGGCCCTCCGGGGGTCTCGTGACGTATATTAGTAACGATGTTGAATCAAAGTTGTTTTTTTCAACGCAAAACATTCTAGCGGTTCAAGTGTGTAATTTTGTTGTTGTGAACGTATACATGCCAACCGACTATCGTGATGACGCATCTCATTCTGAATTTGCGCTAAGTTTACGTAAATTAGCTGAATGTCTTAGCAAAATCCGATTAGAAAGATTGCCTTGTGTAATATTAGGTGATTTTAACTGTCCTATGAGTGCTGAATTTACTGAAACTAACGCGCTTTTTACTGGTGATCGTGAAAGTATGGTACATGGTCTCCTAGATGATACATTTACCATTTTAGAAAAAAAACAAAATTTTACATACATACACAACACAGGAAGTACTTCTAATTTAGACCATGTTATTTGCTCTAAAGACCTACTCCCTACTTCAGTACGGGTGTCTGACACTACTTTTACTTCTGACCATTTTTCAATAGAACTGCAAATCACACCTCCCGCTACACAATCTGAGCATCCACACCAAAATAACGCAGCAAAAACTACAAAAAAATGGACACAAATACGGGATTGGAATAATGTTAATACGTCGGTTTACACGCAAGTTTCGGATGAAATTTTAGCTAAAATTAAAATCCCATTTAACCTTCTGATCCAGTCACGACGAATTGAACCGAAAGAGGCCCGACTTGAACTTGATATATATGCCGCCCAAATTACACACGCTCTTCGCTCAGCTGAGGAAGCTGCTGTTCCCATAAAGAAAATTGAGACCGGTACGCAAGTTTCAGGTTGGTCGCAAAATGCTGGCCTAGTTAATGCATGCAACCAGGCAAAATTTTGGCTTTCTGTTTGGAAGGAGTTTGGACGGCCGAGAATTGGGGTTGTAAATGCCGTTAGACTCCTTACAAAAAGAAAGTTTGGAAAAGAATTGGCTCTCCACCGGTCTAATGTAATTGCTAAGTCTTCTGAAGATGCTCTACGAAATCCTGACCTTATATGGAAGACTCTTTCCGAAAGAAAGCCGAATTTTGCTGCATCTTCAATTTCCCTTGAATCTTGGAGAACTTATTACGAACAAGAATTTAAATCCCCCTGTCCGACTCTTAGCGCAAAATACAAGGCAGAGCTGCATAATTTCCTATCAAGCACCGACCGTTCTGACGTTACTGTGTCGGTATCCGAGGTTCAGAACGTGCTCCGTCGCATTAAAAAGAAAAAGTCACGTGGTGCTGATGGAATTTCTGCTCTTCATTTAAAAAACCCATCTTCAATGCTCATTCAGCACCTTGCCCTGCTTTTTCAGATGATTTTTGTGCAAGGTGTGGTTCCCAGTAATTTTTGCATAGGGTCCCTTACCCCTGTGCCAAAAAAGGGGAAACCTCTGGAAGAATGTACGTCTTTTCGACCCATTACTATATCAACAACTTTTTGCAAAATTTTTGAGCTACTTATAATTAAGAAATAAATGAGAAATGTTATGGACCACCCTCCCAATTTGGCTTTCAACCTGGTCTTGGTTGTGGCCATGCGCTAAGCGTCGTGGCTTCTGTCCTTATTGACGCTGAAAGCTCAGGCGAGTCGGTCGCGATTGGTATTCATGATGTCAAGCGTGCGTTTGATTCCCTTATCCACGACCAAATTATTCTAGAAATGGGAAAGAGAGGCGTCCAACGAGATGTCATAATGCCATTAAAGGACATGTATGAAAACCTCCAGGCACAAATAAAAGTTGTTTCGCTCGAGAAGAATATAAGGGAAATTTACCCAACCGTCCCAGTACGAAAAGGCGCCCGGCAAGGTGCTCCTACTTCTGCCCCGGCTTTTAATAACAGTGTTCTTCCAGCACAGGAAAATTACCAAATAACGTGTGTTCTGGATGGTATTGACCTTTCTCTTCTTTGTTATGCTGACGATATTTTAAATATGAGCCGGAATATTGGTGGCATTGAATGCAATTTTGCTATTTTTCAAAAGCAATACGCTGCGATAGGCCTAGAATTTAACGCTGCAAAATCAGAGGTATTACTATTTAATTGGCCCGAAAACCAAGTCCCGCCTACCATAGACCTTGGACAGATAAGTATTAAGCCAGCAGATCACATCATTTATCTTGGACTACCGATTGGTAAAACGCTGAGACACACACGACAGCTATTAATTCAACATCTCGAAAAGCGTACCGGTTTTGCATACAGCAGATTAGTTGCAACGAAGTTCAGGTTCAACCGGTTTATCCTTGCTCGGCTGTATACTGCACTAGCATTGCCCCATTTTTTATACCTGAGCCCTTTTTGGCGAACATTTCCATGCACCACTAAACAGAAACTTCGAGCAATATTTTTTAAATATGCTAAGTACCTTTTAAGACTCCCCCCCTGGACACGTAACACATACCTCATTAATAGGTATAAACTGGCAGATCCCACTCTCATAATTGAAAATCAGATTTCCCGTTTTAATAGTAAAATTGGTAACCACCCCTGGCATAGTTTACTCAAGCAGTAGTCAAGTGTAGAATTGTTTCTTATTTCTTGTCAGTTTAGTGTTTTTCTCGTTTGTATTTTTCTTTATCTTTATTGTACTCTGTCTTGTGTTTTTGTAATGACGGGTTATAAATAAATAATAATAATAATAATATAAGAACGATGTTGGCACAATGTATTATTTATTCTATTTCCTTTAGACCAGGGCACTTCGTATCGAAGAAGTTGTCGTAGAAACTTCGAAAAGGGCTCATTCAATTGGAAATTGGAATTGCTTGTGCCCTTTTTAATAGTCGAAAGTGATTGGAAGGCAACTAACGCCCCTTCCACGCCCACCATTTCCTGAAACACATCCAATCAAAATTTTAAGATAGCCATTTTGTTCAACGTAGTTGATTTCCTAATAGAAAATATATTTTTGAGGAGGTCACTCCCCCACAACCCTCAGGGCAAGGATTTTAAGTTATGCCCTGGGGGAATATAAGAGTGATCTTGGCACAATGTATTATTTTTTTTCTTTAGACCAGGGCACTTCGTAACGAAGACATTGTCGTAGAGACTTCGAAAACGGTTCATTCAATTGAAAATTGGAGCGGCTTGTGCCCTTTTTAATAGTCGAAATTGATTGGAAGGTAACTAAAACCCCTTCCACGCCCACCATTTCCTGAAACACATCCAATCAAAATTTTAAGATAGCCATTTTGCTCAACGTAGATGAAAGTTCTGGAAATTAGGTCTTTGAGGATGACAAACACCACCATTTCCCCAAACACATCCAATCAAAATTTTGAGAGAGCCATTTTGTTCCATGCAGTCTAAAATTCAAGAAATTTTACCTTTGAGCAGAACACTCCCCCCACAGTCTTCAGGGCCGGGATTTTAAGTTATGCCCTGGGGGCATATACGTTTTTATATTTCTTTGTCGTAGAAACATGAAAAAGGGCTGATTCGATTGGAAATTCAAGGGTCTAGTGCCCTTTTTAATAGTCAAAAGTGATTTGAGGGTAACTAACCTCCCTCTCGCGCCCACCTTTTCCCCAAACACATCCAATCAAAATTTTTAGATAGCCATTTTGTTCAGCGTAGTTGATTTCCAGATAAAAATTATGTTTTTGAGGAGGACACACCCCACAGCCCTCAGGCCAAGGGTTGTAAGTTATGCCCTGGGGGCATATAAGGTTTTCATAGAAAGTGTTGTCGTAGAAACTTCAAAAAAGGCTAATTCAATTGGAAATTCAAAGGGCTAGTGCTGTTTTTAATAGTCGAAAGTGATTGGAGGGCAACTAACCACCCTCTCACGCCCACCTTTTCCCCAAACACATCCAATAAAAATTTTGAGATAGCCATTTTGTTCAACTTAGTTGAAAGTTCTGAAAATTAGGTCTTTAAGGATGACGACCCCCCCCCCCCCACAGCCCTCGGGGCAAGGGTTGTAAGTTATGCCCTTGGGACTTAAAAGGTTCTTATAGAAAGCGTTTTCGTAGAAACTTCAAAAAGAGCTCATTTGATTGGAAATTAAAATGGCTTGTGCCCTTTTTAATAGTCGAAAGTGATTGGCAGGCAACTAATACCCCTTCCACGCCCACCATTTCCCGAAACACATCCAATCAAAATTTTGAGATAGCCATTTTGTTCAGTGTAGTTATTTCCAGATAGAAAAAATGTTTTTGCGGAGGTCACTCCCCCACAACCCTCAAGGCAAGGATTTTAAGTTATGCCCTGGGGGAATATAAGAACGATGTTGGCACAATGCATTATTTTTTTTCCTTTAGACCAGGGCACTTCGTATCGAAGACGTTGTCGTAGAAACTTCGAAAAGGGCTCATTCAATTGAAAATCGGAGTGGCTTGTGCCCTTTTTAATAGTAAAAAATTATTGGAAGGTAACTAATACCCCTTCCACGCCCACCATTTCCCGAAACACATCCAATCAAAATTTTGAGATAGCCATTTTGTTCAGTGTAGTTATTTCCGGATAGAAGTTATGTTTTTGAGGAGGACACTCCCCCACGGCCCTCACGGCAAGGGTTGTAAGTTATGCCCTGGGGGCATATAAGGTTTTTATAGAAGGCAATGTCGTAAAAACTTCAAAAAAGGCTCATTCGATTGGAAATTCATAGGGCTACTGCCCTTTTTAATAGTCGAAAGTGATTGGAGGGCAACTAACCCCCCTCTAACGCCAACCTTTTCCCCAAACACATCCAATAAAAATTTTGAGATGGCCATTTTGTTCCACGCAGTCTAACGTTCAGGAAATTTTACCCTTGAGCAGGACACTCCCCCCACAGTCTTCAGGGCAAGGGTTATAAGATATGCCCTGGGGGCATATAAGTTTTTATTGAAATCTTTGTCGTAGAAACTTGAAAAAGGGCTCATCTCATTCAATTGGAAATTCAAGGGTATAGTGCTCTTATTAATAGTCGAAAGTGATTTGTGGGCAACTAACCCCCTCTCGCGCCCACTTTTTCCCCAAACACATCCAATCAAAATTTTAGACAGCTATTTTGTTCAGCGTAGTTGATTTCCAGATAGAAATGATGTTTTTAAGGAGGACACTCCCCAACGGCCCTCAGGGCAAGGGTTGTAAGTTATACCCTGGGGGCATATAAGGTTTTTATAGAAAGTGTTGTCTAGAAACTTCAAAAAAGGCTCATTCGATTGGAAATTCATAGGGCTACTGCCCTTTTTAATAGTCGAAAGTGATTGGAGGGCAACTAACCCCCCTCTCACGCCCACCTTTTCCCCAAACACATCCAATCAAAATTTTAAGATAGACATTTTGTTTAACGTAATTGAAAGTTCTGGAAATTAGGTCTTTGAGGAGGACAAACCCCTCATACCCCTCAGGGCAAGAGCTGTAAGTTTTGCCCTAGGGACATATAAGATTTTTATAGAGAGCGTTGTCGTAGAAACTTCAAAAAGAGCTCATTCGATTGGAAATTGAAATGACTAGTGCCTTTTTCAATAGAAAATGATTGGAAGGCAACTAACACCCCTTCCACGCCCACCATTGCCCCAAAAACACCCAATAAAATTTTGAGATAGCCAGTTTGTTCCAAGCAGTTTAAAGTTCAGAAAATTATACCTTTGATTAGAGCACTCCTCCCACAGTCTGCAGGACAAGTGTTATAATTTATGCCCTGGGGGCATATAGGTTTTTATTGAAACTTTGTCGTAGAAACTTGAAAATGGGCTCATTCGATTGGAAATTCAAAGGGCTAGTGCCCTTTTTAATAGTCTCGAAAGTGATTTGAGGGTAAATAACCCCCTCTTACGCCCACCTCTTCCCCAAACACATCCAATCAAAATTTTTAGATAGCCATTTTATTCAACGTAGTTGAAAGTTCTGGAAATTAGGTCTTTAAGGATGACAACCCTTCCACCCCTACAGTCCTCAGGGTAAACTTAACTTTACTTGACCTAAGGCTCCTGCCGAGGGTTTGACGTAGAGAACGATGAGACTAGGTGCCTCCAGGTTGGCCTATCGCTTGCCAGGATAGCAGCTTCTTCCACCGGGATGTGGGCTTGGGTGAGGAATTCATCGGCTTTGTCTTTCCACCTAGTGGGTGAGCGTCCTCTGGGTCGCTTCCATCCATGTAGGGTGGCGTCGAAGTCAAATGCGACTCGTGCTGGGGCGTCGCGTGGCATGCGAAGGAGGTGGCCGTACCACCGAACAGTACGCTGGGCGAGCTGCGTCGAGAAAGGAGTTTAAGCCGTACGTGACAGGAGAGTCTGGTTGCTAATGAAGTCAGTCCTGTGAAGTCTCTCGATTCTTCGGAGATGTTTCGTCTGAGCGACATCGACGGCACTGAGGATAGATTTTGCAGCTGGCCACGTCTCCGCTCCATACAGCAGGACAGTGCTGACTGACGCATTGTAAATGCGCATTTTGGTAAAGCGGCTTATGCTTGGTTTTCGCCAGATGCTGCTAAACCTCCTAACAAGTGCCGAAGCTTTGGCAATTCAAGATGTAAGCTCTTTTGTGATCAAGCCATCATTCGACAGAATAGATCCCAGATAAGCGAAGTCTTCAACCACATCTACTCGGTTGCTTCCGATGTTGACTTCCTTTACAGTAGAACGGGACGTGGGGGGCTCAAGGAGTATAACTTTGGTTTTCTGCCAGTTGATCTTCAGTCCAACTTTCGAGGCTTCTTCTGAGAGCACCTGGAGAGCTTTGGTGATCTTTTCGACGGTGTTCGCAACTAGCACTATGTCGTCGGCGAAGTCAGCATCAGAGAGTAGCCGGTCTCCGAACTGAAGACCGAACTGAAGGCGATTCGTCGTGCTGGTCATAACATGGTCTATGACACAGTTGAAAAGCTCGGGAGCGGCGGCGCAACCTTGCTGGATGCCAGTCTTCACCGCAAACTTGGGACTGCGTCTTCCAGTGACTTGCACGCAGCTTTTCGTATCCTCATACAGCTTTTCAAAGAGTGAGCAATATTTCTTGGGTAGACCCGTAGTTCTTAGTATCAGCCAAAATGAACGGCGATCAACAGAATCGAAGGCAGCCTTAAAGTCCACGAATGCGATGTACGCTTTTTGGTGGAACTCTCGCGTCTTCTCGATCAACTGGCGCATAGTAAACATTTTCTCCGTCGTCGACCTGCCGGGCATGAATCCGGCTTGCTGGACTCTTCTCTTTCTACGCAAAAAGGTGGGACACCTGTCCAGGAGTGACATGGCGAAGAGTTTACCAGGAACGGAGAGAAGCGTGATCCCACGATAGTTGGAGCAGATTTGACGGCTGCCCTTACGTTTCCAGAGCGGCAATATGATGCCAGCACGCCAGTCATTCAGTATGCTTTCTGTCGTCCATACAACTGAGAAGATTAGCTGGAGTCACAGAATCATCGCTGCACCACCGTACTTGAGGAGTTCTGCAGAAATACCACAGACGCCGGGGGCTCGATTATTATTTAACCGTTTTACAGCATTTTGGATCTCAAAGGAGGTAAACGGTTGCGATACGAGGTTGGAAGTAGCCTCGGGTGTGGTCATTGCTGCTTGAATCAGATCAGGGTCGGGATGAGCAACTGCCTTGGCATTCAGAAGGGTGGTAAGTTATACCCTGGGGATATATAAGGTTTTTATAGAAAGCAATGTTGTAGAAACTTCAAAAAGGGGTTCATTCAATTGGAAATTGAAAGGGCTAGTTCCCTTTTAATAGTCGAAAGTGATTGAAGGGTTACTAGCCCTCCTCTCAGGCCCACCATTTCCCCAAACACATCCAATCAATATTTGTATATATCAATTTTGTTCAACGTAGTCAAAAGTTCTTGAAATTAGGTCTTTTAGTATAATAATCCCATCAGAGCTGTCATCGCAAGGGTTGTAGGTTATGCCCTTGGGGCATATAAGGTTTATATAGAAAGTTATTGTATAAATTTCTAAAAGGGCTGATTTGATTGGAAATTGAAATTGGCCTTTTTAATAGTCGAAAGTGAGTGGAGAGGAATGACCCCCCCCCTCTCACGCCCACCATTTCTCCAAATACATTCAAACAAAATTTAGAGAAAGCCATTTTGTTCAACGCAGTTTAAAGTTCTGGAAATGATGTATTTAAGGATGACCAACCCCCAGAGCCCCCAGGACAAAGGTTGTAAGTTATGCCCTGGAGCATAAAAGGTTTTTATAGTTAGAGTTGTCGTATGAACTTCAAAAGGGGCTCATTCAATTGGAAATTAAGAGGGCTAGTGTCCTTTTTAATCGTTGAAAGTGATTGGAGGGTAATTAACCCCCCTGTCACGTCCACCATTCCCCCAAACACATCCAATAAAAATTTTCAGATATCTATTTTGTTCAACATAGCAGAAAGCTCTGGAAATTATGTCTTCGAGGATGACACCCCCCAGTCCTCAGGGCAAGGGTCGTAAGTTATGCCCTGGGGGTATATAAGGTTTTTATTGAAAGTGTTGTCGTAGAAACTTCAAAACACTACTATTTGTGTCCAGATTTTTAGAAGGGTGTATATTGTTAAAAACTGCTGAAAATTTTTCTCCAGCATTCAAATAGCAGGTCAAACTATTAATTATTAAAAAAAAACGAAAAGATTTAAAGTATTATTTTCTTTTTCCCTGAAAAGACTATGTCAATATAAAACGAACAGAAATTAAAAAAAAAATTCCACAAAATAAAAAATTAAACAATAATTAAAAAAATTAAACAAAAAATGAGCAAAAATAAAATCAAATAATCTACCAAGCGTGAAACTACCACAAATCCGCATCGATAAATAAATGAAACCCAAAACGAACAGAAATTACAATAAATAACCGAGTCAAATTCAAAACAAGCAGAAATTAATACAAGCTGGGCTCAAAACCCCTATGCTTTCCCAAGGCCAGAACATAATCTGCACTTTACTGAAAAAAATACAAATGAATGTGCATTGTCAGTTTAATATACATATACTGATATTTAGTAATCAAAATGTTAATATTATTTGATTTATTAAAGTTATAAAAGTAAAAACATTTACATTTTTTTTATTTTTTTTTAATGCTCTTTACTTTTCCTTGAAAAACTTATTTTGTGGAAAAAGTTTCTTTTAATGAATCTTTACAAGTGAGCAATAATTGTGTATATATATGTATGTATGTATGTATGTTCTTTTTCGGGAGAATTGGTATTTAGGGATATTTTGCATAAAAAAATAATCTAGATAGTTTTGAAGTCTGAGAAAATTTATCAAGAGCTTTAATTTTGGTTTTATGCAAATGACGTCATGTAGTAAAAATTACAATGACTTTATGCACGTAAAAAATTATAATGACGTTTTTTACGTCAAGGCATTAAAAATTACAATGACGACATGCACGTAAAAAATTACATTGACGTCACGTACGTTATAACATCATATAACGTCATTCCTCTTATATAAAATACCCGAGTTTCCCAATGTAGTCAGTTATTTATCCAACACAATGTCTAAATGAAGACTCAAAAAACAAAAATTTGCATTTGCAGTTACTATAAATGATGATTCTGTGGAACCAACACCTAAACTATCAAACGTAATAGATGTGGAAATCGACTGCCTGAACCATTAGTTACGGCAACACCAATGCGGGCAGCCATAGAAAATGCCATTGTTAAAGTATCTGAAGTAATCAAAATCTAAAAACGTGTCAAAAATAAAAATGAATAGCAAAGACACGAGCTGTCAGAAGACAAACGAAAACCAGAATTAGAGCGTATGAAAAATGAAAATGAACCGCAAAGGTACGGTTTCAAAGTCAAAAATGACAGTGCTGATGATTGGGTTTGGGATTTTGACATGGATGAAGTCATTAATACTTGCCAGGCCTTTGTTAAGAAAATAAAGGTTCGACGATATGTGTTTCATAATGACAAAAAATAAGGTGAACCATCAATTGCGACAACACCAATACGAGCAGATTAAGAGAAGGCCATTGCTAAAGTATCTGAAGTAATCAAAATAGAAAAAACGTTTCAAAAATGAAAACGAACAGCAAAGACACGGGTGCATACAAGATATGCGAAAACGACAATTAGAGCGTATGAAATATGAAAATGAAACGCAAAGATACGGGCAGTTAGAAGATATACCAAATGAAAACTAGAGCATATGAAAAATAAAATTGTACAGCAAAGATATGGTTTCACAGTCGAAAATGATAGTGATGATGATTGGGTTTCGGATTTCGACATGGATGAGTTCATTAATACTTACCAGGCCTTTGTTAAGAAAACAAAGGTTCGACGATATTTGTTTCATAATGACAAAATACAAGCCGAGGCAAAAGTCAAAGTTCCACATATTATAAAACCTCCAAAACCTGATACCACATAAGCCTCTGTAAACAAAATAAATGTTCGGAAATATGTTTTTTTTATTGACAAAATACAAGCCGAGGCAAAAGAAACAAATTCTAAAGGACCACAAACACAAGGAAAAGAAAGTTTTCGATTGTTGGATTTCCCAAAAAGGACAAGAAATGGAGAAAGACAAGCAACGCGTGACAGGCAAGATGAAAAGAGATACAAGCCATGCAGTGGTCAGGGAAGTGTTTCATTAGCAAGAGAGATCTACAGAGACAATTGGCAGCTCAAGAAATAAAAAGGAAGGATAACCCAGCCAACAGAAATAACATCTGTCTTTCCAGAAGATTTTCAATTTTCAGTTAATCCGGGTCACAGCGAATCTACAGAGACAATTGGCAACCCAAGAAAGAAGAAGAAGGGTAACTCAGCCAACACAAATAGCCCCTTTCCAGAAGATTTTCAATTCTCAGTTAATCCGGGTTGCAGCGGTAGTTATATTAAAAGTTATAATAAAGAACGAACTCTTGCCTATACTAACTCGTATAGACAACTTTACATAGAGGATCAATATAGCTTATTATAATCCGGGTTTGTAGCGGTAGCTAGCAACCTAGTAAGAGTTACATAGAGGATCAGTATAATTAATTATAAATGCGGATTACTTAAGTTTTATCGGTATTATCACTGAAGAGATAGCTGAAACCGAGTAAAGAACAAACCATAGCAGATATCCAGGTTGCAGCGGTAGTTAGCAGCCTAGTAAGAGACGATCACGTCCCATAATAAAAAATGAAATAGTCTATAGCTCCTAAAACTAGAGTCAGACCATCAAAAACAGAAGTACGCTACTAGAACGCTATTATTACGGTATTAGGATGTGACAAAGATTTCAATAAAAGCCTTATATGTCCCCAGGGCATAACTTATAATCCTTGCCCTGAGTGTTGTGGGGGAGTGTCCTCCTCAAAGATATATTTTTTATCTGGAAATCAACTACGCTGAACAAATTTGCTTTCAACAATTTTTATTAGATGTGTTTGGGGGAATGATGGGCGTGGGGGGGGGGCTAGTTGCCTTACAATCACTTTCGACTATTAAAAAGGGCACTAGCCCTTTGAATTTCCAATCGAATGAGCTTTTATGAAGTTTCTACGACAACGCATTCTTTAAAAACCTTATATCCCCCCAGGGCATAACTTAAAACCCTTGCCCTAAGGGCTGTGAGGGAGTGTCCTGCTCAAAAACGTATTTTCTATCTGGAAATCCACTACGCTTAACAAAATGGCTATCTAAAAATTTTGATTGGATGTGTTTGGGGAGATGATGGGCGTGGTGGGGGGGGCTATTTGCCCTCCAATTACTTTCGACTATTAAAAAGGGCACTAGGCCTTTGAATTTCCAATCGAATGAGCCTTTTTTGAAACTACAATAACGCCTTCTATAAAATCCTTATATGCTCCCAGGGCATAACTTAAAACCCTTGCCTTGAGGGTTTTGGGGGAGTGTCCTCCTCGAAAACATATATTCTATTTGTAAATTAACTACGCTGAACAAAATGGCTATATCAAAATTTTGATTGGATGTGTTTGGGGAAATGATGAGCATGAGGGGGGGCTAGCTGCCCTCCAATCACTTTCGACTATTAAAAAGGGCACTAGAACTCTCAATTTCCAATCGAATGAGCCCCTTTTGAAGTTTCTACGACGACCCCTTCCATGTGAAGTGCCCTGCTCTAAAGAAAAAAATAATAAATGGTACATTGTGTCAACATCGTTCTTGTATGCCCTCAGGGCATAACTTAAAACCCTTGCCCCGAGGTTTGTGGGGAAGTGTCCTCCTCAAAAACATATTTTCTATCTTGAAATCAACTATGCTGAACAAAATTGCTAGCAAAAATTTTTATTGGATGCGATTGGGGGAATGATTGGCGTGGGGGGGGGGGGCTAGTTGCCCTCCAATCACTTTCGACTATTAAAAAGGGCACTAGCCCTTTGAATTTCCAATTGAATAAGCTTTTTTGATGTTTCTACGACAACGCCTTCTTTAAAACCTTATATACCCCCAGGGCATAACTTAAAACCCTTGCCCTGAGGGCTTTGAGGGAGTGTCCTCCTCAAAAACGTATTTTCTATCTGGAAATCAACTACGCTGAATAATATGGCAATCTCAAAATTTTGATTGGATGTGTTTGGGGAGATGATGGGCGCGGGGGGGGGGGCTAGTTGCCCTCCAGTCACTTTCGACTATTAAAAAGGGCACTAGCCCTCTGAATTTCAAATCGAATTAGCCTTTTTTGAAGTTTTTTTACGATAACACCTTCTATGAAAACCTTATATGCTCCCAGGGCATAGCTTAAAACCCTTGCCCTGAGGGTTGTGTGGGAGTGTCCTCCTCAAAAACATATTTTCTATCTGGAAATCAACTACGCTGAACAAAATGACTATATCAAAATTTTGATTGGATGTGTTTGGGGAAATGATGGGCGTGAGGGGGGGCTAGTTGCCCTCCAATCGCTTTTGACTATCAAAAAGGGCACTAGAAATCTCAATTTCCAATCGAATGAGCCCCTTTTTAAGTTTCTACGACGAACCTTTCCATGTGAAGTGCCCTGCTCTAAAGAAAAAAAATAAATAGTACATTGAGCCAACATCGTTCTTATATGCCCTCAGGGCATAACTTAAAACCCTTGCCCTGAGGGTTGTGGGGAAGTGCCCTCCTCAAAAACATATTTTCTATCTGGAAATCAACTACACTAAGAAAATGGCTATCTCAAAGTTTTGATTTGATGTGTTTGGGGGAATGATGGGCGTGGGGGGGGGCTAGTTGTCCTCCAATCACTTTTGACTATTAAAAAGGATACTAGCCCTTCGAATTTCCAGTTGAATGAGCCTGTTTTGAAGTTTCTACGACAAGACCTTCTGTAAAAAACCTTATATGCCCCAAGGGCATAACTTAAAACCCTTGCCCTGAGGGTTGTGGGTGAGTGTCCTCCTCAAAAACATATTTTCTATCTGGAAATCAACTACACTAAGAAAATGGCTATCTCAAAGTTTTGATTTGATGTGTTTGGGGGAATGATGGGCGTGGGGGGGGGCTAGTTGTCCTCCAATCACTTTCGACTATTAAAAAGGGCACTAGCCCTTTGAATTTCCAATTGAATAAGCTTTTTTGATGTTTCTACGACAATGCCTTCTTTAAAACCTTATATACCCCCAGGGCATAACTTAAAACCCTTGCCCTGAGGGTTGTGGGTGAGTGTCCTCCTCAAAAACGTATTTTCTATCTGGAAATCAACTACGCTGAATAATATGGCAATCTCAAAATTTTGATTGGATGTGTTTGGGGAGATGATGGGCGCGGGGGGGCTAGTTGCCCTCCAGTCACTTTCGAATATTAAAAAGGGCACTAGCCCTCTGAATTTCCTATCGAATTAGCCTTTTTTGAAGTTTTCTACGATAACACCTTCTATGAAAACCTTATATGCTCCCAGGGCACAGCTTAAAACCCTTGCCCTGAGGGTTGTGTGGGAGTGTCCTCCTCAAAAACATATTTTCTATCTGAAAATCAACTACGCTGAACAAAATGACTATATCAAAATTTTGATTGGATGTGTTTGGGGAAATGATGGGCGTGAGGGGGGGCTAGTTGCCCTCCAATCGCTTTCGACTATTAAAAAGGGCACTAGAAATCTCAATCTCCAATCGAATGAGCCCCTTTTTAAGTTTCTACGACGAACCCTTGCATGTGAAGTGCCCTGCTCTAAAGAAAAAAAAATAATAAATAGTACATTGAGCCAACATCGTTCTTATATGCCCTCAGGGCATAACTTAAAACCCTTTCCCCGAGGGTTGTGGGGAAGTGCCCTCCTCAAAAACATATTTTCTATCTGCAAATCAACTACACTGAACAAAATGGCTATCTCAAATTTTGATTGGATGTGTTTGGGGGAATGATGGGCGTGGGGGGGGGGCTAGTTGCCTTCCAATCACTTTTGACTATTAAAAACGATACTAGCCTTTCGAATTTCCAGTTGAATGAGCCTGTTTTGAAGTTTCTACGACAACGCCTTCTATAAAAAACCTTATATGCCCCAAGGGCATAACTTAAAACCCTTGCCCTGAGGGTTGTGGGGGAGTGTCTTCCTCAAAAACATATTTTCTATCTGGAAATCAACTACACTGAGAAAATGGCTATCTCAAAGTTTTGATTGGATGTGTTTGGGGGAATGATGGGCTTGGGGGGGGGCTAGTTGTCCTCCAATCACTTTCGACCATTAAAAAGGGCACTAGCCCCTCCAATTTTCAATCGAATGAGCCCTTTTCGAAGTTCCTACGACAGCTCCTTCGATACAAAGTACCCGGGTAGAGAAAAAAAAACAAAAAGACAAACACATTGTGCCCACATCGTTCTTTACTTAGGCAGCGCTAGCGCGCTGCCTATGATTGCCTAGTGCTTAAAGGCTGAATTTATATTATTTAGCCTTTAAGAGAACTTGGGTTGTTTGACACCAAAATACATACCTCTTTACTGTGCCCACTCAGATTTTGCTTCTTAGCCACTAATATTCGGATAAGCCCTCCAAAATATCTGAGCATCTTGTCCGGCAGCACTTGTTGAGGATCAATTTTGAGGAATTGCTCAACCAAAATAAACAAAGAAAAATTAATTGTTAAATAAGCGTAAAATCTAAAAGAGTCTAAAACAGTAATATATATCTAATAGAACTTTTTGTGCTAGTATTTATATATGGCAAGAATTATGTGACGATAAGGCAGTCGGTTCAATATCATTCCTTATATTTTCTTAATGATTTGCCAAATTTTAAGATTTCGTAATTTTAATACTTAAGTTTTATGCGAAATCCTTTTTATAATTGCTTCTGTAATGCCATGCATTAGTTGGTGACATAACACCAGACTACCCCATAAGTTTTATTTTTACAACGTAGTTTACCAGCTTTCAGTAAGTTCGATGGGTTGAATTTCGGTCAGAGAAACCATTTTTTTCGAGGATCAATACTCCTTTCCAAATTCCTCTGATATTTGTTTTTGCAATAAACCTTTACTAGTAAGTTAAAACTATGTAGTAGTTATCATTTCTGAATTAATTTTAAATTACCAATCTTACGGTTAGAGAATATATTTTTTAAATTTTGGTTACTTTGGTCTGTGGTTTGCTCTTTACTAAGTTAAGGCTCTTGCCATAACAATGATGAAAGATAAGCCAGACAGTTTGAAGAATTATCGTTATGATAAAAATGACTCACAACTTTCCCGATTTCATATTTAAAAATTACCATTCTATAAATGTTTTCAATTAGTAGGTTAAATATCAACGTATCTAGTATCTCTGATGCAAGCAATTTTTGCTCTAAATGAGTGTTTAGGTTATTTATGACTCTGGAATTTTCAATTGTTTTTGCTGGTGTAGATGTGAAGTGTCTTGCATAAAATATATTTCCAAAGGTTTTAAAAACTAGCATTATCGAATCGACTGCACGTCAAAAAATCTGAAGAATTGACCTCATGATAAAAATGACTCATAACTTTCACGCATTCAAACTGAAAAATTGCGATTCCATAAATATTTTCAATTAGTAGGCTTTATATCACCGTATCTAGTATCTCTGATGCAAGCAATTTCTGCTGTATATGAGTGTTTCGGTTACTTATGACTCTGGAATTTTCAATTGTTTTTGCTGGTGTAGATGTGAAGTGTCTTGCATAAAATATATTTCCAAAGGTTTTAAAAACTAGCATTATCGAATCGACTGCACGTCAGACAATCTGAAGAATTGACGTCATGATAAAAATGACTCATAACTTTCACGCATTCAAACTGAAAAATTGCGATTCGATAAATATTTTCAATTAGTAGGCTTTATATCACCGTATCTAGTATCTCTGATACAAGCAATTTCTGCTCTATATTAGTGTTTAAGTTATTTGTTACTTTTGAATTTTAAATTGTTTTTCCTGGTGTAGATGTGATTCTTCATGCAAAGAATGCATTTCCAAAAGTTTTAAAAAGTATTGACGAAGAATTGACGTCATGATATAAATTACTCATATTTTTCACGCATTCAAATTGAAAAACTGCCATTCCATAAATGTTTTCAATTAGTAGGCTTCATATTACCGTATCTAGTATATCTGATGGAAGCGATTTCAGCTCTATATGAGTGTTTAGGTTATTTATGACTTTGGAATTTTAAATTGTTTTTCCTGGTGTAGATGTGAAGCTTCATGCAAAGAACAGATTTCCAAAATCTTAAAAACTAGCATTATCGATCGACCGCAGGTTAGAAAATTTGAAGAATTGACGTCATGATAAAAATGACTCATAACTTTCACGCATTCAAATTGAAAAATTGCCATTCTATAAATGTTTTCAATTAGTAGGCTTCATGTTACTGTATCTGGTATATCTGATGCAAGCAATTTCAGCTCTATATGAGTGTTTAGGTTGTTTATGACTTCAGAATTTTCAATTGTTATTCCTGGTGCAGAAATGAAGCTTCGTGCAAGGAATAGATTTCCAAAAGTTTTAAAAACTAGCATTATAGATCGACCGCACGTTAGACAATCTGAAGAATTGACGTCATGATTAAAATTACTCAAACTTTCACGCATTCAAATTGAAAAATACCGCTTCACAAATATTTTTAAATTTTAGGCTTTCTTCTCTATGAGTGTTTAGGTTATTTATGACTTTGGATTTTTAAATTATTTTTCCTGGCGTAAATATCGACCGCACAACAGATTGCATTTCAGATTATCTCCTTTGCTCTTAATTCTCTGTCAGATACTACGTTGGTATTGCAGCACATTTTATAATTGTTAGATTGTATTTGTTGTTTTCCATAGCATCATTTTTCAGTCAAGATTCATTTGGGCTAGCCTGTCAATCCTGTTCACGAAAAGAGGACTGGACAAACAGTCCCAAATATGATCACATTAGCTTGTGTATGTGCTGTATTTGGCTAAAACTTCTTCCTTGGCTGGAGGGTGAATGGGCTGAAAAATGTAGCCGTCGTGTTCAAGTCATTTTTCAAGTTCTTTATTAGTGTTTTTTTGTGCCAATCTGTGTCATTTTCATACGCTTTTATGTATACAAGACTACGATTAGTAATAGATTCCTTGGGAAAGATGCCTCGAATATTAGAAATGGTTATATTGTAATTTACACTGAAGAAGCTAGATATTTAGGACAGCCAGGCGTATCCATTTCAATTCTTGTTTTGTTTTTGGGCCTTTTTCTGCTATGAAATTTATAGAGTATACGAAAGAAATAATGATAAACCATTGTCAATAGAAAGTTCATCAGGATTTGTACCTCACTTTTTAGGGATGAAGAACTCCTGGATTGACATCTGGTCAATCTGGTGTTTATCTTTTTTGTCCAGGGACTAATAAAGCAAGTCTTAAGCGAAGTTAACAAGTATTTCATGACCATCATTCCTGACAATGAAAGGACAACAACACTGTGATATTGTTAGTGACCTACTATCAATTCCTGTCAGATTGTTACCTCTTTGCAATGAAAAGGCTGCTTACTTAAATTTTATGAAATTGGTCCCAACGCCCTATTTGCAAAAGCAAAATGAGAAAGTAGTTGTTGATTGAAGCAATAGGGTGATCGTTTTGTCAAAACATTTTTGGCTGTATGATCCAGTTGCTAATGGTGAAGGTCCCTTTTATGTTATGCTTCGAAAGTCAAATATCTTTGAAAAGACAGCAGTATGAAAAGACATCAAAAATAGTTTTTAGTGGAAAAATTTATCCTATTTTAAAAATATTTTAGTTACAAAAGGTTTTTAACCCAATTAGTTTGCTTTAAAATGAGCTCTTGAACAACTCTCTACGATATTCCAGTGCCAAGATATCTGTTGAAAAGAAGAAAGAAAAAAAGATGCCGTTTGTGGAGAATAATGTGGTTAAAGTCAATTTTCTTGATTTTCAAGCCAATATATTTTCTTTGTTGTTCAAGCCAAAGGACGGTAAGTTTGCTATATAGAAGTTTTGGACAAGGCGGTTCTAATAGTGTACTTTTTGTTTTGATCTGACTCTTTTTTTAGGAGTTAGGGGTTTTTATATTTCTTAGCATTTGACGTGGTCGTCTCTTACTAGGTTGCTAGCTACCGCTGCAACCTGGACAAACAGGAAAACCCTTTTTTCAGGAATCTTTCAAAATATACACCAGGAAGGCAAAATAAGCCTTGAAAACCGCTGACAACAGATTTTTTTGTATAGCAATGGCCTTTAAAGTCAAGCAATTTCACTGGCCCATTTTGGGCTACGACAAATATAAAAAAATAGGGAGCCTTTTTCGATCAGAAATACGTACATACAAACAAACATTAATATACAATTTTTGCTCGTTTATAAACGTAGTATAAAATGTAGTATTCCTTTAGGGTTTTAACAAAAATTTCATTGGGGAATTGAAAAAGAAATTATTTCATCTCTCAGTCCAGTTAAAATTGTCTCCTTGAACCAAACTTTTTTTTTAGCTTAAATCCTATGCGTATCTCTATAACGTCATGCTATATTTCCATAGCAAAAAACCAAATTTAAAAATAAATTTTATTTTATTTTAGTTTGCAATTCCGTAATACTAAAGTTATTCTGTAAACTACAAAAATATTTATAGTGTCTGAGCAATAATTTTAATTTTTTAATTCAAACTAGAAAAATACCTGAAAATTTAAAATTCTAGTTTAAGGAGTTTTAACTTATTTTATTTCTGACTATGGGCCGTGATCGTCTCGTACTAGGTTTCTAGCTACCGCTGCAACCGAGAGTATTATAACACTTTTTATCAAAGTCACTCTTTAAAGTAAACAAACGTATTTTATGGTCTATAATTCGTTCCTAACTATTATCTATATGTCATTACGTCATCCATTAATATAGAAGGATGCAATGAGTCAATTGATCTCAGTATGAATTGATACCACAATAAATATGCACTTGATAGAGACTTTAACCTTATCCGGTAGTATGTAAGAATTATTATCCACTTCAAAAACCTACTCTCATAAAGAGGGTTACTGACAACTTACCAGCTCTCATCAAACTACCCTCATCTTAGTCTACTATCATGAAATAACACTGAGCCGTATGACCTTAAGACTTTTCCGGAGCCTGACGTAATCACCCTCATCATCATTTTCATTGCTGCTGTCGTCATTTCTGTCATTGGGGATTATTATTGTCGTCCCTATACTGAAATCTTTACTGTATTTCAAACAGAAAAAAGCCTATGGCTTTTTCTTAATTGGAATAGTAAGAGACGACCTGGCTAAAACCTACGATTATGAAATCAATTATTGTTCTTTTTGTAATCATTACCATACTTTTGTTTGGCTGTCTCAATTTTCGCATGTCTATAATCTTCATCATTGTGATAACACATCTTGCTGTTTTGTTTTGCTCTCTCAATTTTTACTTCTCGATACGCCTGGTCGGTTGAATACCCTTGCTTTTCTCTTTTCAAGATACTATCTCTGTTGTTTGTGTAGTACTGTTTTTTTTAACTTGCGTGTAGCTTGCTTTGATTTAACCATTATGTAGTTCATGAATGAGACCATTTACATCTTTGTTGTTCTTAAATAGTAACTAAGGGCAAGATTTCGTTCTTTACTATAGCAACCAGGATGACGTCAGTTACAGCTTGGGTTTTGTTTTATGCTATATCATTACAAACAGGAAAAAGCCTACAGCTTTTTCTTCTTTGAAATAGTAAGAGATGAACCTCAAGCAATCAAGTAGCTAACTAAGTCCAATGTATGCAGTGAAATGTTATTCCAATAATGGTCTTTTAATGTGATCGATGTAACGAGTCACTTCAAGCACAGGAAAACCAAACTAATTTTAAAATTTTTTAGGTAGTTTTCTGGTTTGAATTAGAAAATAAAAATTATTGCTCAGACACCGTAAATATTTTTGCAGTTTCCAGTTAAATAAAATTATTTTATTTAAAATTTTCAGGAATTATTCTAGTTTCAGTTGACGAATCAGATTTTCTTTGCGTCAAGTAGTTAGAATCTAACAAAAACAAAAACTAATTTGAAGATTCTTAGGTTCTTTTCTGGTTTGAATCAAAAAAATAAAATTATTGCTAAGACATCTTAAATAATTTTGCAGTTTGTAGCTAAATAAAATTGTTTTATTTAAAATTTTCAGGAATTCATCTAGTTTCAGTTGACAAATCAGTTTTTTTTTATAAGACTCTAAAAGAGTTAGATTTTTTACTAAAACCCTAAAAGAATTACTGTATTTTACATAAATATATCTACATGCTTTTTATAATGTTAAAAATACTTTTTCTATTTTCGTTTGCAATAGGATGTTAATAACATTAGCTACTAGAGGTATATCTGATGATTCGATGAATCCGATGATTCTTGATGTTATATATATATATAAAAAAAACGTATTGACAAACACCATTTATAATGAACTATATCGATTCTATATGTAGTTAATTTTAAAACTTTAATTAATGACGTCATAGTACAAGTGGCAAGCACGATCGGCCTTTAACCAAAAGGTTGGTGGTTCAAAGCCACCCGGGATCATTTTCTTTAATTTGTAATTTAGGTCTCAGTAAAATCATATCATACTATATCATCAACTAGTATAGGCTTATTTAGTATAGGAAAGAGTTCGTTCTTTATTATAATACTGTAATCTTAACTATAGTGAAGTTGCGTATGCAAGTTAGTATAGGGAAGAGTTCGATCTTTATTATAACTCTAATATAAAAATATGATGACATTCATTATTTATCTAGTAGGGTTTCAGACAAGGTAATTCTAATGATGTACTTTTGTTTTGATCTGACTCTATTTTTAGGAGTTTTGTTATATTTCTTAGCATTGGACTGATCGTCTCTTACTATGTTGCTAGCTACTGCTGCAACCCAAATTTCACATATATATTTATTTATGAGAGGCAGCCTGGCCGAGTGGTCCAAGGCACTGGTGTTAGCCACCAGTCTCTTCGGAGGCGTGGGTTCAAATCTTACCGCTGGTATACGATTGTGTTTGAAAGACTGGAGTGTGAAAAGACATCGAAAATGCAGTTTTTGGTGGAAAAATTTATTCTCTTTTAGAAATAATTTATTTTAGTTACAAAAGGTTTTTAACCCAATTAATTTACTTTAAAATGAGCTATTGAACAACCCTCTACGATGTTCCAGTGCCAAGCTATCTGTGGAAAAGAAAAAAAAAGAAAAAAGAAAAAAATATCCCGTTTGGGGAGAATAACGTGGTTAAAGTCAATTTTCTTGATTTTCAAGCCAATATATTTCCCTTGCTGTTCAAGCCAAGGGACAGAAAGTTTCCTATACAGGGGTTTCGGACAAGGCGGTTCTAATGGTGTACTTTTTGTTTTGATCTGACTCCTTTGTTAGGAACTATGGGTTTTTATATTTCTTAACATTGGACGTGATCGTCTCTTACTAGGTTGCTAGCTACCGCTGCAACCCGGATCCAACGATCGTCTTTTAATGTAACCCGGATTAAAAAATTATTATCATATCTTATAATTAACTTTTATTTTATAAGTCTTCGATAGTCTAATGGTAAGCATGCCCACTTGTTACTTGGGAGAAGGGGGTTCGATTCCCCGTCGGGGAGAACTTTTAATATGTTGAATTAAAAGCACTATCTTTTCAGTTTAAAATTTAAAAAAGAAACTTGCTTATTTACATTCTAGCTAAAATAATGAAGATAATATGAATGAACCACAGGGTTCAGTTTCTTTTAACCTGACTTCGTTTTTTAACTATAAATACAAACAGGAAAAAGCCTACGGCTTTTTCTTCTTTAATAGTAAGAGACGAAACTCAAACAATCAAGTAGCTAATAACTAAGTCCAATGTATGGAATGGTTTTTTATTTCAGTTATCGTCTTTTAATGTAAATTTACTAACCTATACTATAGTTAAGTGGCCTATATAATTTAGTATAGGCAAGAGGTCGTTCTTTATTATAATTTTTCAGGAATTAATCTAGTTTTATTTGACAAAAAAGATCTTTTACAAGGAATCAGGCAGCTAACAAAGTCCAACATATGCAATGGTAAGTTCTTGAATGATCGTCTTTTCATGTAATTTTAAAAATAATTTATTTTATAATTACAAAAGGTGTTTAACCCCATTAATTTTCTTTAAAATGAGCCATTAAACAACTCTCTACGATGTTCCATTGCCAAGCTATCTGTGGAATTACTAACCTATACTATAATTCTAGCTAAAATAATGAAGATAATATGAATGAACCACAGGGTTCAGTTTCTTTGGACTTGAGTTCGTTTTTTAACTATAAATACAAACAGGAAAAAGCCTACGGCTTTTTCTTCTTTAATAGTAAGAGACGAAACTCAAACAATCAAGTAGCTAACTAAGTCCAATGTATGGAATGGTTTTTTATTTCAGTGATCGTCTTTTAATGTAATGTAGCTACCCCTGGAGCCACCGTATATCAGTTACTATTGGCGAGAGATCGTTCTTTACTGTAAAACACAAACAGGAAAAAGCCTACGGCTTTTTCTTCTTTTGAATTGTAAGAGACGATCCTCAAATAATCAGACAACTAACTAGGTTTATAATTTGTTCTTTAATATAAACGTCATTAATCGGATATTTTGATAAATCCTATATGGTCTAGAGGTTGGGATAGATCTCACCCATTTAGCTTGAGTTCAAATTTTGTATGGGAAATTTTAACTTATGATGATTTCTTAAGGAACATAATTAGAATTTCTTAATGTAATAAAAATAATTTGTTTTAATTACAAGAAGTTTTTAACCCCATTAATTTTCTTTAAAATGAGCCATTGAACAACTCTCTACGATGTTTCAGTGGCAAGCTACCTGTTGAACACCTAACCTATACAATAATTAAGTGGCGTATAAAATTCAGTATAGGCAAGAGGTCGTTCTTTATTATAACAAACAATCAAGTAACTAACTAAGTCCAATGTATGGAATGGTTTGTTATTTCAGTGATCGTCTCTTAATGTAACAGTGATATACTAACCTATACTATAGTTAAGTGGCCTACATAATTTAGTATAGGCAAGAGGTCGTTCTTTATTATAAAACTCTCTACGATCTTCTAGTGCCAAGCTGTCTGTTGAATTAATAACCTATACTATAATTAGGTGGCATATAAAATTTAGTATAGGCAAGAGGTCGTTCTTTATTATTATTGTATGCAAGTTAGTATAGGGAAGAGTTCGATCTTTATTATAATATTTTAGTACTGATTTTTTAACTTGCGTGTAGCTTGCTTTGATCTAACCATTATGTATTCATGAATGAGACCATTTACAGTTTTGACGTTTCTTATATAGTAATTATGACGTCACTGCATCAAAAATACAGTTTTTATTGGAAAAATTTATTCTCTTTTAGAAATAATTTATTTTAGTTACAAAAGGTTTTTAACCCAATTAATTTCCTTTAAAATGAGCTATTGAACAACCCTCTACGATGTTCCAGTGCCAAGCTATCTCTGGAGACAAAGAAAAAAGAAAAAAATATCCCGTTTGGGGAGAATAACGTGGTAAAAGTCTATTTTCTTGATTTTCAAGCCAATATATTTTCTTTGTTATTCAAGCCAAAGGGCGGTAAGTTTCCTTTATGGAGGATTTGGACAAGGCGGTTCTAATGGTGTACTTTTTGTTTTGATCTGACTCTTTTTTTAGGAGCTACGGGTTTTTATATTTCTTAATATTGGAGGTGATCGTCTCTTACTAGGTTGCTAGCTACCGCTGCAACCCGGATAATGAAGATAATATGATCAGGGTTCAGTTTCTTTGGACTTGAGTTCGTTTTTTAACTATAAATACAGACAGGAAAAAGCCTACGGCTTTTTCTTCTTTTAAATAGTAAGAGACGAAACTCAAACAATCAAGTAGCTAACTAAGTCCAATGTATGGAATGGTTTTTTATTTCAGTTATCGTCTTTTAATGTAAATTTACTAACCTATACTATAGTTAAGTGGCCTATATAATTTAGTATAGGCAAGAGGTCGTTCTTTATTATAAGACATCAAAAATGCAGTTTTTGGTGGAAAAATTTATTCTCTTTAGAAATAATTTATTTTAGTTACTATAGATTTTTAACCCAATTAATTTCCTTTAAAATGAGCTATTGAACAACCCTCTACGATGTTCCAGTGCCAAGCTATCTGTGGAAAAGAAAAAAAAGAAAAGAGAAAAAAAATCCCGTTTGGGGAGAATAACGTGGTTAAAGTCAATTTTCTTGATTTTCAAGCCAGTATATTTCCCTTGCTGTTCAAGCCAAGGGACAGAAAGTTTCCTATACAGGAGTTTCGGACAAGGCGGTTCTAATGGTGTACTTTTTGTTTTGATCTGACTCCTTTGTTAGGAACTATGGGTTTTTATATTTCTTAACATTGGACGTGATCGTCTCTTACTAGGTTGCTAGCTATCTCTGCAACCGGGAAAAAAAAACACATTGTGCCCACATTGTTCTTTACTCAGGCAGTGCTAGCGCGCTGCCTATGATAATAAACTGATTACACACAGGAAAAAGCCTACGGCTTTTTCTTCTTTTAAATAGTAAGAGACGAGTCTCAAATAATCAAGTAGCTAGCTAATTCCAAAGGTATGCAATTTTTGTTATTCCAATGATCGCTTTTTATTGTAACTAGGTTTCAGCCATCTCTACAGCCATGATACTATTGGAAATTACATAATCCCTATTTATGTTTTAGTTAACATGGGCAAGGTGTCGTTCTTTATTGTATATAGTAAGAGACGCACCTCAAACAATCAAGTAGCTAACTAAGTCCAAATTATGCAATAGTTTGTTATTCCAATGATCGTCTCTTAATGTAATCTTCTTTTAAAGAAGGAAAAGCCAATCGTTTAATATTGATCCCTTACTACAGGTGGATTTGAACCCGCAAACCTCGAATCATGAGGCACACTTTCATCCATTGTGCTGTAGTAAGGTATTCATTGATTTGATTTTTCCACAAATCTGTGTATATACGGATAAATAGATTTTGATAAACGTATTCTAACGGCTATACTAACTTGACTATGCCAGTTAGTATAGCCAAGAGTTATTTTATCATTATAACATTTGAACCTTTTATAATCTATAATGATGTATAATATAAATACTGTAATCTTAACTATAGTGAAGTTGCGTATGCAAGTTAGTATAGGGAAGAGTTCGATCTTTATTATAATATTTTAGCAATGATTTTTTAACTTGCGTGTAGCTTGCTTTGATCTAACCATTATGTATTCATGAATGAGACCATTTACAGTTTTGACGTTTCTTATATAGTAATTATGACGTCACTGCATCAAAAATACAGTTTTTATTGGAAAAATTTATTCTCTTTTAGAAATAATTTATTTTAGTTACAAAAGGTTTTTAACCCAATTAATTTCCTTTAAAATGAGCTATTGAACAACCCTCTACGATGTTCCAGTGCCAAGCTATCTCTGGAGACAAAAAAAGAAAAAAAAAAATATCCCGTTTGGGGAGAATAACGTGGTAAAAGTCTATTTTCTTGATTTTCAAGCCAATATATTTCCCTTTCTGTTCAAGCCAAAGGGCGGTAAGTTTCCTTTATGGAGGATTTGGACAAGGCGGTTCTAATGGTGTACTTTTTGCTTTGATCTGACTCTTTTTTTAGGAGCTACGGGTTTTTATATTTCTTAACATTGGAGGTGATCGTCTCTTACTAGGTTGCTAGCTACCGCTGCAACCCGGATAACTACCGCTGCAACCCGGATAATAAACTGATTACAAACAGGAAAAAGCCTAAGGCTTTTTCTTCTTTGAAATAGTAAGAGACGAACCTCAAACAATCAAGTAGCTAACTAATTCCAATGTATGCAATTGTTTGTTATTCCAATGATCGTCTTTTAATGTAACCGGAAAAAACCTTTTTGACAAATACCATTTATGATGACCTATATCGGTCCTTTATAAAACATCAATAGAACCATATCATTACTATATCATTTACTATAATTAAGTTGAGTGTGTAATCTGTTGAATTACTAACCTATACTATAATTAAGTGGCGTATAAAATTTAGTATAGGCAAGAGGTCGTTCTTTATTATAATTTGCTTTAAAATGAGCCATTAAACAGGGTTCATAATTTGTTCTTTAACATAAAAGTCATTAATCGGATATTTAATAAATATTATATGGTCTAGAGGTTGGGATAGCTCTCATCCAGTTGGCTTGAGTTCAAATTTTGTGTGGGAAATTTTAACTTATGATGATTTCTTAAGGAACATAATTAAAATTTCTTAATATAATAAAAATAATTTATTTTAATTACAAGAAGTTTTTAACTCCATTAATTTTCTTTAAAATGAGCCATTGAACAACTCTGTACGATGTTCCAGTGCCAAGCTATCTGTGGAATTACTAACCTATACTATAATTAAGTGGCGTATAAAATTTAGTATAGACAAGAGGTCGTTCTTTATTATACGTAAAAAAACTGATTCTATTTTAAAGATAATTCGTTTTAATTACAAAAAATTTTCAACCTCATTAATTTCCTTTAAAATGAGCCATTGAACAACTATCTACGATGTTCCAGTGCCAAGCTATCTGTGGAATTACTAACCTATACTATAATTAAGTGGCGTATAAAATTTAGTATAGGCAAGAGGTCGTTCTTTATTATAAATTCCAGTACCAAGCTATTTGTGGAATTACTAACCTATACTATAATTAAGTGGCGTATAAAATTTAGCATAGGCAAGTGGTCGTTCTTTATTATAACTTTTCTTGATTTTTTAGTACTGATTTTTTAACTTGCGTGTAGCTTGCTTTGATCTAACCATTATGTATTCATGAATGAGACCATTTACAGTTTTGACGATTCTTATATAGTAATTATGACGTCACTGCATCAAAAATACAGTTTTTATTGGAAAAATTTATTCTCTTTTAGAAATAATTTATTTTAGTTACAAAAGGTTTTTAACCCAATTAATTTCCTTTAAAATGAGCTATTGAACAACCCTCTACGATGTTCCAGTGCCAAGCTATCTCTGGAAACAAAGAAAAAAAAAAGAAAAAAAATATCCCGTTTGGGGAGAATAACGTGGTAAAAGTCTATTTTCTTGATTTTCAAGCCAATATATTTTCTTTGTTATTCAAGCCAAAGGGCGGTAAGTTTCCTTTATGGAGGATTTGGACAAGGCGGTTCTAATGGTGTACTTTTTGTTTTGATCTGACTCCTCTGTTAGGAACTACGGGTTTTTATATTTCTTAACATTGGACGTGATCGTCTCTTACTAGGTTGCTAGCTACCGCTGCAACCCGGATAAATAGTAAGAGACGAAACTCAAACAATCAAGTAGCTAACTAAGTCCAATGTATGGAATGGTTTGTTATTTCAGTGATCGTCTTTTAATGTAAAAAAAAATATATATACCGTAATCTTAACTATAGTAAAGTTGCGTATGCAAGTTAGTATAGGGAAGAGTTTGATCTTTATTATACTGGAAACAAAGAAAAGAGAAAAAAATATCCCGTTAAGGCGGAATGTTGTAGTAGCTGCCACTTTTCTTGATTTTTTAGTACTGATTTTTTAACTTGCGTGTAGCTTGCTTTGATCTAACCATTATGTATTCATGAATGAGACCATTTACAGTTTTGACGTTTCTTATATAGTAATTATGACGTCACTGCATCAAAAATACAGTTTTTATTGGAAAAATTTATTCTCTTTTAGAAATAATTTATTTTAGTTACAAAAGGTTTTTAACCCAATTAATTTCCTTTAAAATGAGCTATTGAACAACCCTCTACGATGTTCCAGTGCCAAGCTATCTCTGGATACAAAAGAAAAAAGAAAAAAATATCCCGTTTGGGGAGAATAACGTGGTAAAAGTCTATTTTCTTGATTTTCAAGCCAGTATATTTTCTTTGTTATTCAAGCCAAGGGGCGGTAAGTTTCCTTTATGGAGGATTTGGACAAGGCGGTTCTAATGGTGTACTTTTTGTTTTGATCTGACTCCTCTGTTAGGAACTACGGGTTTTTATATTTCTTAACATTGGACGTGATCGTCTCTTACTAGGTTGCTAGCTACCGCTGCAACCCGGATTGAGGTTCTTTCTATACTAGATTCGTGTTCGTGGTTCGTCCTCTACTAACATATATTTGAGTCTTTCTGTTAATATGGGCTATAGTTCTCATTTTACTATAATTGAACTTTGATCCTCCTTCTTCAGAGGAGAGTCCCATAGTCCTGTTTAACATTACATATAGTAATATTGGACGAGACGCATTTTTTTCAAAGATAATTACAAACAAGAAAAGGCCTATGGCTTTTTCTTTGTTGGAATAGTGAGAGACGAACCTCAGAGAATAAGGGAGCTACGAAAGTCAAATACGGCACCATACCCCAGAAAAGCAACTTCCCAAAAGGTGCTTGTATAATATTACCTTTTAGTTACTATATGCCGTGGTTTGTTCTTTACTAGGTTTCAGCGGTCTATGCAACCATGATACCAATGAAACTTACATACTCCCCATTTATAATGAACTATGCCTATCCTTTATGTAAATATTTCAACGAGTCTTCATTGTATTATATTATCTTGTCGAAAGATAAGTGTGTTACATAATCATGCACATGATGATCCTTAACGATTAAAGTTTATTATATTAGGGTCTTCTGGTCCCAGGTTAATTTTATCAATAGTCAAAGTAGTCTTGATAGAAGAATGTAAACAAAAAATTATCTAGAAACCATAATAATGAGAGCAGAAACCCATAGTAAGGTAGTTTAATTGAACAAATCCTTGAATTAAGAATGGTAAATGGTGCTGACGTGTCAATATGTTTCTTGTTATAAAAATTTAACAATTTGACCGGGATAGAGGACTTCAAATGTTGGAGAATATATGATGGAGATTATAATCAATGTTCTCTTAATCAACAACAATCACAGAACCGATCAATGATGCAGTTGATACAATAACGTGATCCAGATTATGTTGGGGGCCCACTAAAGTTAGGGTGTTTTTCCAAATGATGATGCGTCAGCAAATCTGAGCCCCTGAGTCTCTTGTGTTGCAAGAAACATTTACTGTATCACAGAAACCCTTACTTACTTTTAGAATTTCTTTTCTAAGGGTTTTCAAGTTTTTGTTGTCTTCTAACTCTGATCTTCGCGTTATATTCTTAGACTGTTGTGAAGAGAAGATTTTCCTTTCCTCCCTGCAAATTGAAAACTTCCATTAATATACTTAACACCATTTCCATTAGTTTTTATGTATTGAAGCAGAAGATGCAACGGTATGATGATCAACATTTGAATGGGCTGAGAAGGAAAACCTTTGTTTTGTGTGCTTGCTTTGTGTTTTATAATTTTATTGCTAAGCAACAAAGAAGCGTTTCAGAGGTTTATGCGTAGTTTAGAAAAAATAATTCATTTGCGGTTTTTGTTTACCATAAAATACTCCGGGCCGGATCAACATTTAAACAGCTTTGCTACCTTTCTTTTTTATCTATTTTATTATACAATTTTTCTCATCTTTTGAACTTTTTGGCCTGTTTAGTGAATCCATCTCATTTATATTGTAGGCCGTTTATAGTGTTTTCTGTCTAATCTATAGTAACAAATCTTACGTAAGGCTAATAGATATTTTATTAATTAAGATTAATAAAATACCTATTAAATAATAGGTATTTTATTAATCAGAGACGATTCTTAAATATTTAAAGCTTAATTAAGTTTTACAAATGAATTTTTGAAGTCCTTTGATTACGAGGTTAGAGGTTTATAGTTTATATTATGAGTATGATTTTGATGAAGGGGGGGTGTTATTAGTTTTTTTTTATTCCCTTAATCCTCTTATGAAGAGGTCACGGTACTGCAATCAAATCTCAGTTCTTAAAATTTGATGTGTCAGCAAACATGGTTAAATATAAATAACTTCATGTTCCTGACATGCGTATCTGATCAGCTTGATGTATTCAGGGGTTGCTTGTGCTGGAGCAAAACTAAGGAATGATTGACGCATACTAGGTGGTATACTCAGCAAAAATTTTATTTTGCTGCATTCCTTGCGGCATATAAGAATCTTGAATAATTTTTCCGTAATGAATTAAGTACACAAAAAATACATGGCACTTATCCCCGCAAAGGCTATTGTTCTTTTTATTCCAGAAACGCCAACCTAAAGAGAAGTGATATAAGTCTCCTTCCCTCCCCCCTTGCGAGAGCTCCCCTAACGGAAAATTCCCCCCATATACAAGATTTAGCAGCAAAAAAGAAAGTATTACACATAAAAATAATGAAAAAAGAAGGAATTTGGGAATATTATACCTGTATAACAAACTTTTGGCAGAATGTATGGTGAAGAATATTCGATAACATTTATTTTTACATTTAATTTTTTTTCGTGTTTATGGATTATGATTTATCACAGAAGGGTAATATATAAAGGTTAAAGAAAACAACTTGAACCAATGAAATGATTGATTATTGTAGAAGAGTTGTCTTATGATGGAAGTGAATAGAGGTCTTTATACAGATGTAGTACTCCCTTACTACTTTCAAGCACACGGATAACAGATTAACACAGGGAAATTAACATTGGGTGTTGGATGTTGGTTATTGGTTATATTTGTTGGTTTTGGATATGGCTGTTAGTTTTGGTTGTTGGTTATTTTTGCTGGTTGATGATTATATTTGTTTTTTATGTTTGTTTTTTGTTGGTTATGTGGTTTGTTGGTTATGTTTGTTGGTTAATGGTTATATTTGTTGGATGATGTTTGTTGCTAGTTGATTATGTTGTTTGTTGGTTATGTTTGTTGGATGTGATTGTTGTTTATCTTTGATGGTTATGTTTGTTGGATGATGTTAGTGTTTGTTGCTTGTTGTTTATGTTGTTTGTTGGTTATGTTTATTGGATGTGATTGCTGGTTATGAGTGTTGGTTATTTTCGTTGGATGTAGGTTGATGGTTAAGTTTGTTGGATGTGATTGTTGGTTATGTTTATTTTTTATGTTTGTTTGTTGTTGGTTATGTTTATTGCTTATGTTTGATGTTTGTTGGTTATGTTTGCTGGTTGATGGTTATGTTTGTTGGTTATGTTTAATGTTTGTTGTTTATGTTTCTTGTTTGTTGGTTATTTTTGTTAGTTATGTGTGTTGGTTATGTTGGTTATAAGTGTTGGCTTTGTTTGTTGGATGTTTGTTGATGGTTATGTTTGTTGGTTATGTTTGTTGGATGTGATTGTTGGTTATGTTGCTTATATTTGTTGGTTGATGGTAGTTGCTTTGGATATATTTGAAAATAAAGATGTTACTAGTCAATGTCACCCCTTGTAAAATTCCCATGGGGGGGCACACTTATAACGTAACGACAGCTCACACCATACGTAATGATTATACAACACTGTAACTTTATAATTATTTTTTTGACATTTTATTTATTGCCTGAAACGTACAACACTGTTTTTTCTTTCATTAACTTAATGGTGGTACACACTTGATGCAAGGTCACGTAATGATTGTGCAACCTTCACTGCCAGAAATCACCTTTTTGACATTTTTTTTCCCGAAGGCCTCGACACATTTTTTCTTCCTTTTAACTTAATAGGATTTTATTTATCGCCTGAAACCCTCATCAATTTTTTTCTTTCATTCTTTAGTTGTTTTTTTCTTTTATTCTTTAGTTGTTTTTTTTATAGTTCTTGACCCCACTAGGACTCTGAAGATCAATTTTCTTCCAAGGGGAACGTGCTATAACTAATAGGACTAAACTGCTATTTCCAGTATTTTGTCCTTCTCTCAATATTTCTAAAATTAACCTAATGCGTGACACCTAAGATTCCCCATTTTTGGCAAACACTAGAATGATGTGTTACTCTCAAAATTTGACAAGCTCCCGGAGACATTTGCTCTCAAGATATTAATAAAGGGAAATGCATGCTTTACTTGTGCTAAACAATACAGCTCAAAAACATAGTCATTGTATATAAAAGGTTTTTTTATTTCAAACAAATTAACAAACAATATTAAAAACCTAGAAAAAGGGAGTTAAAAAAAACACGACGAAAATAAACGCTGGAAAACGCTTTATTCTCTCAGTTTCAAATCAATAATACATTTTAGAAATAAAGGTACCTCATATGGCACAGTCGCCTCTGAAACAGGTGACTCAGTATCTGTATAGATTTATCGTAATTCCAAAACATTTAACTTTTAGCTTTTTGGCATTCCTTTGGCTAGAATGCTAGTTTTGTACCACAGTTTGGTTAAAAGCCCCTCTACTGAAGAGACACAGTCGTCTTTGGCCATAATAAATGTCTATGTCAACAGTTTATTTTATAGGATTAGCAATAGCTCTTAGAAACGAACTTACCTCATACGGCACTGCCACCTCTGAAACAAGAGATTCAATATCTGTCTAGATTTATGGTAGAGATTTTCGACAAAGAAATTACTGTATATCTTCTGCTGAACAGTAGAAAGGGCTATTACTTGCCATCATGACATTGAAGAAACTACACGAAAATAGACACTTATTTTCCGTTTAGGCACTTCCAAACCCCCACTGAGGAAGGCCATACTCAAACATGGTGTTGACAAAGAATATATTAATCTAACATCTGAACTTTGTTCAAATTTAACTGAGGGCAATGTACACTTGCCAGAAGGTGTTAGACAACAGACAAAGCAACATCGTTCCACTGTACGTGCCTTGGCTTGCAAAAACAAAGGAAAAAATTTAAAAGAAAACGTCTCCTTTTTCCCCCACTCAGGAGCCCCAACTCAGGAAGGCCATACTCAAACATGGTGTTGACAAAGAATTTATTAATCTAATATCTGAACTTTGTTCAAATTTAACTGAGGGCAATGTACACTTGCCAGAAGGTGTTAGACAACAGACAAAGCAACATCGTTCCACTGTACGTGCCTTGGCTTGCAAAAACAAAGGAAAAAATTTTCAAAGAAATCGTCTCCTTCAAGCGGGCGGTCGCTTTTTTACACTTTTACTACCAATAATCACAGGACTTGTAAACAGTTTTCTCTAGATGGCTAAACCCTATAAATTGACGCCAATAGAACTTGTCCTTTCACCAGTTGAACACTTTGAAGACAATCTAAGCAAATTCATTAATGATGAAAACATTACCGATGATAAAAAGCTAGTTTTACTTCAAGATGCTATGCGTCGTTTGGACAAACATAGACCTTATCGTGATACATTCACCGTCACAGATCCCCCCTCCCAGACAAAGCATCTCATCGAGATTCTGCAGCACCAACAGCACAATCAAAGGAGAAGGAATTGAATTCAATAGTGACATCAATTGGAAACCTATTGCCATTGACCTATCGAGAACAGAGTAAAAGAGTATTAACATATCTCAATATCTCATGTTGGAAAGTGGTGGTGGTGATTATCAAGTTCAAGTCGATAGCACCGGGAAACAAATTATAATTCAGGGAAAAAGTTATAATCTACTTGATGTAATTTGTGATATGGTTACAAATCGTAAAGGACTTTTATCATTTGACAATAATCTATACACCTTTCTAAATACATCAAACTTCCCCAAAAGTGTTATTGGCAATAAGCAAATTCTAAAGAAATTAAGAGAATATAGTTAAGGTGCCTAACAACGCCAACAACATTTAAAGAAGAAGAAGAAGAAGAAGATTTTAAATCAATCTTGGGAAATACTAGCAGTCCTAGTAGCAGCAATGATTTGATAGCACCAATAATGACGGCTAGACAAAAGCAAAGACGTATTGATATCAACTCACCGTCACAAGCATCACCCTCCACTGTACAAGAGGGGAGTGGGTATTACGCCACGTATTTGCGTTCAAGATGGATGAAGTTTAAAAACATGTCTATGAAAGTATTGGTGAAGTGGGAAGTCTAAGTTCCCCCACAACACTTTCTAAAGTTGCCTCTGACATAGGTGGCAGCACTTTAAAAAAATGCAAAAGAGTATCTAGAAAATGAACCGAGTTACACTCTGCATCGGAATCGTAGGCTAAGTGGCAAACAATATCGTCAAACTAAAGCCTTTTTCCCTCTGCATATAATGCAAACAGATCTTTTAACTGTAGATTGGATTCAAAGACGTCACAATACACCCTACCATTATATTCTAGTGGCAATCAGTTTCTTTAGTCGCTATGCATATGCCATTCCATTACGATCAAAGAGAGGTGTTGAAGTTGTTCAGGCTTTAGAAAGTATTTTTGAACAAGATTGCTATAGAAAAATTCGAAGTGACCGCGGTAGCGAATTTGTTAATCCTCATATGCAAAAGGTTCTATTGAAATATAATACAAAGCTATATCATAGTCACAGTCCGATAAAGGCTGCATTGGCTGAACTATTGATAAGAACGATTCGTCTATTAATTTCGAGATATTGCACGCTGAAAAATACTGCTGCTTTTATTCATGATTTAGATAAAATCATGCCAATATATAACCAACGACCACATCAATCACAGTCCAGTATTAGCCCTCAGGAAGTTCATTGCAGGTTGAAAATACATTTGACACTTTTCTTAAGCAATATTCCAGTGAAAAACCAACAACAAAAAATGTGAAGAAGAAATTTAATGTTGGCGATACTATTCGAATTAATAGAACCGTCAATATTTTTGAAATAGGGAATTATTTATGGAGCACTGAACTTTTTAAAGTGTCCAAAATCCTAGATACTGAACCCACAACATATCGGCTGCGAGACACCAAAGATGATGAGATCCTTGGCGGGTTTTATGAATATGAACTACAAAAAGTTAGAAACAATAGTGAAACTTATCAAATTGAAAAGATATTAAAGAGCCGTACTTGCAGTGGCAAGAGTCAGTTGCTTGTACATTGGCTAGGATACAACTCTGATTTTGATTCTTGGCATGCAGTTGAAGACATTAACAATGCCCAATGATTTCTATGTGACATTCATGTCCAATCTCTCTGACCCTCTCTACAATGATTTGAATAGAACAAGTGATTTTTGGACGAAACTCCCACTATCAAATTTGACGGCGCGTATGAAGTGGATCTTGTCGACTGTATTCTCAAAAATACCTATGATATCCTGAGAAAAGATCACAAATATGATATAAAAATTAGACCCTATGAATAGCCGCCACCAACCGATACCGAACAGCCAAAAATTAAAATGATCAATTGGATAGATTATCCATATGTTGAATTACCATACGAAGAACTCACTTGTATGAATGATTTATGTCGTTCTACCAATAAAATAATTTCCGCTCGTATAAAAGGAGCCTTGAATTTCAACTATTCAAAGGAAGAGGGTAAGATCTACATTAGTTCACCCATTGTCGATGAAAAGGTTATTCTTAATGATAGTCTAAAAGATGTTCTTGGCTTTAAACTCAATATAATAAATGGTAAAAGTGCCGGAAAAACAAATTGTTATTTTTGCTGACTACCCGCCAGCCTCCTCCTCGGACACTTGTATATTTCTCTATGCTTCATTTTTTGAAACATCCAGAATTGGCAATAGCAATGTTCCCCTCCTACGAGTTCTTGAACGAAAAACAATCAAGAACATATTCATCATTACAATATAAAGCATCTTCAGTATATCCCCGTAAAGACTTCCTATTTTGAACTCTGCCAGTTAACACTAAGAACTGAATTAGGTGACCCCCTAGCAATATCAAAAGGTTTGGCTGTGATTACAAGCCATTTTCGACCCATCGTTGTCGGTGTTTAAAAACAAGATGTCTAATAGAAAAGTGGTATTCATTTGTCCTGATATTGACTGCTATGTTAATGCTCTTGGCCCAAGACAACTGGGCAATGGAATGGACCATTACAAAGGTCGCTCATCAATGTCTGTCTATGGTCTTGGCAGTTGGTTTGCTAAGCTGTTTCGCTCTGCACTACATCTGGCTAGAAAATATATTGCACCGGCTGCGACAGATTTTGCATCCTCTACACTATACAAATGGAGCTCTGGCAAGGATTTTAAAAAAA
The DNA here is from genome assembly GCA_027921565.1 of Artemia sinica. Taxonomy (NCBI): domain Eukaryota; kingdom Metazoa; phylum Arthropoda; class Branchiopoda; order Anostraca; family Artemiidae; genus Artemia; species Artemia sinica. The sequence goes on from CM051272.1 coordinate 22,660,158, forward strand.
GTGCTTCGGAAAATCTTAGGTCCAGTGCGCGAACCCTTGGCGAGCAATTGAAATCTCAACAAAATGAAAAAGGTTTAAAAAGGTCGAAAAACAGTGCACCACTCATCAGTCTCTACTCAGGTCAGAAACGAAACACATCAGCCGTGTCAAAGAAAAGAAGGAAAAAGACGACACGTACAGTAAACAGAAGAAGAAGCCCCAGGAAGAGAATTGTTAGATCGAAACTGGATTTCTTTTCATAGACGGAACAATGACATATCTACCGCATAAGGATTCCCATCCTTCAATCACTTCATCTTTAAATCTATTCAATGCAGAGAATGTTGATGTGAGTGTAAAACATGGATACCATGAACAATTTTATCCACAACAACCCCTCTCTGATAATATCCACTTTCAAATTTATTCTAATGAAGACTACTTTATGGACATGTCTTCGGCATTTATAAATTTACAAATGAAAGTCAGGAAATCCGAAAATGGAATGCCAGTTCGGGCTGATGGAATATCCTACGAAAATTGTATATTAGATAAATTATTTCGTCAAATCAGTGTCTACATAAATGGCACTTTGGTGAGCACAAGCAACAATCTCTCGAATTATACAAGCTATATACAGTTCATGTTGATGACACCCAAGTCATACAGGGAATTGAGAGGCATCTCCAATGGTTATGAATATATTACAGATACTGATAGTACATATGTACTTAAAAGTGCTACAACTAGTAAATTACATCTAGTTGGAAAATATATCGTGAAATATTTAATATTACCCAATGGCTACCACCAAATATTAAAGTGGATGTAAAATTGACGCTTGCTCCATCCTATTTCATTTTACGAAAGAAATTTCCTGCCAATCCTGATGTGACTCTCTCTCTCTCTCACCTCGGCAATGCTACATGTACGAAAGCAGCAGGTTATGAGTTCTGTTGCTTTGGCAGTGGAAAAAATGAGAGCCAGTGGAAATAATATTACCAATCAACGTCATATTGCCACAGGCTCACACATCTTCCCCGACTCATCCTTTATCAATGGCGAAATTCCGTCAAAATTGGTATTGGCATTTGTAAAAAGCGCTAGTACAATAGGATCGTAGACTGGCTGCCCACATAAATTTGAGATGTTTGGGCTTTCATCTCTTGTCTGCAAAGTAAATAGAATCTCACTCTACAATCTATCTTTTGATAAATCCTATAGGACATTGTATGAGCTGACAATGCAAACCCTAGATCATAATTCACAACTATTTTAAAATGGTATAACCAAAGAAACGTTCCCTAAAACACAAGGTATCATTGTACTAGACCTGTCTGGCACCCAGGATATGAGTATAGTACGAATGGGGAGTGTGCCTTTAGAGTGTACATTTGCCGACCCATTACCTGAGAGTATTGCACTAATCTCATTAAATCAATTTGAAACCTATTGGGAAATCACTCCCGAAGGCAGTGTTCTACTAGACCTTGCACCAAGAACTCCAGTCAAATAATCAATGTATTTAATATGGACCCCTACATGTCCAAATACAGATACTATTGTCTACCCTCGGACTTCCTTGGAAAAATTCAAAGTGCAAACAATACCCTAATCATTGTTAATAGCAGTCCGTCGACTGTGAATACTGGTCATTGGTTGTGCATCTTTCAAACAATGAAGACGATTGAATTTTTTGATCCTCTCGGCCTACCCTATACATTCTACACTCCACATATCAACAACTACGTTGAAATCAGTGGGAAAACTATTATTCAAAATCGGAAGAGAGTGCAGGGTCTGACGACTAAAAGTTGCGGTTTCCATGCACTACTATATTACGTGTTCAGATGTCGGGTTTCTTCTTCTTCGGTGTATAGGCAACTGTCGAGAACCACTAATGCTGGTAGATCATTTGAATTCACTGTATATTGATCTTGATTGGCTGCAAAGTCAGGGTCACATTTTCTACAGTACAACGTAACTTCACTCTTGTCGTATCTCTTTGTATAGTCAATAATACTACTTGCATTCATATTGTGAAATTTACGTGTTTCAATTTGTCTATTTGGAGCAGTATCACAAATATTGTTTTCAAATGGTGAATTACATTTGGTAACTGCCAAATAAAAATCACTAGGTATATAGTGATAATAGGCAGTGTCGTCACAACGATGACGTAGAAACCAAATTGTCTTGTTACCCCAACAGTTGAATCGTAGACCTGATTCTTCCTCCCAAAATAATTTATAACCACGACGATACCAATCTCGTAGAAATAAACTAAAATCACGTTTAGCGTTCTTTCCAATCGTACCAGGATAAGTATTCTCCCACTGATCACATACGTCATAGTGGCAATTGGAGCATAGTTGCCCTCTAGGGTGAGAGTCACAAATGTCTTCAGGACATGAATTACAGCCTTTAATTTGTACTGCATATCCTCTATGTAATTTACATGGATTGCATAATTGGCACTTTTCATTATATTCATCAATAATTGTACAATTCTCAGATGATGACCAACTGCCAAGAGTTTACATACATAGCGGGCATGTATAGAACATTTTTGGTTTCCGGTGTCAACTCTCTCACAGCTAAACAGAAACTGATCCGAGTTCGATAAATTCAGAGGGATGGGAGAGGAGTAACTCTGTGACTTTACATAACCTCTTTCGAAGGGGGAGCCATCTACATAGAATCTATGGCAATGTTTTCAAAAGTGTATCCACGATTTATTCTGCTTTGTTTCAATTAATATATCAATAAATTGAGCAAAAGCATCTGAGTCACGTCGTAAAAGCTTCATACAATAGTCCAATGGTGGAGAATCAGTTTTCATTATATTGTCAAGTGTTCCCTGAGAAAATATCTTCCGTTGAGGGGATAACTCGAGAAAATCGTCATCCAGAATCAAATGTTTTTCAATAATCACAAGATTTGACCTAATTCTCTCTTTCTCAAATTTATTCATTTTTCAATCCTAACACTCTCACTGCTGACTCTAGACTAACCACGATTCGTTCTACTTCAACAATATTCGATAACCTAAAAAATCTAGCAAAAAGGAAGGGAACATTTTCGATTTCGAAACAATTTGACTGTGTTTGATCATAATTACAGCAACAATATATATTACGCATATAGAATTACCGATATAACTTATTGTCCTCTATATGCTTCAGTATTGCATTTAAAGCACTTGAAGTCTATTCACATGTGCTATATCAACTTTTGCAGCGAAGCATAATTGGTTCTCCAATTTAAATTTACTCAAAGATAACACGTATCTTGCATATACTTCATCCCATTTAAGACAAGGCCGTGATCCTATCGTGATTTCTACCACAATGTTTGGTGCTCTTGTATCATTGCTGCTGCTATCAACTCCACTGTCAACTTCTAATAGTGTAAACGTTCCACTCATTATTGTAAATATATCTTAATGAATAAATATAGTCAAACTGTTCTCACTCCTTGAATTCTATTCTCACACCAATAACAACTATACCAAAAAATCCTTCCTTATATTCGTTGCGTCACTCCCCGTTAGTATTTCCGACTCCCATGATTGGCCTAGAAAGAGGCACGTGATCTTGTTCGTACACAGATTGTAGTCCTCTGATTGTTCTAGAAATAACACTTTTACCAAGGACATTAAATCTCGTACCGGAGTAATACCTCTTCCTTTACTAGCACTTCCTGGCTCGTAGTAGTCTATGTTCCGCAGATAATCATGGTCTGTGGCACTCCGTAGCCCATATCCCCCAAAAAACTTATTACCGATACTTTACATCAAAAATCATGTTAAGTGATCCTGGGACTCAATCTGTAGCCCCCTGAGCCCCATAGCCCTCCAGAGCTTATGCCTTCCTCCCCCAAGTCCTTGGCCCAACCATGCCCCGTCCCCCCAATTTTGTTTGTTTTATTTTTTTAAATTTCAACTCTTTTTTACATCTTTACTAGATACTGTGTATACTTGTAAAACAAAATTTCTTTTGGAAAAATCACGACTTAGAACTTTTGTAGTGACATTTTTTTTCGGGGCTTATATTTTCTTCAGGATAGACTTTTTCTCAGGACCTAGAATTTGACTTATATTGTTTTCAAATATGAAGGAATGGAGTGGTTTTACAGTAATTTTTGGTGGTTAAAAAGAACGGAATAGAGATACAAAAATCATTACCTAAGTCCTAAGGTATTCTTTCGATTTTTCCCGTTTAACAATCTATATATGGATCTATATTAAAAATAATTTATAATTACTAAACAGGCACACTTTTTCCATGTTTTTAGCACCCTTCCATCAAACTTTTCGGGTACTGTTGGGCTTCAAGATAAAATTTCGCAGCTTCGGCATCTCATAGATTGTTGTCTTACGCTTAATTTGAGCCTAATAGCTAGCTGCTAAATAGCTTTTGCTCTGAGCCAAGTAGAAAATTCTTTGTGTTAGTTTTTGCGTCAAGGTGTAATGAAACTTGACAGCTATTTGGCTCTTTGATGGGTTTTTTTTTTACCAATTTAGAGAGCTCATCTGTGCAACGTTCTACAAGAAAGTGTACATTAAACACATATTGGGAAATAAAAACCCGACTATTCTATGGAACATTTATCGCTCTGTCTTTTGATACTATTTACGAGAATATCGAATAGAGACCAAACATGAAATAAGTTTTGGAGTTTAATCTCAAATTTGAGAAAATATGTGTCGGCTTTATTTTTTTTTCAATCAAAATATTTGCCGACAAATTTAGACCGACAAAATTGTTCAGGTTCTTATCAAAGGCAAACTAAAAAATGCTTAACACTGAAGAGATAGCCAACTGTGTGGAAACCTGTCGCGCCTTTATACCTAAGGAGCGAAATACTATTAGAGCATCTCGTTTGAACGACAATGTTAGAAAGTTCAACTTTATTCTGAAAAAGAAAGAAGCCAGAATCACTATCCTGCCTGCCCCAGTTCACTCGTCCTCTGCTCCTCCGATTATGTCTACTTCTGTCCTGTTTTTGCTTATAAATTTACAAGGAGAGCTGTAATCAAGCAAAACTGTAAAGCAGCATGATTTTGTACAGAAAAAGCGGCTCTGCCAATAAGGTGAAGCAGGTTCAGCAGAAGCTTGATTGCCTTATTTTACCTGCGCCCGATCAATTCACTGCTTAATGTATGGTAGAAACTGTTCCTGCAGACCTGAGCATTCGTTCAAAAGGGGCAAAGGATGAACATTTATGCTAAGCTCGAATTAATAAGGATTTTACTGGATCTACTATACCTGGTTCGGGTAATATTGTTACAAATTTCAGACGTTTCGGTCAGTCTTCTGTGGTGCAGCTCACCTTTAGTGGTAAAGAAGATACTAAAAACGCCTAGAGACTCAGCATCAGGATTGAATTTTGCTTTCTCCGTGTCTCGAAGCCCATGATTAGGCCCAGCCTATATTTGAAGTGTCGAGGTTTTCAAGGCTCGGAATTGCACATATGAATCCAAGTTCAGTGGATATAGCAAAAATGATCACAGTAACACTCACGAGAGCCCTTTTGTAGAAACTACCGTCAAATGTGCAAACTACTCCGGCAATCCTGTCAAATCTTGTTGATATTTCAGAAGTTTGTCAATATATTGAAAATCTGTTTTCCCCTATGTAGTTTATAATTGCATTCAATCCATCTTGTATTTCGATTATGTTCGTTATATTCACTTTTGCAGCAAAACATAAAACCTTAGTTTGCGCATATTGAATTGACTCAATAGGATTACATATCTACTAAACTTCTTCTCAATCCATTCAAATGTTAATCATCATCCCGTTGCAACTTCTACTGCAAAATTTGAAGCTCTTATTTTTCCTTCACTCTCTGGTTTGAAAGTGTACCTATCTTATAGGATTTGAAAGCAGAATCAATATAATAATTTTTTTTAGAACTGTAGTATTAATCAATTTCTTTACCATCTTTATTCAATATCACAAGAAAAATGGAAAAAAAATTTCAGAAGGCCGTAGAGGCTATTGGAAGACTTTAAACTTCATTATGTGAGATGTCTTGAATTAAAATCAAGTAGTTGTGGGCATGCATCAAGCCCCGGCTAGTTGTAGAAAAAGTATAAACCCTTCTACTAAAAGTTTTTCAAGAGGTGGAAAAATTAGACTGTGCTTTAATAATGAAAAATCGAACTAATAATGATATTGTTCGTATTCTCATTAGTTTTTGATGCATAGAAATTAGAGTAGTATATAACTGCTTAAAAAGCAAAATTAACAATTAGTATCTTTAAAGACAAGTAAAATTTTTCATTGGCTTGAATTCTTGACGATGTAGAATAATAACTTTTGGTTTCATTAAATAATTGTTTCTAACGATTTTTCATCGTCTTTTTGCTTTTGCATTCCTGGCACTACAACTTCTTTTACGATGATAGATAATATATTCATTATAGAGAAAGAGGGTATTAAATTGAAAGATTTGTTCTTTCAGGAGATTGAAGTTCCTTACAAGTTGTCGAATAATATATGAGATACAAAAAAGTAACAAATACATTAAAGGATACCTGGTGTTACTGTCAATCTTGTAACTCTCATCATGGTTAATTCCTTCTATCTTTAAAGATTTCAGGGCTGAGGTAGCGTTTCTTCGTGCGATAATCAAAGATTTATTCTGTAATGAAAGCTCTTCTATCTTACGCAGAACATCGGACGGTGTCAGAGCACCTATACAGATAGATAATATTAATATTTTGAAATAATAATAATCTAGAATTAAATTTTTATTCTTACCCAGCAGATTAAAAACAAATTATATCCAAGATTGAATTTGTCTATCAGCTTTGACGTGCATCATACAAATTTTCAGCCACTACCCCATCTCATGCTTTCTTTCGTTATAGCCCTAAGTGCGGGATACATCCAAAAATTACTATATTAATAAACTAGTTTGTACCCAAATCTAATTGAAACATCCAACATCCATCCTAACGGGATACATCCAAAAATAACTATATTAATAAACTAGTTTGTACCCAAATCTAATTGTGGTAGTGTTGAGATTAGTGTAAGCCATGGCTATCATAAACAATTTTACTCACACCAGCCTCGGTTTGAAAATGTAAGTTTTAAAATTCGTCTAACAAAGACTATTTCACAGATTTATTATTTGCTATTACAGATTGGCGCATAAGGGTGTAGTATAATACTTATTCTAAAAAAATGTTCTTTACAAAGCTTGATCAAACAGTTTAGAATGTTATATAGGAGAGATGAGATGACCCGAAAAAAAATGAAGTGTGGAAACTTGCTTATTTCTTAAGTGTGGATGTTGAGAAAGCATATGATTCGGTTGACAGGGAAATTTTATGGTCTTTGATGATTTTAAAGTATGGTTTTCATGACGATTTTGTTCGTATGTTCAAAAGTCTATCAAAACCCAGTAGCTGTTATAAATGTAAATGGCTCGCTTACAAGGAGGATTGATTTGGAGATTTTGTTGAGACAGGGTGACCCGGCTTCGCCTTACCTCTTTGAAATATACATTGATCCCTTGTTCAAGTACGTAGCAGACCGTATAATCGGTTTACATCTCCGTAAGGAGATATGATTAAAGGCCCTGGGGTTTATAGATGATGCAACTTTTACCCTATCAAGTTTCAAAGATGTAAAGGCAGTTCTATAAGGACTTGATTGGTATGAGAGGAATTTTAGGGTAAAAATCCACAAGGGAAAAAGCAATCTTTTACCAATACTGGAATCAGAAAATACGGAAAAAATAATGCAGGAACTTTGGATAGTGAAACTAGAAAAGGCGAAAATACTTGGAGTGACATGGACCCGTTAGATGAAGTTGGGTAAATTATGGGAAGAAAAAATACGGAAAATTGAAGGGATGCTGGCGACGGCAAATGATATTGAGGAGTGTTCTTTGTTTTTCAGAGCGACATATGTAAACACATATTGTCTACCACTACTGTTCTATTTCGCGCCAGCTTTCGAGCTCGATGAAGGGAGTGCTAAGAGAATAGAAAAAATTATTTGGAGGTTTGTGTGGAGAGGAAAACTTGGAAAGTTGAGCATGAAAATGCTCTTTGTACCCAGAGTAAAAGGAGGAATAGGAGTGGTAAATTATAGGAATGTATGACAATCACTTTTTTGGAGAAATTCTATTGAGATGCTCCAAAGGGACGATGAAATTGGATGTCTGGAGAGAGATTGGCTGCTACCGGTCTTGAACGAAGTAGTTGAGGAACAAGTTTTGACGCTAGTGGAAGAGGTCCCAGATCAGTTAAAGGAAACAGTGGAAACTTTAAGAGAATTGAGATCAACAGGAGTGTTTCAGGACGGATTGAGTCAGATAGAAAGAAAAAGGGTCATAGATAATTACATATGGACCCGAGAGGACGAATTTTCATACCATGTTAAAGAAGAAGAACCTTTCATGAATTTTGATGCGGCTTTCAAAAATCTAAATGAAGTACCGTGTGACACAAAAAAAAAGAGAGGCGATGTTTATGCTGATACACACCATATTACCTTACCGGGATAGAATAAGTCGTTTCAAGATGGGCGAATTAAAAGAGTGCAACCTGTGCCATGAAATGGTGGTTGATGGTTTACAGCATGAATTTATAGAATGTATTTTTAACAAAGAAGTTTTTAGTTTTATTTTTGATGTTTTTAGGGGTGAGAATATAGAGATGGTGAGTTTAAATAGTAAAAAAAAATTTGAAGTTAGATTTTGAAAGAAAAGGTGATGAAAAGAGGCAGAAAAGAATGTTATTAATTGTGATATGGGCATGTACCCATATTTGGATTATGAGGAAAAAGAAAAAGAGAGTTGAGTTAGAAAGATTTAAAGGAGTAGTTAGGGGGAAAGTAGAGCTGTTGAGAAAGAATAGAAAATGGAAAGAAATAATTGATGAGGAGTGGATAGAGAGTTTGGTAAATAGTTGATTTTTTTTTCTTAGGCAATCAAGTTAAGTATGAATTTTATTAGGAAATTTAAAGTTTACGGGTAATTTGTTAGAATTTTTTTACCCCTTCTTCCTAAATAAGTATTGCGTTTCTTAAGTATATGTTTAATTGTTTGTTGAGGTATTTGTAAGGGAAGAATGGTTCAAATTGTATTTATTTTATTTTCTTTTTTATTTTTTTATTATAATTTTTTTTATGGAAGCTTGAAGGGGTAATATCAAATTTGGAATATAGTTGAAACCACTGCAAAAGGATTCTCCTAAGGAGGGGGAGCATCCTGCAAGCGGGACGTGCGTTGTATTTTGTTTTGTTTTTATTTGTGTTGTAGTATGCCCCGGAGAGTAACCTGTTGTATTTGATTGCCTTAATCCATTTTTAGTTGGTATAAAAGGGAATTTTTTTCTGGTTTGAAAAGGGAGTCTATAGTTAGGATGATGAAAATGTTATATTGGATTAATTTAGTCTTATAAATTTCGGAGATATAAAGGAGGAGAAAATAGAGGAAGAGAAGTTTTTTGGTGGTTGTAGTTTGGTTGAAGTTTGTAATTTTGTTGAATTTATTTTTTAATAGGAGAAAAATGTAGATCAAGGGTAAAAGGGAAAAAATGGAAAAAGGGAAGGGAAAAAAATGAAAATATAGGATAAAAATACAGAAAATGATAATGAAGGCTAATAATAAATTTTGAGCATGTTAATTATGTATAATAGCAGAGTGCGTTTTTATCAATATTGTTTGGATAAAAATTTTTAAAAATAGATGCCGTTTTTAAATTAGGGTAGGTGACATTAAAGTTTTGAAATTATTTGAAAAAGATTATTATGTCACCGAGAGGAGAGGAAGTGGGATTTAACTTAAAAAAAAAAAAAAAAAAAAAAAAAAAAAAAAAAAAAAAAAAAAAAAAAAAAAAAAAACAGTTTAGAATGTTATTAATGAAAGGTTGGCAAGGACAACTAGCAATTTCTTAAACTTTACTAATTGCATACGATTTATGTAGATAACTCCAGTTTCCTATAAAGAACTTAGATGGCTGTCTTTGAAGTAAGAATATGCAGAGGATAAAAGGCTAATATCTACAAAATAAAATACAAAGGCTGAACATGCTCGTTAAGGCTATTATGCTCGTTAGGAATACTTCAAGTGTCACAAAACTGGTTGTTCAGTGTAACTAAATGCAGAGGACATAACTTGTATGCAATACTTATAAAATAACGTAATTTTTTTTAACTGGCAAATTATATGAAACAAATAACCGTCTTATACTAAATTTTTCAATGGCCCTTTTGTACCCCTTTATTCAAAAATGGCAAGCCTATTCAGCATGACTCTTGAACATGTTTACTCAACATGCCTATTAAAGAAGAGAGAGGGAAAAAAGAGAGAGACAGAGAGAGAGAGAGAGAGAGAGAGAGGAGGAGAGAGAGGAGAAGGGAGAGGAGGAAAAGCAATATCACAACATAAGAAACTAATATCTTTCAGTTTCCTATCTAGTAACAATGATGCTCAAAAATTTCAAATACACAATGATTTTTCATTCCATAATGTAAACAAAACAGAAAAAAGAACTGCAACTTTTTCAGATTTTTTTTCCTATATGACCCTCTCTGTCATCTTCAATAAGATTGACAATTGAATTTGAACCTTTTTTAGTATCAATTCACCTCATTCTCCTCCACAGTTTTCAATATCCGATAGGGTGAAATTACTCATTTTGTAATTAAAACTACACTTATTATCCAAAAATATTTTGTTAATTTGATATATATCACATTCGTCATGCTTTTATACAACATAATTCTGTCGTACTCCAACCGAGCAGAGCTCTTAATAGTGAACATAATATTTAAGCCTTCTTATGAAATGAATACAGGGGCTTCAACTAACGAACATTTTAGGAGGACAAAATACATGTTTTTGTAAGCCTAGGGAGAAGCTGATCTTTTTAAATGAAAACACAAAAAAACTTCAATGACCAATATAGTACCATGTAAATGATTTTTTTTTCAAAAATCGAGGGGACTGGTCTTATGATATCAATCAATCGATTTAATGATAGTATCAATTTACTGAATATTTCCTCCAACTCAAGTGAAATTTTCCATCCCCTTACAATTTCTATTGTAACATTCGGAATTGTTAGTTTCACCTCATCCCCATCCACAATTGTTTGAATATCCGACAGAGTGGAATTACACATGTTGTATTTAAACTATAATTAATATCTGGCGATTTTTTTCAATATGATATGTATACGCTTTCTTCATACTTTCATAGAAAAGAATTTCTTCACTCTTAATAGTGTGAAAAGCTTTAACTGTTGTCGTAAAACTGAACACTTCAGGGACATTCGAACCTCTCAAAAGACTCCTTGCACAAAATAGGGTGCCATAGTCCTACTCATAATAGTGCTTCTCTTCGGGAATTGCCACACCCTGAAAAAAAAACCTTCATAAAACAGTAAATGCTATAGTAGTGTATACCTATTTGACTATGGTCAAGGCTTTGGTAGGGATGGCGGCTGCCTGATGTGTTGCTGTATTCTAATTGGAATTACACCAGATGTAGCTTTATGAGGGATGTTTTTAGGTGTTGGTAATTCCCTGTAAAGGTTCTTTAATAATTCAAAAGTAGCACTACAGCTTCCGTAGGAGGCAGTCCGGAAAGTCGTAAACTCCTCATGTTAAAATGGAATATACGACATTTCCTTCCTTTAAGAATGGGGAAGGTCTTTTCAGCAATTTCCCTACTGCCAGAATGAGGAGGACAAAACATGTTTTTGGAAGAACAATTTCTTTTTAATTTCAGGGGGAGCTGATATTTTAAATAAAAATACTCCAAAAAAATTCCAATGACAAATACCTCGTGCTTAAAAAAGAATTTTCCAAGGTCTAGGAAAGGAGACATCAGGAATCAATGAATAAATTTAATGATAACACATATTCTTATGAATATTTCCTCCCACTCAAATACCAATCTACTTCTCCTTACAATCTCAACTGTAACATTTAGAACTGCTACCTTCACCTAACTCTCTTCCACAATTCTTGAATATCCGATAGAGTATAATTACTCATTTTGTATTTAAAATTAGAATCAATATCCAGCAAAAAAAAACAATTTACTTTGATGTATATATACACATTCCTTATGCTTTTATACACAAGAATTCCGTTGTATACCGACCGAGAAGAGCTCTTAATAATGTGAAAAGCTTTGGTTGTCTTCGTCGTAGTGAACACTTCAGAGAAATTATTATCTATTGAAAACCCCGATATTCAGTAGCACTGCAAACAACTAAAGAAAAGACAAACACTAAAATAAAAAAACTTAATATTAAATAATTATGCACTGTGCTAACATAAACAACAAATAATAGCAAAATCATAAATGCATTATATATAAACTTACAATTCTAAACTACACGCGACGCATAAGTAAAGGGTACTAAGGATGGTTAGCTGTCTTTGCATTTTGTTTCCTGCTTATCAAAGATACAGCTTCTTCAGGATCAGCTACTCCAGACCTCTGTGGTATCCTAGAGTCTTGTTACCATGGGTGGGATGACTTGGGCACTTAGCGACTCTGAATAAAAATTAACAGATCTTTCTTGTATTGGACTTGTACTGGGCTTGTATTAGCGTAAATCTCCCAAAAGGGGACTCCATACAGAATTTGGGGAAGGGCAAATGAATTAAAAAGGGATGCCAGAATGTGTCGGTTGAAGCGCAATTTTGCACTAATTTTGGATGCAAATGCAGCGGAAATTCTACGAAACGTATGAAACCAAGAAAGGAAAGGATATAATAAATGAAAAATAAAACCAAATAGGTGAGAAAACGAGGATTTTGTCAGCCAGTAGCAAAATATGAAGACGAAAAACAAGCAAATATTTCGACAAACACCTCCGCCAAGTCGTCCTCAGTGCTCATAAAAAAATCTAACCTTTCGAGGGCAAATTGACAAGAAGAGAAAAGATACTGAATCAAAAAACCAGTCAGAAATAAATAAAAGAGAATTCACCAATTGGATTGGAAAAGTATTCTTTGCCTTGCAATAGATTTTGCCTCTCTGCAACCTCGATTTTCATTCAAAATGACGCTTTGAATACGAATCTACCAAAATAGATACATGTAAATCTCTCAAAAGACTCCTTACATAACAAACGGTCCCATAGTCCAACTCGGAATATAAATTTCCTTCGAAAATTTGCTAAGCCCTGAAGAGACTTTTCATAAAAAAAAGACTTGCTATAGGAGTGTGTGCATCTTTGACTATGAATTTGGCTTTAGGGCAGGGGATGGCAGTGGTCAGATGTAGCGTTGTATTCCAATTAGGATCATAACTGCAGTTTACAGGGATTGTGATTCCTTGAAAAGGTTCTTTGCTAACCCAAGAAGCAATACAGCATCCGTAGGGGACACTCCGGGGAGTTGTAATCTTCTCATGTTAGAGTGTAAAAAATATATATAATTTAAATCTTTTTAAGAACTGGAGAGGTCTTTTCAGTAGTTTTTCTACCTATTTTAGGAAAATCAACATGGGAGACATTGTGGGAGGCATTGTAGGAGACATTGGAGAACTTTTTTTTTCAATTGTTTATTTTAGTGCATAAAGCCAAAATGTCTTGGTAATTTAAGCCACAGAAGAAACTTTTATCTCATTAGTTTCAGTTACACCAAAAAAAATTCTTCAAATTCGAGATACAAAAAGAAATTGAATTTGTTATAATACTACTATAACTAACAACCCACCTCAGCCCCATGCCGCCTGAGGCCAACAAAACTACGCACACTCCTCCTCCGTCCCGGTCTTTTCAAAGCCTTCCTATTTATACCCTATCAAGAAGTTTGAATTTCCCTTAATTCTTACCTTACGACATCCTGCTACCCCTGTTGGGGACGAGTTGCTTTTTGTTTGGCCCTAAATGGTTGGCCGACAAGGACACTATTTGGCCATTCATCATCTTTCATCTACAGAACTTGCCCTGGCCACTTCAACCTTTCTTTCATTATAGCCCTAGAAAGTGGGATTGAACCAAATTCTTTTTTCAGCTTACTGTTTGAGATACGATCAGTCAGACAGGTACCTAAAGCAATCCCTAGACAATTTCTCGGTGACAATGAATTAGATATAGATTATATTATGCTACTTGAAAATGGAAGACAGGGCATTCTCACGCCTTAGCTTTAGCACATTCGATGTAACTAAATAGGGTTAAGTTGGTTTAAGTCAAATTAGATTATGATTGTGAATATGTTCAATTCAGTAGGATAATAAATTCGATTTAACTGGGATAAAATGGGTTAAACTACCTTAAATTAGGCTTATGATCATTATGACTAGGTTTTGACCTAAGGTTAGGCTAGCTTAGATTTTGATTAAATTATGATTAATTGAGCTTAAATTAGGTTAAATTAGATAAGATAAAGCTGGTAAGACAGCATAAACTCACCAAACTCAACCTCTTTTAAGCCTACTCATATTTATAATCTAATTTAGGGAAAGGTAACCTAATCTACCCAAATTAAACCTAGTCATGATCATAATCTAACTTAACCTAATCTTACTGCATCGAATATGCAAGACTTCATTAACGGGGACTCAGCAAAGGCTGATCTGAGATAACATAAAGTTACGTGCATAAAAAAAACAGCCTAAAAATTTCTGCCATGAATATTTTTTTTCGTTATGTCTCTCTAAATGTTTTTCCTAATATCTTTCACAAAGAATTTCATCTCACAATGCCTTCAGCAATGTCTCCTGTTTATGTTTTTCCACAACAGAGTGACTTGGAAAATTGTCTCTCAAATACTAGAAAATATTCGAACATATATGTATTTTACATCTCCAAATGAGGGGGTCAACAATTTTCGTTAGTGTCTGCTGCGGAAACTGTAGTACTACTCGAAACAGTTACCAGCTCTTGGACTATTGAGCCCCTAAGAGAGCTCTCATACCACAACAGTCGCTATAGCCCCACCTTGCATAGCACAATGCTTTAGGGAGATTCCGATCTCTGCCCGACAACCCTGCTCGAAGTTGAATAAGTAAAATTTATTTATATCTCGTTGAGGTGCTATTCCTCTGTTGTAAATTTTGAAAGCTTAAAATTTCTTCTTTCAGTGGTAAACGACCATAGCTAGTAGCCTAATCTGTATATAGTTTGAAAAGTCATTATGCTTACACTGTACTTCATATATCTTAATGTGCTATAGCAGTAATCATGGTCTATACATCAGCAGAAACTTAGCAAAGAGTGCTGTTTTTCTTGTATATTTTGTTTTACTTCATGAGGCTACAGAGAACGAAAATACTTATTCTAATTTTCTATATTTTCATTTTGTTTTAATTATGCTTCGAACGAATGGTTGTAAAAATATGGGAGAAGGCTTCGATACCAAATTCAAAATCCAAAGACTTTTTAAGGGCGGGAGCCATTTGGGGGAAAACCTTTTATCCCAGAGTCCCATATACAACCGGTTATCTTGCAAAATTCCAACAATATATTAACGGTATTGTAATCAACATTTATCATTTGTTTCAAATTGATAGAGCAAACAATTGGCTAAGCAAGTTTATCTAAAATAAGCAAAGTTATTTGGAGAACTATAATGAAAATAAAATTCTGTCTTTTTGGGAGTAAGGTCGCTGAGTGACGTTGAAAACACCTTATTTGTGAAAATATGTTCACTTGAGATTTGGCTTCATTGTTCGACTTCATTTCTGTTCAAATTTTAGTTTTTTATTAAAATAGTTTGTGCTGGTTTTGAGTTTGACAAACATGTATTTGCTAATTTTTGCTTGTTTTTATTTCTATGTATACTATTAACTTCTCATGGAATTTTTTTTTTTAATTTTACGAAAAGACGCATAAAGAAATAAAAAAATGTGTACCTGTGAGGAAACGCAACTCAACATAAGCAGAAATTTTCCTGCTACTATCCGTTACATTAAAACATTTCAAATCAGGGTCCGAATTGCTTTGTTCCTCAGTATATCTGAAAACAAGAACTGATCATTCTACCTAATGTTGAGTGGAAAAAATATAGTCTGGCGTGTGGCGTAATTGAATGAACAAAACAAGTGAAGTTTTGACAAATGAAAACATAGATAATATAAACACCTAACAAAAATCCAATTAAGCAATGGTAAAATTAGTTCAATTGACAAATAACTTGCAGAAGTACAAAAAGAAAGAGAGAGAGAGAGGTGAATTTAAAGGATGTGGTACGCAAAAATTCCACAACAATACTTTGTTTAATATTTTGAACTTGAATCAGATATACGAAATCACGAAATTCTGACTTTTTTTTTTTTTTTTTTTAATGTCAATTAGAAAATCGCATTTCTAGATTTCTAGAATCTGGACATTAAGCTCATACACTTTAACAACGCAATAGCCCTTTTAGCAGTGTTGGTCCTAGATGCCTCAGCAGTCACTGCACAGGCACTGCTTGGTGCCATTCGATTGGACTCCTTATATTCAATGGTTGAGAAGAAGGAGAAGCTCATTTTACGAGTTGGACAAAACGGCACCCTCGATAGAAAATCTTCAGTAAATTTAAAAAGGAGAGTAGGGACAGTCAGGGCTACTGAGCAATGAAACGAGCCTCAGTAATAATTAAAAATTGTGCCCCCTTCTCATAGAGGAACGTTTTTTCGAAAAACGTTATTAATGCAACTCTATGTAGCAGATGCTAGGAGAGGTTAAAAGTTTTTGAATTGAAGTTCTACCAAACATGACTACCTTGGAAATCTTCTAAAATTCTATTTTAACTAGTAATCATTAATGTTTACTTTTTTGTTATTTATTATGGTTACAATACAGACTGTTGTTAATTTCAAAACTAACTCACCTATAACTTGGCTATGTAACTAAAATTTAATAATTTTGACCGCCAGAAAATCAGCCTCTCTTCCCCAGGTGCTCAAAACGAAGTGTTAACAGATCGTACTTTAAGTTATAGATTATCTTTCGTCCAGTCACCATCTAGGCTGGTCATATAAAAAGCCCAATGTTAATCCTGATTGGTACCTTGCCCCTTCCTATGGACATCCAAAGGATCAACTAGTGTGTTATTTTGGTTTTTCTTTTTATCATGGTTGCAGCCCTAGCCACAACCTTTTAAAGAGTGAACCCCGGCCCAAAATAGCTAAGAGTTTATAAGCATGTTATAAAAAAAATTCTCTAGTGAGAAAATTGACATTTACAGTATAGTTAATTCAGAAATGATTGTTATTATTTTGGTTAATCTTAGCAGCAAATTATTATTTTCTTTTAAATTGCAGGAATTTTGAAAAAGAGCCCGAAACTCCTGGAAAATCACATTGAATCAAAATAAAAAGCACACCATTGTTGAAAACCATACGCAAGAAAACTAACAGTCCTCGACCTTGAACAACAAGGTAAACCATTGTTTTTGAAGAGATTAATTAAAAAAACCTTTTTTCACAAAATAAGTTTTTCAAAGAAAAGTAAAGAACTCCATTAAACAAAAAATGAGCAAAAATAAAATCAAACAATCTACCAGGCGTGAAACTACCACAAATCAGCATCGATAAATAAATGAAACCCAAAACGAACAGAAATTACAATAATTAACCGAGTCGAACTCAAAACAAGCAGAAATTAACACAAGTTGGGTGCAAAACCTCTATGCCTTCCCAAGGCCAGAACAAAATTTGCACTTTACTGAAAAAATACAAATGAATGTGCATTGTCAGTTTAATATACATATACTGATATTTAGTATTCAAAATGTTAATATTATTTGATTTATTAAAGTTATAAAAGTAAAAACATTTATATTTTGAATTTCCTATCGAAATATTGAATTTCCTTTGAATTTCCAATCGAAATATTAAAAAGGGCACTAGCCACTCCAATTTCCAATCGAATGAGCCCTTTTCGAAGTTTCTATGACGACTCCTTAGATATGAAGTGCCCGGGTATGAAAAAAAAAACAATACATTGTGCCCACACCGTTCTTTACTTAGGCAGCGCTAGCGCGCTGCCTATGATTGCACAGATGTCCTCTTTTTTCTGTTTTTTTTTTTTTTTTTCACCGCTATCTAGGGACTGGAACATCATAGACAACTGTTTAAGGGATCCTTTAAATGCTAAATAGCTCCTTTAAAAGCTCCTGTTTTTTGTGCTTTTTTTCTTCATCGCTTGCCAGGCACTGGAACATCCTAGAGAACTGTTTAAGGGATCCTTTTAAAAGCTATTGTTTAGGATGGAAAGAAAAAAATGGACGAAATTTTTTTTCATAAGGTTTACTTTTAATTACAATTCAATTCAACTGAATTCAATTTTTTTTTTTTTTTTTTTTTTTTTTTAGTTCTCTCGTATTGTGGTTATATTTTCGAGATATTGTTGTATTTTTTTTCTTCCGTGATTTATTTTGTGTGGATTTTGTGATTGATACGAGGTCTCCCATAAGCTATGCTTCTTGGGGCCTCTAGTGCCTAAGTGTATTTATGTAATTATTGTAGCATTTAATAAATTGAATTGAATTGAATATCAGAGGCAACGCTATAGCGTTGCCTATAGTAAAGGCCATGCGACTCCAACGTTGTTTTTTCCAGAGGGACTTCGTATGGAAGCGGGGGTCATATAAACTTCGGAGAGGGCTCGTTTTATTTGAAATTTGAAGTTCTAGTGACCTTTTTAAGAGTCAAAAGTGATTGGAGGGCAATTATTCCTCATGCCCTTTTTCCCCAAATGTGTCAGATAAAATTTTTGAGATAGCCATTTTGTTAAAATTGTACAAAGATCAGATACCAAAGACTCCGAGGTCGACACCAAGGGCCCGGGGGCAGGCGTTGTAAGCTATGCTCTGGTGACACACATTGTTGCTATGGAAGGGGTGCTCGTATAAACTTCAGAGGGCAATCATTTGATTGGAAATCGAAAGTTCTAGTTAACTTTTTAAGAGTCAAAAGAGATTGCAAGGCAATTAGCCCACCCCATGCCTTTTTTCACCAAACACATCCAGTCAAAATTTTGAGATAGCCATTTTGTTAAAAATAATTCATGTATCAGATAGCAGATCTCCATGGCTGTAATATATGCCCAGGGGGCATATAAGGTTTTTATGGAAGGGGCGGTCATATAAACTTCAGAGGGGGATCATTTGATCGGAAATTGAAATCTCTAGTTTTTTTAAGAGTCAAAAGTGATCGGAGGGCATCTACCTGATCCCCCCATCTACTCTCTTTCTTTTAAATAAAAACGATCAAAATTTTGAGATAACTCTTTTGTTTGAAATAGTCCAACGGTCAGACAACAAAAACTTCGAGGTTAAAACAACCCCCAGAACCTGCAGGAAGGGATGTAACTTGTGCCCTTGGGGGCATATAATATTCTTACGCAAGAGGTGGTCGTATAAGCTTCGGTGTGGTTGTATCAACTTTAGAGGAAACTCATTTGATTGGAAATGTATAGCTCTAGTCCCCATTTTAAGAGTCAAAAGGGATCGGATAGCAACTAGCCCCTCCCCCCCTCCACCCTGTTTACCCCAAATGTTTCCGATCAAATTTAAGAGATAGTCATTTTGTCCTAAATTTACCAAAAAAACCTATAACAATAAGTCTCTGGTTTACACAACCCCCCAGAACCCAGGGGCAGGTGTTGTAAATTATAATTCGGGGGCAAAAAAAGTTTTCTTGTGGAGGGGTGTTCGTATAAACTTCGGAGGGGGCTCATTCAATTGGAAATTCGAAGTTCTAGTTTCCCTTTTTAACAGTAAAAAGGGACTGGAGTCATGGGCACCCACAAGGGAGGGGGGAAGGGGGGCATGCCCCCTCTTGAATTTAGACCAGAGTAGGAAGAAAATAGAAGTGTAGCAACTAATCAAAGAAAAAGAATTTCTTATTTTTGTTTTGTATTTAAGAACTGCTATGTAACTTGTTTAGAATCAATTCAGAATTTAAGTCAATTCTTAGATCGTAGATTAACTCAATATAAGTCATTATTTATCTATCTAAAGGAGACCGAAATCGGAACCCGATTTAGGGTGTAGAGTAAATACTCTCAAGGGCATTCTTGTGCCCTAACAATAGTGCGACAAGCTTGATAAAGCTTACCGCATTTTGGAATTAATTAAAAAAAACAAAGTTTTTCCGAGGGAAGTAAAGAGCGAAGTTGAAACTTAAAACGGACAAAAATTATTACTTCACAGCCTATTTAATATATATTATTATAACTAGTATAAATAAACCAAATAATTGTGTTTCCCTATGCTTTTAGGATTATACAAAACTAGCGCTTTACTGAAAACACAAAAGTCAAGTATAAAAAACAGGATTATTTATTTAAGAGTCAAAAATGAGTATGTAGCCTGACAACACTAAGCGAATCTATAAAGCTTTTCATAGTCTGTCACCAGTTTCGACATTTGTAACTTTCAGTATACAATTCAAATTATCTTAAAAACATAAGCGTAAAACTAAATATTTTTTAATAGCCGTGAAGTAATTGAACAGCATACAGAAATATTGGATTGATTTATCAAGCAGCATTTTGCTCTCACCAGCTATAATACCAATAGTGGGTAATATACAGGTACAAACTAATCATGACATGTCCTTTTAAGAACCAAAACGAGAGCCAGTTATTGGACTGAGCCATTGTGCAGAAGTGACACCAAATTAAACGTAAAAAAATAAAGAAAATCCTAAAATGGATTGTTGCTTTATCTTAAAAGGGATTGATCCTAAAAGGGATTGATAATATTTTGATTCTATAAAAAGTGTCTTTAATTGGTTTGCTTTTACTGTACCAAAAGTCCAATATTATTTTGTGTTTTCAGTCAAGCGTGTGTTGTGTTTATGATCCTAAAAGCATAGGGAAACATAATTAGTTGGTTTATTTATACTAGTTATATTAATATATATTAAATAGGCTGTGAAGTAATAATTTTTGCCATTTTAAGTTTCAACTTCGCTTTACTTCCCTCGGAAAAACTTTGTTTTTTTAAATTAATCTTTGCTCGTTTTTGATTAAAATTTAATGCAGAAACAACACTGCCATGATCTTTTTTATTTATACGGTATAATGTACGCTCGTTATAACTTTAATGTCACTTCTTAGTTTCAGTTGAAAATATTCACAAGTATGACGTATGATTCAAGTGAACATACCACTCGATGCCTATTTTTTAGGTTTCTTCCGAATATAATAATTTTTTTTGGCGCGAATTCAATTTTAAACCCTTATGAAGAGAAGCTGTAACCACTTTCCATCCTAAGCACCATCCTACCTTTTTTATTGTTTTTTTTGTATAAATAGTTTTTCCATTTTTCTTTCCCTACTCAGCTTATCAAAAACTTGCATTTCCCCCTTAAATCAAAGACCAGCATATTTCCGCTATTCGCCGAAACAGTTGATAAATAGCAGAAAACACTCCCTAGAGAATATGGAGAAAGTAGAACACATTTAGACGTTTAGCAATTAGCACTGAAAATACTTCCTAGAATACAATATTTCTTATGCATAAGAACACCGAATTTTTAACAATTCATCATTCATATTTTGAAAAAAAAACTTTTAATTTCGGGTCTACAATCGCCTTCAAATGGCTCACAGAACGGATATGCTATTTGAATTACCCTTACTCCATGACTATCAACCTTAGTTCTGCCCCAGTATGGATGGATGATAGACTATCTATCAATAAGTGTAATAACATCATTTTTATACAATTCTGAAAAAGGACCTGTGCCAGCTTGGACTATCACTCAGGCTATCTCTCTTGGCTTTTTTTATTAATTAGCCATGGCTCTCAACTTTTTCATCACAGTCCACCAAGTTGATTTTAATTCGCTAGACGTTTTAGCTAAGGAAATTGAAAATAAAGTAAGCAAATATGCTATGAACTGTACGAAGAAATCGTTTGTAATTTCAACCCCATTCTCAGCTATGAACACAGGGATAGGGATCTTTGAATCCAAGTCCCTTTCTCTGGTCCTATAGTCAAATTTAAAATGATATTCAAGAAACTTCAAGGTACTCTTGAAGTTTAAACCGTGTTGATTGATATAGCCTATTTACGGTGAAACCCTTTGAGAAATAGCACAAAAATTGCCATTTTAGTGCCATATGGCACTTGCAGATGGCAGAATTTATAAAAAGTACGTAGATATGAGAAACAGCTTTTAAACGAGCCATTAAGAATCTCTCTAGGATGATGTAGTAGCCCGCTAGACCTGTTGAAAAAAAGAGAAAAAAAAAACAGCAAAAAAACGGGAGACAGATCAGTGCTACCGATGCAAAAAAGTGATTTTCCTTGTTGTTCATGGAGGGGGACTGTAGCTTCCCTGTACAAGGTTTGACCATTTTGATTCCAATGGTACACTTTCATTTTGATCTGACGCCACTTTCGAGGGGGTTGAGGCTTTTTTCGAAATCATCATAAATTTCTTTTCGCAATAAACTTTTACTTTTAATACAAATCAAAATAATAGTTAACATTCCTGAGTCAGTGTCAGATGGGATTTTTTCTCACCAGGCAGTTTTTTTCAAAACGCGTTTTTTAACTTTTGGTTACTATGGGCTGTGGTTCGCTCTTTATTGGGTTACAGCTGCCGCTGCAACCATGATACCTTGCCGGGACACGCTTTAAAAAAAATGAGCCTAAAAAATGACTGAAAAAAACAACATCGGATACCGATATTCTCGATACGATACACGCGATACCAATACGCATGATACCGATACGAGCGATATCGATACGCCCGATACCACATACAGCCCTTCCCCAGGGACTATGGAGGGCCATATCATCATCAAAACCCTATATATTGGACCTTCGAACTATGTTAAACAAAATGGCTATCTCAAAATTGTTATAGGACTTGTTGGGGGAGGGGGCCTGTAGGGAGTGGGGAGGGGCTATTAGCCCTCCAATCTTTTCGGTCACTTAAAAGGGGCGCTTACAAATTTAATACCTTTTTGAATGAGCTATTACACACCTCTCTATGATGCTCTGGCCACCCCCTAGCCCTTCTAGAAAAAAAAAAAAGGGGAGACAGATCAGTGCTACCCATGCAAAAAAGTAATTTTCCTTGGTGTTCAAGGTGGGGGACTGTAATTATCGTACAAAAGATTTTCGACCATGTTGAATCCAATAGTGCACTTTTTATTTCGATTTGACGCTATTTTCAAGGGGTTTTAGGCTCTTTTTTGAAATCACCATAAATTTCTTTTCGCCATAAACTTTTACTTCTAAGATTAACCGAAACAATAGTTACCATTCCTGATTCAGTGTCAAATTGCAATTTTTCTCACTAGACAGTTTTTTTTAAAACACTTTTTTTTTAAAACACTTTTTTCAACTTTTGATTACTATGGGCTGCGGGTCGCTCTTTACTAGGTTGCAGCTGCTGCTGCAACCATGATTTTGACATTATGAAATTTCGACAGATATTGAATGAATTAAAATACTCTTAAAATGAAAATTATTAAACTGTTTTTTTATAAGGTTATAAAGATATGCAAATTCATTTACTAAACTTTGAAAAAAAACATTCATATGGCTTAAATTTCGACTCAAATAACAGGAATTGCATTCTCAGAACTAAAGCCAGGGAAAAAGAAACTGATAACTGAAAATTAAGGTAAAATGTTGTTTTGTCGAAATTTCAATAGGTATAGGACCTGTCATGTAGGTAAATGGCACTTATGCATTATAAATAGCAGAACGCTATACACGAAAGAAGTCAAGTTTGGTTAATGCTAATGAAATAAAATAAAGTAGGATGAAAATATAATAGTTTAGAAACAAATTTCGGCTATATATTTGCACATTAGGGGGTGGGGTGGGGGTAAAGCATAGCATATATTAAATACTGTAAACTAACCTAACCTAGGTACCTCCCCCCTAAACCCCAAATAACAACAGTTTAAATATTGTAAACGCGATAAGAAATCACGCTTAGAAAGCCATTATCTCTTGCAAATAAATGAAAACCCGGAAATCACTTTCACTTTCACCGGGAAATCAGATTTTGAATGAGCAACTGCTAATCGGCCGCAATGTTGCAGTAGCTTCCCGGTGAGCAGACCATTTATGAAATTTATTAATGGAGGTGGGAGGGGGGTAAACGGGAGGGCTTCTTGTAAACCTCCAGTAAAGAGTTTTGGAACATAATTATTACAATGGTACCGTTTTATGCTTCCAAGTTTTTCCACTTAAGAAGTGGCACCAAAAGTGCTGTTTTTAGTGCTATATAGCACTTATCGATGGTAGAATTGATGAAAGCTCGTAGATATGAGTAATAACTTTAAAATGAGTCATTAAACCCCTCTATATAAAGTTCTCACAGCCCATGGGCTCCATGACATGCCACCAAATGTGCCATCTCACGCTTGCAGAGGGTGGAATTTATAGGAAGAGCGTAGACGTGAGCGATATTAGCTATTTAAATATCAGTCGACGATGCTCTGGTAGCCCGACAGCCCCAACCCTTGAGAAATGGCACAAATAGTGTCAATTTTAGTGCCATGTGGCACTTGCAGACAGCGGAACTTATAAAAAGCACGTAGATATGATGAATAGCTTTTAAAGAAGCCATTAAGTATCTCTCTATGATGTTCTGGTAAACCACTGGGCCTGGAAAAAAAAGAAGAAAAAAAGGGAGACAGGTCAGTGCTACCAATGAAAAAAAGTGATTTCCCTTGTTGTTCAAGGAGGGGGACTTTGATTTCCATTTCCAAGGTTTTCGACCATGCTGATTCCAATGGTAACCTTTTCATTTTGATCTGACGCCAATTTCAAGGGGTTTTACCCTTTTTTCGAAATCACTATAAATTTCTTTTCGCAACTTTCACTTTTAAGACGAACCAAAATAATAGTTACCATTCCTAAATTTTAAAGAGTTCAGAGTGAATTCTTCCAACGGACTAATGAGACTTACTAAGGGGGCTGGGAGGGGGAGTATACGGTGAGGATCCCTTATAAATCTCCAATTAAGGGTTTTGGACCATAATTATTACAATGGAACCGTTTTATGCTTTGAAGCTTTTCAACTTAAAAAGTGGCAAAAAAGGTACCATTTTTTGTGCTATTTGGCACTTACGGATGGCAAAACTGATTAAAATCACGTAGATATAAGCAATAGCTTTAATATCAACCATTAAACATCTCTCTAAGAAGTTCTGGCAGCCCACTAACCCCTAGCTTTTCCACTTAAGATATGGCATCAATTGTCCCATTTATAGTGCCATTTGGCAGTTGTAGGTGGTGGAATTCATAAATAAAACGTATATATTAGAATAGCTTTAATGTGAGCTATTAAACATCTGTATACGATGGTTTTGTAGCCTGCTAGCACCACCCCTTGAGAAATGGCACATAATGGGCCATTTTTGTGCCATATGGCACTTGCAGATAGTGGAATTTATAAAAAGCACGTAGATGTGAGGAACAGATTTCTAATGAGCCATTAAGCATATCTCTATGATGTTTTGGTAAACCGCTAGCCCTGGAAAAAAAAAAGAAAAGAAAAAAAGGGAGACATATCAGTGCTACCCATGCAAAAAAGTCATTTTCCTTGGTGTTCAAGATGGGGAACTGTAATTATTCTAAAAAAGATTTTCGAGCATGCTGACTCCAATGGTGCACTTTTTACCTCGATTTGACACCATTTTCAAGGGATTTCAGGCTCTTTTTCGAAATCACCATAAATTTATTTTCGCAATAAACTTTTACTTCTAAGATTAACCGAAACAATAGTTACCATTCCTTATTCAGTGTCAAATGGCAATTTTTCTCACTAGACAGTTTTTTTAAACATTTTTTTTCAACTTTTGATTACTATGGGCTGTGGTTCGCTCTGTACTAGGTTGCAGCTGCCGCTGCAACCATGATAAACAAAGAAATTTATATATATATATATATATATATATATATATATATATATATATATATATATATTATATATATATATATATATATATATATATATATATATATATATATATATATATATATATATATATATATATATATATATATATATATATATATATATATATATATATATATATATATATATATATATATATATATATATGTATGTATATATATATATATATATATATATATATATATATATATATATATATATATATATATATATATATATATATATATACATACATATATATATATATATATATATATATATATATATATATATATATATATATATATATATATATATATATATATATATAATATATATATATATATATATATATATATATATATATATATATATATATATATATACCATGGTATATATATATATATATATACCATCGTGCCTTACCAGGAGTCAGTTTGGTCTTGATTTTTGCTCATATTTTGTTAAGCTAAAAAGGTAAGTCTATTTTTTTATTCTTTTCTTTAATTTTTAAATGGCATCCTAGTTAAGGGGTAAAATTCTAATTTTGCTTAAGTCTATAATGATCATTCTGTGTCTATTTTATTGGTTGTATCCTATAAGGTCCTATCCTAGTAGCAATTTTGCTTGCTTTTCTTTCATAATGATGAAACTTAACTTTTAGCTTAAACCTGAACGGGAATTTAGTCAAGATACAAGAATATGTGAATTAAAAGTATTGATCTTTTAATAAATCAACAAATGATTAATAATTAATCAACAAATAATTCTAAATAAATTACAAATAAATATCTTAAATTGAATAGTAAAATTAATAGTAATTAGTAAAAATATTAGTAAAATAGTAACCATTCTTTTTTTTTATAGTAAAACATTTGGTTTTTCTATACCGGTATAGAATCACATTTTTGTACAACTCACTGTTTGAAATATGATCAGTCTCAGTCTGGAAAATCCCCCCCGCGGAAAATACCCCCGCAGAAAATACCCCCTCGGAAAATACCCCCTCCCGTGGGAAATACCCCCCCCCCCCCCCGGAAAATACCCTCCCCCGTGGAAAATGGCTTTCCAAATTTGAGATATACTTCTTTGTATTTTTTTTACCACAACATTTATTTCTCTTCCAATCTCCACTATTCTGGTATCTTGCCCCCACCCCTGGAAAATTTTCTGACGGCACCCTTGACTGGAGGGCAACTAGCCATCCTACCCTCTTTTCCCCAAATCCATCCGACCGAATTTTGTGATAGCCATTTTGTTAAATAAGTTAAAAAATCAGATAACGAAATCTCCGGGGTCGACACAGCCCCCAAAAGCCAGGAGGCAAGTGTTTTAAGTTATGCCTGGGGGGGCATATAAAGTTTTTTTTTATCAAGGCCGTATCCAGGGGGGGGGGGGGGTACCCGGTTTGAACCTCTACCCCCCCCCCCCTAAATTTTTGACCGAGTCGAAAATTAGTCTAAGAAATACCTTTAAAGACAAAACCTTACCAGAAAAACAATATACTCCCTCACAAATCGGGTAAACCCCCCCCCGAACAAAATTCCTGGATATGGCCCTGGTTTTTATGCAAGGGTTTTTTAAAATAGTTCAAAGATCAGATGAGCCTGACCCCCACCCTCACTGGACAAAAAACTTGCTAATGATAATTTATTCTAAAACTTATGGATCCCTGTTTCTCCGTGGCCCGATCCGCCTCCCCCAAAAACTTATCAATGATTAATAATGAAAGCGAACCCCTGGTCCTACCTTCACCGCCCAAACCCCCCTCCCTGAAAAGCAACTTATTAATGATATTGTATTTCAAAAATATGAGAGCTAACCCCTGGCCATCCTTCCATGGCCCAACATCTCCCCACAAATTAAAACTTATTTAAGACTGTTTATTCGAAAAATCATGGGTGCTGACCCCTGGTCTGATCCCCCTCCAAAAAAACTTGTCAAATTATTCCAAAAATGGGAGCTCACCCCAGGCCCTCAATGGTCCGACCTCCCCCCTCCCCAAAAAAAACACAACTTATTAACGAAACTTTATTCCGAAACTTATGGGAGCTGACCCCTTGCCCTCATTGTCCTAATCCCCCTCCCTCTGTAAAAACATATCAATAATAAATCATCGGAACTAACCCCTGGTCCTGCCTCCATGGCTTGACCCCTCTCCCCCCAAAAAATTTAGCGATTTTTTGTTCGAAAAAATCATAGGAGCTGACGCCTTGCCCTCCTTTCATGGCCCAACATCCCTCCTCCCGAAAAAGTTCTTAACGATATTTTATTACAAAATCAGGGGAATTCAGTTTAATTTTATTAGCTTTTTCCAAGATTGTTCAAGACTCCTATAGTTTTCACTACGAATAAGACATTGGTTTCTGCTAGTTTCTTTAATGGTAAAAGCATTAAGTGTACTGCGTATTTGGCGCTTTACTAAAACGAATTATGTTACAAATATTTTCTTTTATGTTTGTTGCAAAAATTTAAAATAACATGAAAATTGCAATTAAATAACATCTTCAGCTGATGAACTTTAAGCAACTAATATCATTACATCAAATATTCAGTTTAATTTTATTAGTTCTTGCCAAGACTGTATCCAGACGCATATAGTTTTATTTTAGAATAAACTATTATATTGGAATAGAGAATTTTGAACAATAGAAATTAGCTAAGAACTCAAGAATTAAACTCAGAATTAAAGTGTAGCTCCTTATCGTCATGGCGAATATTCACGATCAAATTATAACATTTTCTATCTTCTACGAAAAATTTGGAACAAAACTTCAAATTTTTCATCTCTTTGAGAAAAATTTGAATTGAAATTAAGAAAGTTTAGAATTGAAATGAAACTTTTTATCTTCATGGAAAATATTCACAATCATAGCATAACTTTTCCTATCTTATATGGAAAAATTTAGAACAGGACTTAAAATTTTTTTTTGTCTTGAGAAATTAAAAACTGAAGCGGAAGCTTTTTTCATTTTCTTTGGTAAATTTCAGAACTGAGCTAACTTTTTCTCTTCTTTAAGAAAATTCTTAAGAGAACTTGAACATTTTGCACTTCGTCGAGAAAACTCAGAGTTAAAGTATAGCTCCTTATCGTCATGGCGTATATTCACGATGAAAGTATAACTTTTTTCTATCTTCTACGAAAAATTTGGAACAGAACTTGAAGTTTTCTTCACTTCTTTGAGAAAATATGTAATTAGAGCTGAACTTTTTCTATTCTTGGAGGAAAAATTCAGAATCGATGTATCTAGGGTAAAATTTAGAACAGAACTTTAAATTTTTTCATCTCTTTGAGAAAAATCGGAAGTGAAATTATAAAAATTTAGAAATAGAGTGAAACTTTTTATCTTCATGGAAAATATACACAAACATAGCATAACTTTTCCTATCTTCTACGGAAAAATTTAGAACATAACTTTAAATTTTTATGTCATTTGCGAAATTAAGAACTGAAGTGGAACCTTTTTATTTCTTGAAAAAATAAAATTTATCTGTAAGTTCTTTGGTAATTCCGAATTGAGCTAACTTTTCACAATCAGAGTATAACTTTTTCTATCTTCTATGAAAAATTTGGAATAGTACTTTCAATTCTTTCATCTCTTTGAGAAAAATCAATACTGTAGCTGAACCTTTTTATATTCTTTGGAAAAAATAGAATTGACCTGTAACTAATTTCTTTTTCATTGAGAAATTTCAGAAGGGAACTTGAACTTTCCCCCACTTCGTAAAGAAAATTTAGAATTAAAGTGGAACTTTTTATCTTCATGGAAAATATTCACAACTATGGTATAACTTTTTTATATTCTACAGAAAAATTTGGAATAGAACTTTAGTTTTTTATGTCTTTGGGGAATTAAGAACTGAAGTGGAAGCTTTTATTTTCTCTGGAGAAATTATAATTGAAGTGTAAGTTCTTTGGTAAAATTTAGAATTGAACTAACGTTTCACAATCAGAGTATAACTTTTTCTATCTTCTATGAAAAATTTGGAACAGTACTTTAAATTTTTTCATCTCTTTGAGAAAAATCAGAACTGAAGCTGAAATTTTTTATTTTCTCTGGAAAAAATAGAATTGATATGTAACTTATTTCTTCTCATAGATAAAATTAGAATTAAAATGGAACTTTTTATCTTCATGGAAAAGATTCACAATCATAGTATAACTTTTCCTATCTTCAACGCTAAAATTTAGAACAGAGCTTTAAATTTTTTTATGACTTTGGGAAAAATCTCAGAATTAATGTGGAGCTCTTTATCGTCATGGTGAAATATTCACGATCGATGTATAGCTTTTTCTATCTTCTACAAAAAATTTGGAGGAGAACGTTAAATTTATGTCTTTTGGGAAAAATCTGAACTGAAGTGGAACCTTGCTTGATGTTGTGGTGTGCACAAAAGTTGTAAAGTAAAGTTGTGGGTGAAAAGGAAGAGTACTTCAACTTGTAAAATTGGTTTAGAAGGGATATTAAGAAAAGAACTTGTTCTGAAATAATATAATAAAGTCTTTTGAAAAGTATTGCTTGGTGTTGGGATGTTCAAAAAGCCATAGAGTAAAGTTGTGGGTGATAATGATGAGTACTTCCTCTTGTAAAATTGGTTTAGGAGGGACATTAAGAAAAGAACTTGTTCTGAAATAATATAATAAAGCCTTTTGAAAAGTATTGCTTGGTGTTGGGGTATTCAAAAAGCCATAGAGTAAAGTTGTGGGCGAAAAGGATGAGTACTTCAACTTGTAAAATTGGCTTAGGAGGGACATTAAGAAAAGAACTTGTTCTGAAATAATATAATAAAGCCTTTTGAAAAGTATTGCTTGGTGTTGGGGTGTTCAAAAAGCCATAGAGTAAAGTTGTGGGTGAAAATGATGAGTACTTCAACTTGTAAAATTGGTTTAGGAGGGATATTAAGAAAAGAACTTGATCTGAAAAGATATAACAAAGTCTTTTGAAAAGTATTGCTTGCTGTTGGGGTATGCAAAAGTCGTAGTGTAAAGTTGTGGTTGAAAAGGATGAGTATTTCAATTTGTAAAATGGGTTTAAGAGGGATATTAAGAAAAGAACTTGATCTGAAAAGATATAACAAAGTCTTTTGAAAAGTATTGCTTGCTGTTGGGGTATGCAAAAGTCGTAATGTAAAGTTGTGGTTGAAAAGGATGAGTATTTTAAGTTGTAAAATGGGTTTAAGAGGGATATTAAGAAAAGAACTTGTTCTGAAAAAGCATAATAAAGCCTTTTGAAATTATTGCTTGGTCTTGGGGTATTTAAAAAGCCATAAAGTAAAGTTTTGTGTGAAAAGGATAAGTACTTCAAGTTGTAAAATTTGTTTAGGAGGGACGTTAAGAAAAGAACTTGTTCTGAAAAATATAATAAAGCCTTTGAAAAGTATTAAGAAAAGAACTTGTTCTGAAATAATATAGTAAGGCCGTTTGAAAAGTATTGCATGATGGGGTATTCAAATAGCCATAATGTGAAGTTTTGGGTGATAAGGATGAGTAATTCAAGTTGTAAAATTGGTTTAGGATGGACATTACGTAAAGAACTTGTTCTGAAAAGATATAATAAAGCCTTTTGAAAAGTATTGCTTGGTGGGGTATTCAAAAAGTCGTAAAGTATTGTTGGGAGTGAAAAGGATGAGTACTTGCAGTTATAAAATACGTTTAGGATGGACATTACGTAAAGAACTTGTTCTGAAAAGATATAATAAAGCCTTTTGAAAAGTATTGCTTGATGTTGGGGTATGCAAAAAGTCGTAAAGTATTGTTGGGAGTGAAAAAGATGAGTATTTCAACTTATAAAATAAGCTTAGGAGGAATATTAAGAAGAGAACATGATCTGAAATGATATATTCAGGGGGGGGGGGGTCAAAAAGTTGGGTGGAGGGGGGGGGGCTTCTGTGTCTCAAGCCCTCAAAAAAAAGTATTAGAAAAAATGTGGGGGGGGGGCTAAAAAGTTGGTGGGGAACCCTTCTGTGTCTCAAGCACACAAAAAAAATGTTTTAAAAAAATTCGGGGGAGGGGGCGAAAAGTCGTGTGGAGGGGGGGGCCCTTGGGGTTGGGGACCTTACAACACTGTTCAAATGGAACTTGTGCATTATAACATCCCCAGATTTTCACCCAAAATCATCCTCTAAAAAGTCTTTAACTGTTTCGCCCAAATAATCCCTAAAATGTTGATTAATTTTTTTCCCCCAAATAATCCCCTAAAAGTAATTTCTGCGTGTTCCTTTGTTTTGGCATCCTTTTGCGCTGTCACATTTGAAATTCCCAGAAAACCATTTCCCGCGTAAAATATATTCACTCTGTCTTGATCTTGTATGAATTTCTGAAAAAATCTAAGGTGTGCCTAGTTACACTATTATGGCTTCAATAGAATATTAATATTTATCTCTCAGACCTAAAGACCAGAGAAGCCATATTTAAAAATAGAATATTAATTTATCTCTCAGACCTAAAGACCAGAGAAGTCATATTTAAAAATGAAATGCCCTCATGATAGAATTCCCCGTCGATTATGCAAATCAATTTCCCAGAAATCCTGTCCCCTTAGTAGATCAATACACTTAGAATTCTTCTACAT
Source organism: Artemia sinica (assembly GCA_027921565.1). NCBI lineage: Eukaryota > Metazoa > Arthropoda > Branchiopoda > Anostraca > Artemiidae > Artemia > Artemia sinica. Next base: position 22,692,572 of record CM051272.1, read on the forward strand.
CCAAGCTGTTTTTGAACTTATGTCTACATCCAAGAAACATCCAGCACTTGTTGTTGGACTTATTTCTACATCCAAGAAACATCCATCAATTGTTGTTGGACCTATGTCTACATCCAAGAAAACAACAAACAAATTGACCAACACCATAATCATCAAACAACCATCAACAAACAGAACAGAAACCATCATAAAACCATGAAAAACAACATCAAATAACCATCAAACAGAATAAAACCATCAAATAACCATCAACAAACAGACCAAAAAACATCAAATAACCATCAAACCATGAAAAAACATCAAATAACCATCAAACAGAACAGAACCATAAAAAAACATCAAACAACAGTTAGATCGGTTAAAGATGGCAGCAGAGGTCCCCTTTCTGGAGTAATACCTGGCCCCCTACTACTAAAGAGCTCCATTAAGCCAAAAACAAGCAGAAATAAAGTCAAATAACCTTCCAAGCGTAAAATTACCACAAATCACCATCAGTAAACAAATGAAACTCAAAACGAACAGAAATAACAACAAATAGTCAAACTAAAAACGAACAAAAATTAACATAAGTAGGGCAGACAACACCAATGCCTTCTCAAGAATGGAACATAATTTACACTTTACTGTGCCTTCTGATTTAGTTTTAAAGCAACAATTAGTTTTAAAGCATAATGTGGCAATTACATATTTGTGGGGTGTTGACATATCCAATATCCCTAGAAACATAGCTGCTGGACTGTTGTACTATGCTGAACAAAATGGTTGTCTCAAAATTTTGATTGAATGTGTTTGAAAAATGAATGGACTTGCAAGGAGGGCTGCTTGTTCTCTATTTTCTTTTTACTCTTAAATTGGTCACTAGAACTTTTAATGTTTTATCTAATCAGCTCCTTTAAAAGTTTCAATTATATTTCTAGCTATTATACAGCAGTCCTGCCTATGATATTGCTTATATGCCCTTTTGAAAACCTGCATGCACATAGCTTTATTGTTTAATTGAAACTCCCTCTAAGCGTTCCCAAAAAATTTTACCATAATACCCTTAGCGTCATTAGCTACGGTAACTATACTGGTAGTATTAAAGTATATGTATTGACTATTAGTGATTTGAACATCATTATGATTAAGTCCTGGAAGTTTAAACTTAATACAATAAGCCCTTGCTATGACATTGCTGATATATTCTTTTGATAACCTGTGTATTTATATACTTTTTTGATTTTCATTTTAATGCTATTAGCCTTACAAGTAGTAGCAATAGAGTTAGTAGTTGAAGTAGTAGCAAGAGTAATAATAGTAAATGTAGCAGCGGAAGTAGCATTATTAATAGCATGCACATTTTGCCTTTCAGTCAATTGATCTCCCCCTCCAAGCATTTTCTGAAATTTCCACTTAATTCTCAAATCAAATCTTGAGATACGCTCTTTTGACAATTTGTATGCACATAGTGTCCTTTGATTGAGTTCGAATTTCCACTCAATATTTCTATTGAAATAGCCTACTGTAGTTGTAGTAGTAGTAGTGGAAGCAGTAGTAGTGGTGGTAGTTGTAGCAGTAGTAGTGGAAGTAGTAGTAGTGGTAGTAATTATTGTAGTAGCAGTAGCGTGCACATATTACCTTTTATGGTCAATTGATCATCTCCCTTATCATTTCCTGAAAGCTCCAAATTGATATGCTCAATCATTCCTGAGTTACACCCTTTTGACAGTGCGTGCACACATAACATGCTTTGATTTAGTTCAACACTCCCCTCAACTTCTCTGAAAAGCTCACCTAAATGTCCTTTGTCTTTTTGGAAAGAAAAGGTTGAACATGCATAGCTTTCTCAATACCATATGATATATGTAAACAGTGAACAAATTGCCTAACTTACAGTGCTAGTTCTGGGAGTTGTGAGGGGGTTGACATCCGCGAAGGTATATTTACAGGACCTTTCAACAATGCAGAATAAAGTAAACGTCTCGAAATTTTGGAGGTTTGTTTGGGACAACGATGGTCGTGGGAGGGGGGTCTAGCTTCCCCTCAATTCACTTTTGACTGTTAAAAGGAGCACTATAACTTCCAATTTCCAATCAAATGAGTACTATCCGAAGTTTATACGACCACCAATCCCACAAAAACCTTATATGCCTTCAGGGCATAACTTACAACCCTTGCCCCCAGGTTCTGAGGGGCTATTTCAACCTCGAAGGCCTTTTATATGATCTCTAGACTATTTTTAACAAAATAGATATCTCAAAATTTCAATTGGATGTATTTGAGAAAAGAAGACGAGGATGGGGCTAGTTACCCTCCTATCACTTTTCACACTTAAAAAGGACACTAGAACTTCTAGTTTTCAATTGAGTGAGCTACATCCAAAGTTTATGCGACCACCCTTTCCGCATAAACTTTAAATGTTAACAATGTGCAACTAATATAACTTATAGCCCTTACCCTGAAGGCCGTATAGGAGGAGAGGTTGTCATCCCCAGAGACATATTTACTAAACGTTTCAAATATGCTTAACAAAATGGTTATCTCAAGCCATTCACTATTTTGTTCACTATTGTGAACAAAATGGCTATCTCACAATTTTGATCGAATGTGTTTGGGGAAAAGAGGGTGTCAGGGAGGGGGATGGCTAGTTTCTCTCCATCAATTTGACTCTTTAAAGGTAACTAGAACCATGCATTTCCAATCAAATGAGCTTCCTCTAAAGTTGACACAACCAACCCTTCCATAAATGCTTGTATGCCCCCTGGGCGTAACTTACAACCCTGGCTCCTAGACTCTGCGGGATGTATCAACCAAAATGGCCATGTTATGTGATCTTTGGACTGCTTTTGAACAAATGACTATCTAAAAATTTCCATCCGATGCATTTAGGAAAAATAGCCCGTAAGGAGGGGGGAGGCTAGTTGCTCTCTGATCATTTTGACTCTTTAAAAAGGGCACTAGAATATCTGATTTCAACCTAATAAGCACCCGCCGAAGTTTATACCACGACCCTTTCCACTTAAACCTTTTATGTCCCGGAGCACAACTTGTATCCCTTGCCGTGAGGGATGTGGGGGGGGGTGTCATCTTCAAATACGCAACTACTAGACCTTTCAATTGCACTGAACAAAATGGCTTTCTCAAAATATTTAGTAGATGTGTTTGGGGAATGATGGGTGGGGGTGGTAGCTGCCCTCCGATCACTTTGACTCTTAAAAAGGGCACTAGAACTTCCGATTACCGATCCAATAAGTCCCCTCCGAAGCTTATACGACCATCCTTTCTATAAAAACCTTATATGCCATCAGGGCAAAACTTGCAACCCCTGCCATGAGGGCTGTGGGGGGTTTGTCTTCCTCGAACTCATAATTCTTGAGACCTTTCACCTACGCTGAACAAAATGGCTGTCTTAACTTATGAACAAAAATTACGACTGGATATTTTTGGGGAAATGTTGGGTATGGTAAGGAGTTTTGTTGCCCTCCAATCACTTCCGACTCTTAAAAAGGGCACTAGCTTCTTCAATTTTCAATCGAACGAGCCATTTTTGAAGTTTCTACGACAACTCCTTCTATAAGAAGTGTCCTGGTAAAAAAAAAGACAAATAATAATAACAATACATTGTGCCCACATCGTTCTTTACTTAGGTAACGCTAGTGCGCTGCCTATGATTTCTGGTCGTTTTGATTTCGAGTTATTGTAGGTTTCTATTTCTTCTGATTTTAAGATAAATATGGCTTTTGCTTTTCTTTGAAAAACCGCTTTTTCGAAAAAAAATTCCAATTAATTTTTCAAAATACAATCGTATTTATTCATTTTCTTTACTCAGTTTTTCTGTTGAAATTAAAGAGCAAAGTTGAAATTTCAAACAAACAAAAATTACTGCTTCGCAGTTTGTGCTAACATTTTTTTAAAACTGTTTCAAACAAACTGGCTTGTGATTTTCCCTCATATTTGTGGAATTCTAAACTAGCACTCTACGGAAAACTTAGCTTCCTTGAGTCTCTTCAAGAGCTAAAATCGTGTCGTAAAAGTTATTGAGTTTATGTTCGGTATAAGATTATTGAGAGTCTTAAGAATTTTTTTTTTTGCTTTTTTGCAGATCACTGAAGAGCTTTCCTGTTTCTATTTTTATTTTGTTGGGTTGGTTTATGAATTTCAGTAAAGCGCTAGTTCTTTAGAATTCTACAAATATAGGAAAACATAATGAGACGATTTGGTTGAAAAAGTTTTTCAAAATATGTTGCATAAGCCACGAAGCAGTAATTTTTGTTTTAGGTTTCAACGTCATTCTTTACTTTAATCACAATTTTTTTTTAATTAATAATTGTTATTAATGTTGTACATATAGTCAGTAATCTCATCTATCACCAGTATTCACATAAACTTAATTGTGTGGTGATTAATTAATTTTAATTAATTGTTGTTTACTATCAAATATAACATCTTTCAAGATTATTTATTTGACCATAGCTTACAAGTGAGCCCTAAATTTACCTCCTATAAATGTTGCACCTGTTCCATATTGCATAAATTTGGATTGGAAATTTCCAGGGATTCTTCAGACATAAGAAAAGTGCAAAGAGAAGAAATTAATATCTAGAACACACAAAACAGTGTTTTTGGATGAAAGTCTATCTTACTACTCTTGTACAGTGCTTCTCTTAGTAAGAAAAAGGCATAATTACATTTTATGTGCAAATTATCAAAGACAATGGTGACAGCATAACCTTTGGACGACAAATTACTTTGACGAAGTCACAGGTACCTTATGAGAAAGTTTAAGGGACATAATATAAAAAAAAAATTATATGTAATTTCCTAATTAGGAGAACAAATGTACGGGCTTCTTTGGTTTCATCACTTGAATTAAATAAAGATTTGCTGGTAAGTTTTTTTGTGTAAAAGAGCTAAAATTAGCTTTAAAAACAAAGGTTTTCCACAGGAGTTAGAGTGGAGGGGGATTGGCTAGCCTGTAATTAAAAACAGCAAATCACAAACGCTGCAACTTACTTTATTCGTCCTTCTATATCTTTTAGGGTTTCATATACTGTTTCACCTGCGTCTTGTTTCCGCAAATGTTCTTCCTCATCTTGGATGTCCAACTCATTAAGCGTTTTGTCATATTTCTGCATTGTTGTCTGAAGTTGATGTCGCGAGAAGTTTCTTGATTCTACTGCCTCCTGATAAAGTTTCTAAAATAATAGATTTCTGAGTTGATGAAAATACATAATATGGTTATATATTTAACTTTATGGCCGTATAATATGCTGCGGCATAGCCTAATATTCCAAACCATCATTTTCTTAAGGTGTCTCTTCAAGCCTTTCCCGAAACTTTCCTTTTCTTGCTTTATATATTAAAATAAGATTAAGTACAGGAAAAACTAGCAATCTCCCAAGTTTGGCCAAAACTAGAAAACATAAAGCATTCCCATCTCTCCTTAATTGGAAGAAATTTAATTCTAAATTCCATATTACACAAAAATTCAGTTTTTCACTTGAGTGTAAGGAGCATCTAAGTTTATATGACCACCCATTCCATAAAAGCATTATATGCCCCCAGGGCATAAGTTACAACCCTTGCCCCAGAGCTCTGGTGGGTTGTGTCAACCCTGGAGGCCTTGTTATACGTTCTTTGGACTACTTTTAAAAAATGGCTTTTGCACAATTTCAATCAGAGTCTTTGGGGAGAAGGGAGCGTCAGGGAATAGTCTTATTACCCTCCATCATTTTTCAATCTTAAAAGGGAACTATAACTTTCAATTTCCAATTAAATAAGCCTCCCCTAAAATTTCTTGGACCATCCCTTCCTCAAAAACCTTAAATGCTTTCGGGGTGTATCTTACAACTCTTGCCCCCATGTTCTGGGGGGGGTATTTCAAACCCGAAGGCCTTATTATATGGATTTCTAGGTGAATACCCTCCCCCTCGGAAAATACCCCCTCCCGGAAAATACCCTCCACGGAAAATACCCCCGCGGAAAATACCCCCCACCGGAAAACACCTCCCGCGGAAAATACCCCCCCCCCAAAAAAAAAAAACACATGGAAAACAAGGCTTTCCAAATTTGAGAGTTTTATTTGAGTTTTATTTTTTAATTTCTGTAGGGGGATGGAATTTTGGTACTTGTGCATTACACGCCACTCACTCAAGTTTACGCTGTGTAAAATTCGAGAACACACCGTTTTTGTTTGCTAGTTTCTTCGTTACTTTAGATAAATTTGCGCTATAGATTTAAACATTAGGGGGGGGGGGGGTAAGCATAGCGGGTCTGCATGCAAAATGTGTTTGGTACAATAATTCTGCACATTAGATAGATAGACAAATAAGTGTATTTTAAAGCCAAATACACGGCCATGAACACAATAAAATAACACAAATGAATATAGTGAATGGGGGGTGTGTGTTTAACCCCCCGTAAAATGCCCCTCCCCCCACGGAAAGTAAACCCCGTGGAAAATACTCCCTCCTTGAAAAATACCCTAGGGAAAAATACCCTCCCCCCATTTGGAAAGTAAGGTTTCTAATTTGAAACTTTTCTTTGAGTTTTTTTTAGTTTCGTTGAAAATTGCTAAGGAACGGGATAAAGAGGAATTTACACACCAGAAGTGTCTTAAAACACACAAATCCATTTGTGTTGAAAAGGCTTCCAAATGATTTTCTGCAATTTTTGGCAGTAGCGGCGTCAAATTAAAAAAAAAATTGAAGAAGAAAAACAATATAGGCAAACAATCATCAAAATTAAGCTAAAACATATGGCACACCAAAAAGTTTAAGAAGGTTTGGCTGTCCTTTGAAAAGATAGTTGGCTTTGGGAACCAACACATTCTAAATTGTTTAAGTTTTTATGGAAAAAAGCGTTGTCAAATTCTACAAGTTTGTTTTTCTTACCTCCCAAGTGTAAAACTACCACAAATCACCATTAACAAATAAATGAAACCAAAAACTAACAGAAATCATAATAGATAGCCTAGTGAAACTCAAAACGAGTAAAAAGTAAAAGGAGTGTGGCTGAAAACACCCATGTCTTCTTCAGACCAGAAAACTATTTGCACTTTACTTAAAAAAAAAGAACAAAAAAACGTCTATTGTCAGTTTGATATACATATTGTGATATCTATTCCTTATAGTCTTAATACTTCTTCATTTGTTGAAGTCAAAAAAGTGAAAACATTTAAAATGTATTTTGTTTTCAGTAAAGTTATAGTCTTAATACTTCTTTATTTGTTGAAATCAAAAAAGTGAAAACATTTAAAATGTATTTTGTTTTCAGTAAAGTGCAGATTACTTTCTGGTCTTGAGGAGGTGTGGGGGTTGTCAGCCCTACTCATGCTAATTGTTGCTATTTTGAGTTTGAATAGGTTATTTATTGTTATTTCTGTTCGTTTTGGGTTCAATTCATTTATTTATGGTGATTTTTGATAGTTTTACGCTTGGAAAATTATTTGAATTTATTTCTACTCATTTTTGGCTTAACGAGGCCATGGGCACCGGCAAGGGGGGCAGAAGGGTTATGGCCCCCACCTGTAAATTTGGGACTATACAGTAATTATAAAGAAAAAATGTTTGTTGCCCCATTGTTGGCTGCCTGCCAATAGACTTTGAAACATAATAAGGAAAAATATAAGTTCTAATTTGTGACTGATTTTTTTTTCAGCTTAGCGCGAGACAAGACAAAGAAAAGTGACAGAATATATGGGAAATATACAATTTGGGCTATATACTTGCATATAAGGTTAAAGTAGTTGGATACTACTTTACCCGGGGGCGGGGGGGTTCGGAGGAGGGGGTGACGTGGGGGGATCTTTCCTTGGGAGAAGGGACATTTCTATGAAGGGGGCGCCAGATTTAGTAGAAAGGGGGGTACCAGTCCCGTACGAACCACGTGGTTTATGGTTTTTGTCAGTGAGAATTTGAAAAACAGGAATTTAGTCACATTTATGTCTGTTTTCATGGATGGTTATGTGTGTTGGTCGATTTATTTGATGTTTTTCACGGATGGTTATGGATGATTTATGGTTTTTGTCAGTGAGAATTTGAATAACAGGAACTTTCTCACATTTATGTCTGTTTTTATGGTTTTTGTCAGTGAGAATGGAAAAACAGGAACTTTCTCACTTTAATGGATTATTGAGTCTAATGGGGGCAGGTCAATGACACTTCCTTCTTGTTGTTGCTCGATGCAAATGTTATGATCCAGAAATAGTATTTCTTGTTGTTGCTCGAGGCAAATGTTATCAGTTTCCAGGAAACAGTTAGATCACGTGTTTCCTTCTCAGCCAATCAGCGAGTCGGATACATATCCTTTCTCAGCCAATCAGAGGGATGGTTACATATTAGCGGCGGAGGGAATATAAGGAAAGGGTTTTTTGCTAAAGTTTTATTAGTCTGTGAATAGAATTCAAAGGAGTGAGAAGAAGAAGAACAGTTTGACTTTACTCATTTGGATATATATTTGTGTTGATGATGATGACGAGTGGAATGTTTACCCTATTAGAAGTTGATAGTGGAGTTGATGATAATAGTACAAGAGCACCAAACATTGCGGTGTAAATCACGAAAGGATCACGTCTTTGTCTGGAATGGGATGCAGTATATGCAAGATATGTGATAACCTTGAGCAAATTTAAAATGGAGGATCAATTATGTTTTGCCGCTAAAGTTGATATAGCACATGTGAATAGACTTCAATGTGCTTTAAGTGCATTGGTGAAACATATTGAAGACAATAAACAGTATCGCTAATTGTACATGCTCTGTATTATTGATGTTGTTGTAATTATTCAATAAAATTGTTTCGAAATCGAAAATGTTTTCTTTCTTTTCTGGTTAGGCTATGGGGCTAAAGAATCAGGGTCAGTCTAAAGTCAGCAGTCGGAGTGAAAGGATTGAAAAATGAGTAAATTTGAGAAAGAGAGAATTAGATCAAATCTAGTGGTTATGGAAAAACATTTGATTTTGGATGATGATTTTCTCGAGTTATCTCTTAAACGCAGGATATTCTCTTGTCAGGGAACACTTGACAATATAATGAGGAGTGATTCTCCCCCATTGGACTATTGTATGAAACTTTTAAAATGTGATTCAAATGCTTATAGTCAATTTATTGATATATTAATTGGAACAAAGCAGAATCCTATTGTGGATATACTTTTGAAAATATTGCCAATGGATTCAATGTAGATGGCTCCCCCGTCATTCGAAAGAGGTAACGTTACAGAGCTACTCCTCTCCCCCATTTCCCTCTCATTGAATTTATGGAGCGAGGATGATCAGTTTCGTTTTAGCTGTGAGTGAGTTGACATCGGAAACCGAAAAATGTTCTATATATGTCCATTGTGCATGTACACTCTTGGCAGTTGGACTCAATGTGAGAATTGTACAGTTATAGATGACTATAGTGAAAAGTGTAAATTATGTAATCCTTGTAAATTACATAGAGGCTATGCAGTACAAATTAAAGGATGTAATTCATGTCTTGAAGAGGTGTGTGACTCTCATCCTAGAGGGCACCTGTGCTCCGATTGTCACTATGATAAATGTGATCAGTGGGAGAATACTTACCCCGCTATGATTGGAAAGAATCCCAAACGTGATTTTAGTTTATTTCTACGAGATTGGTATCGTCGTGGATTTAAATTATTCTGGGAAGAGGAATCTGGTCTACGATTCAACTGTTGGGGTAACAAGACAATTTGGTTTCTACGTCATCGTTGTGATGACACTACCTACTATGACTATAAACCAAGTGATTTTATTTGGAAGTTACCGAATGTGATTCACCATTTGAAAACACTGTATGTGATATTGCTTCAAATAGACAGATTGAAACTCGTGAATTTCATAATATGAATGCAAATAGTATCATTGACTATACAAAGAGATATGACAAGAGTGAAGTTACATTGTACTGTAGAAAATGTGACCCTGACTTTGCAGTCAATCAAGATCAATATATAGTGAATCCAAATGATTTACCAGCATTAGTGGTTCACGACAGTTGCCTATACATCGAAGATGAAGAAATCTAAAGTGAAGATTTAAAGACATTGTTGTATATATATGCATTTTATTAATAAACAAATTCACAAACATTTTTTAAGCACTTTACTCTTAGGGCACTGAAATCAATACTGTATAGGTCTGAGAGGATATTTTCCACTAGAAAGTCATTCAGACGTGGATTGTCAACATAAATGTGGAGGAACTGCTTGTAAGTATAGCCGCGACATCGGAACACAAAATATAGTAGTGCATGGAAGCCGCAGCTTTTAGTCGTTAGATCCTGAACCCTCTTCCGATTTTGAATAATAGTTTTCCCACTGCTCTCAATATAGTTGCTGATGTGAGGTGTGTAGAATGTATAGGGTAGACCAAGAGGATCAAAAAATTCAATCGTCTTCATTGTTTGAAAGATGCACAGCCAATGACCCGTCAGCACAGTCGACGGACTGCTATTAACAATAATCAAGGTATTGTTGACACTTTGAATTTTTCCAAGAAAGTCCGAGGGCAGACAATAGGATTTGTACTGGGACATGTAGGGGTCCATATTAAATACATTGATTATTTGACTGGTGTTCATGGCGCCAAGTCTAGTAGAACACTGCCTTCGGGAGTGATTTCCCAATAGGTTTCATATTGATTTAGTGAGATTAGTGCAATACTCTCAGCCAATGGGTCGGCAAATGTACACTCTAAACGCACACTCCCCGTACGTACTATACTCATATCCTGCGTACCAGACAAATCCAGAACAATGATACCATGTGTTTTAGCAAACATATCTTCGGTTATACCATTTTCAAATAGTTGAGAGTCATGATCTAGGGTTTGCATGGTCAACTCGTACAATGTTCTATAGGATTTATCAAAAGATAGATTGTAGAGTGGGATGCCGTTTACTTTGCACACAAGAGATGAAAGTCCAAACATCTCGAATTTATGTGGGCATTCAGTCTACGATCCTATTGCACTGGCGCTTTTTACAGATGCCAAAGCAAGTTTTGATGGAATTTCGCCATTGATAAAGGATGAATCGGTGAAGGTGCGTGAGCCAATTGCAATATGACGTTGATTGGTGATTGTATGAGGAGCAAGTAGTTTAATATTATTTCCATTGGCTCTCAGTTTTTCCACGGCCAAAGCAACAGAACTCATGACCTGTTGTTTGCGTACATGAAGTATTGCCGAGGTGAGGGAGAGACTTACATCAGGATTGGCAGCAAGTTCTTTTCTCAATATGAAATTGGATGGTGCAAGCGTCAGTTTTATATCCACTTTAACATTGGGCGGCAACCATTGGGGTATATTAAATATTTCATGATATATTTTTCCAACTAGATGTAATTCACTAGTTGTAGCATTTTTAAGTGCATCTGTACTATCAGTATTAGTAATATATTCATATCCATTGGAGGTGCCTCTCAATTCCTTGTATGACTTGGGTGTCATCAGCATGAATTGCATATAGCTTGTATAATTTGAGAGATTGTTGCTTGTGCTCACCAGCGTGCCATTGATGTCGACACTAATTTGACGAAATAAATTATGTAATATACAATTTTCATAGGATATTCCATCAGCCCGAATTGGCATTGTATTATCGGATTTCCGGACTTTCATTTGCAAATCTATAAATGTTGAAGACATGTCCATAAAGTAGTCTTCATTGGAATAAATTTGAAAGTGGATATTATCGGAGAGGGGTTGTTGAGGATAAAATTGTTCATAGTACCCATGCTTGACACTCACATCAATATTTTCAGCATTGAATAGATTCAATGAGGCGGTGATTGAAGGTTGAGAATCCTTATGCGGTAGGTAGGACATTTTAGGAGAAGAAATCTAGTTTCGATCTAACAATTTTCTTCCTGGGACTTCTTCTTCTGTTTACAGCACGTGTCGGCTTTTTCCTTCTTTTCTTTGACAAGAGGGATGATGTCTTTCGTTTCCGACCTGAGTGGAGACTGATGAGTGGTGCATTGTTTCTTGACCTTTTTAAGCCTTTACCATTTTGTTTTAATCTCTCGCCAAGGGTTCGCGCACTGGACCTAAGATTTTCCGAAGCACTTTTTTTAAAATCTTGCCAGAGCCCCAATCGTATAGTGTAGAGGATGCAAAATCTGTCGTAGCCGGTACAAGATATTTTCTAGCCAGTGGTAGTGAAGAGCGAAACAGCTTAGCAAACCAACTGCCAAGACCATAGCCAGACATTGACGAGCGACCTTTGTAGTAGTCCATTCCATTGCCCTGTTGTCTTGGGCCAAGAGTATTAACATAGCAGTCAATATCAGGACAAATGAATACCACTTTTTTATTAAACATCTTGCTTTTGAACGATGGGTCGAAAATGGCATGTAATCACAGCCAAACCTTTTGAAATTGCTATGGGATCGCCCAATTCGGTTCTTAGTGTTAACTGACAGAGTTCCAAATAGGAAGTGTTTACGGGAATATACTGAAGATACTTTATATTGTAGTGGTGAATATGTTCTTGATTGGTTTTTCGTTCAAGAACTAGTAGGAGGGGAACATTTGAATTACCAACCCGAGATGTTTCCACAAATGAAGCGTAGAGAAATATACAAGTGTCTGTGGAGAAGGCAGGCGGATAGTCAGCGAAAATGAAATTAGTGTTTCCGGCACTTTTGCCATTGATTATATTGAGCTTAAAGCCAAGAACATCCTTTAGGTTATCATTGAGAATAACCTTTTCACTGGCAATAGGTGAACTAATGTAGATCTTACCCTCCTCCTTTGAATAGTTGAAATGAAAAGCTCCTTTTTTACGAGCGGAAATTCTTTTATTAATGGAACGACATAAATCATTCATACAGGTGAGTTCCTCGTAGGGTAATTCAATGTATGGATAATTCATCCAATTGATTTTTTGAATTTGTTCTTGATCATCTGTTGGTGGCGGCGGCCAATCATAGGGTCTAATTTTTATATCATATTTACGATCTTTTCTCAGGATGTCGTAGGTATTTTTGAGAATACAGTCGACAAGAGCCACTTCATACTTTCTATTGTCGTCGAATTTGATGGTGGGGGAGAGTTTTGTCCAAAAATCACTTGTTCTATTCAAGTCATTGTAGAGAGGATCAGAAACATTGGACATGGAAGTCACATAGAAATCATTGGGCATTGTCAATATCTTCAGCACTGACCCAAGAATCAAAATCTGAGTTGTATCCTAGCCAGCGAACAAACAACTGTCTCTTGCCATGGCGTGTACAACTCTTTAATATCTTTTCAATTTGATACATTTCGCTAGTGTTTCTAACTTTTTGCAGTTCATATTCATAAAAACCGCCGAGAATCTCATCATCTTTGGTGTCTCGCAGTCGATATGTTGTGGGCTCGGTGTCCAGGATTTTGGACACTTTAAAAAGTTCTGTGCTCCATAAATAATTCCCCTTTTCAAAAATATTGGTGGTTCTATTAATTCGAACAGTATCACCAACATCGAATTTCTTCTTCACATTTTTTTCTCTTTTTCACCATTGGAGTATTGCTTTAGAAAAGCATCAAATGTATTTTCATTGTAGTGAACATCCCGAGGGCTTGAGTTGGACAGAGATCGATGAGGTCGATGGTTGTATATCTGCATGATTTTATCTAAATCATGAATAAAAGCCGGTGTATTTTTCAGGGTACAATATCTTGAAATTAATAGACGAATCGTTCTTATTAATCGTTCAGCCAATGCAGCCTTTATCGGGCTGTGACTATGATAAAATGTTGTATTATATTTCAAAAGAACCTTTTGCACATGGGGATTAACAAATTCACTGCCACGATCCGATTGAATTTTTCTATATGAATACTGTTCAAGAATACTTTCAATGGCCCGAGCAACTTCAACACCTCTCTTTGATCGCAGTGGAATGGCATAGGCATAGCGACTAAAGACACTGATTGCCACCAAAATATATTTGTAGGGTGCATTGTGACGCTGTTGAAGTGCGTCTAAAGTTAAAAGATCCGTTTGCATTATATGCAGAGGGAAAAAGGCTTTAGTTTGTCGATATTGTTTGCCGCGAAGCCTGTGATTCCGATGCAGTGTGTAACTCGGTTCATTCTCTAGATACTCTTTTGCTTTTTTCAATGTGGTGGTGGTGCCGGAGACAGCTTTAGAAAGCGTTTTGGGAGAACTTAAACTTCCCGCTTCACCAATATTTTCATAGACACCTTTCAGAACTTCATCCATTTTGAATGCAAGCATGTAGTGTAATGTCCACTCCCCTTTTGCACACTGGAGGGTGAATCAATTCGTCTTCGCTTTTGACTAGCAGCCACAGGTGTTGTAAAATCAGTGGCGCTGATAGTATTTTCAAATATTGAATCTTCTTCTTCTTTTTAAATGGTGTTGGTGTTGTTGGAGGACTATATTCTCTTAGTTTCTTTAGAATTTGCTTATTGCCAATAAGACTTTTGGAAAGTTTGATACACTTAGAAAGGTGTATAGATTATTGTCAAAGGATAAAAGTCCTTTACGATTCGTCACCATATCACAAATTAAATCAACTAGATTATAACTTTTTCCCTGAATTATAATTCGTTTCCCTGTGCTATCGACTTGAACTTGATGTTCATCAGCAGTTTCCAACATGAGATAAGATAATACTCTTTTACTCTGTTCTCGATAGGTCACTGGCAATAGGTTTCCAATTTTTGATACAATTGAATTCAATTCTTTTTCCTTTGATTGTGCAGAATCTTGAGCAGATGTTTCCTGTTTAGAGGGATCAGTGGCGGCGGCGGCGACGGTGGGTCTCTCACGATAAGGTTTATGTTTGTCCACACGTCGCAATGCATCTTGAAGTAAAAGCAGTTTTTTGTCATCGGCCATATTCTCATCATTAATGAATTTGCTTAGATTGTCTTCAAAATGTTCGACCGGCGAGAGGACAAGTTCAAATGGTGTCAATTTATAGGGTTTAGCCATTCTCTAGAGAAAACTGTTTACGAGTCCTGCAATTATTGGCAGTAAAAGTGTGAAAAAGTTACCGCCTGCTTGAAGGAGCCGTTTTCTTTTAAATTTTTTCCCCTTGTTTTTACAAGCCAAGGCGCGTACAGTGGAACGATGTTGCTTTGTCTGTTGTCTAACACCTTCTGGCAGTTGAACATTGCCCTCAGTTAAATTTAAACAAAGTTCAGATACTAGATTAATGAAATCATTGTCAACCCCATGTTTGAGTATGGCCTTCCTAAGCAATGGTTTTGAAGTGCTTAAAACGGAAAATAAATGCCGTTGTTCGTGTAGTTTCTTCAGTGTCATAATGGCAACTAATAGCCTTTTCTACTGTTCATCGGAAGATATACTGTAATTTCATTGTTGAAAATGTCGGTGACTACACGTAGATCCTCGGGTGTGCTCTGATTAAGATCCAGCAAAATGTAACCGTAGGGCTTGCTAGTCGCCTGAGTGTACGCTGACAACAGAAATTTAGGGGCACCGGGTATATCTGCTTATTGAGAGTTATGAGCGAGCTAGAATCACGAACAACTCGATAGATAATATAGACAGTGCAATTCAAAGCAAGAGTTCGCATACATTTGCTCTGATGAAACAGATTGTGTAGAACTAGGGTTATGGAAATGTGTTCATGGTGGGAGCGAACGGTGAACAGTTGTAGCATTTCCTGTGAGAACTGTTCAATGGATTCAGCCAAATCATCAATAATCAACCACGAGTTCGATTCAATACTATTGAAAACATCAAGTCCCCGTATGAATTGTATTGGTATGGTTGTGGCAATAGCTTTTATTTTATCATAGGACTCCTGCCAAATACTATAGCAATAGTAGATTTTTTTCGGCTTTTCCAAAAACATTTTATCGCAATTTTGAATTATTTTAGTTAAAAGTGTTGTTTTCCCCGACATTGAGGGACCACACAGAAACGATCTGAAGGGTGTTTTAAATTGATACATGCTGTTGACAACAGTCGGACTACAACCAACTGTAAATCATACGTGTCCAATGAATAAGTAGTAGCAATAATTTTCCCCATAGATCTATCTATTCAAGAACAACAAAAAAAAACAATATTTCATGGCAGCATTTATTTCGGCATTGCATGAAAACAAATATTTGTTCAACATGAACTGCAACGATAAAAATAACACTTGTTCAACAAGAACAGTTGACAAAATTTCATGGTCAACATGAAAACTCTATTTGTTCAGCATGAACTGCAATGATAACACTCTATGTACAATAAAAAAACACTTTTGTCCATCAACAGCACTTATTGTCTTTTAAAAAAAAACACTTTTCTGTACAACACTTTTCTGTCCATCAACAGCACTTATTGTCTTGAAACACATTTCTGTACAAAAAAAAAACACTTTTCTATACAACAACAACAAAAAACTAGAAAACACTTGAAAATCACGGGATAGCACAGTTGAACATTACAGTGAATTTAAAGGTGAGTCCCCCCCCCCAGGGCCGCGGGGCCGAAGGCCGGCCGGCCGCGGGCGGGACCCCCCAACCCCCCCCCCCCCCCGGGATCCGACCGCGGGCGGGACCCCCCCCCCCCCACCCCCCCGGGAACCGCGGAGGTGAAAACAATAGTTGTCCGGTCACTGCTACAGGTTAGTGGTTGGGTTAGTTGAGGTTAGTTAATTTATGAACGGGTTGGTGATGGTTTGTTGGAGCATTTAATTTATGAACGGGTTGGTGGTGGTGGTTAGTTGGTAAGTGGTTGGGTTAGTTCAGGTTAGGTTAATTTATCCAGACAGAGTTGATTGCGATAGTCTATGCATTCAAATCGGTCTGAAATACGGTAGTGGCCATGAGGTAGGACACTCACACCATTCTCGAGCACATAGACTTTGTCGGATATACACGACATTGCATTCTTTTCCACTCTCACAGTATAATTTTTATACTGTAGAGAGCGAATTGCAAGCACTTGCGCTCTCGGCACTAGGCTACTTTCTACACAGTCTCTGTACACGCTCATGTTGAAATTGCTCTTTACAAAATGTGTAGGCACCCCTTTACACGCCTTCTTTTCATCCCCACTATGAGTTTCAACACAATAAACTTTGGGGCCCGGGAACACCCCCCTGGATATCAAATCACTCCCCGTCTCTGATTTTAACATTAATAGTTGGTTGGGGGCTTGACGTTTCACCAACTCGGGGTAGAGGGTTGGATTCCAGTTGGTGAAATCCATCCACGAGCTGATGTGTTCCCCCTTTTCTAAATCACCCAATAAATCTTCAGTCCCATTTACCTTTAGCAGCAGAGAATCTGTATCCCCATAGTAAACTTGAACCTCCCCCTCCCGTGGCCATTGCACCTTGCACACATTGTAAAAGAACGACAACATGAGCTTTTTTGAAATTTCCAGTACTGAACTGCCGCCTGCTATATTCTAGTTCAGTACCACATTTCGCTTTCGCCTGTGTAGAAGAACCATGCCAGTCTCTATGCTCGTGAACGATGTAAAATTGAGGTCGGCAATAATTCGTGCACACTCTAGAGGGTCAGTCACGACGTCGCAGCGAGATCTATTACGTACGCTTTCACACATTTTGCAAAACGCTGAATTTAGAATGAGTTTGTACATTTCCTTCTCCACCTTTGAATTTGCCCTAGAGCGTTTATCGACAAAAGTATCGATAAACGTTTTCAAATATGGTCGCTGATTGAACTGCAGGACCCTGTGTATTTTGGTGATCTTGAAACCATTGTTCACCATCCAGTGCAAAAGCACGTGGTGAACAACAATATTCTCCTTAAGGTCCAAATCAGCAATCAGTTTCTGTTTGGAGGGAGTCCAGTGCATCCCCAAATCCTCAACCAATGATCGATTGTAGGGGCTCAGAGAGCCCCTGCTCACGGGCCGATTGATACAGGGAAAGACAAAATCTTTGACTGAGTCGTGAAGCGCCAGCGGAATGTGACCGTCAATTTCAAAGAACCATCCTTGTGGCCCATTGTCCTCGACGGTGGTAATGTCGGGGAACTCACAAGGATTCTCAAGCCATTGATAGTTCCCACACGGCAAAGAGTAGTGAGACATTGCCGAGGGGTACAATGAGTTCATGTCCAAGAACACTGCATTTGACTTTACACCGGTGCTTTGTCCGCTCGGATCGGTTGACAAGACGTGGTCCCCATGAAAAACATACCCTCCCCTCATTGAACGCTCTACAAAAAGGTGTTGATCTACATCGGTGATTAGGCCTATTTCCTCCCTGCTAATTTTTAAAATCAAATCCATCACTAAATGGGGTGTGGAAAAATAATATCCTATATCTAACCCGAACTCTGAATAGATTTGGTCTGTGTTCTTACAGACTATATCCAACAGAGTTAGAACGTCACTGGCCAAGTACAGTCTACAATAATCCCACCCATTTTTACAATCCCCCTTGGACCACACCTTCTTGGCAAACTCATACTCCTCGGCTGTGCATTCACTGCTGGTCAGTGAATTGTAAAAAGCTTCAATTGGAGGTAGTTTCACCTCACTTAAGCGAGCGCCAGAACAGTAATAGTCGTATGCGTATATACCTTTGCAGGTCAACAGATCATACATTTCACTGTCTGGAAAGTGCTGTTTAAGCAAGGGAAAGCTATCAAAATTGTCGCTTTTCTGCACTTGAATCAATTGACTCGATGCCTTGGGAAAAAACTAAAGGAATCTAAAAACCTGATTTTATTCCAACACGTATGCCCATTATCCACTGCCTGCCATTTCAGTTCGAGAAGCAACAACTTCTTGGCCGATTTAGGAATAATGTTATAGGTAAATGAACTATTTACCCATGGACTATCTACTCCCCCTCCCTCCCTATGCATACGTGCCAGTGCCGGTAAAATAAATTTTAAGTCATAATTAGAGTTGTGGATAAAAACAGGGATAAAAAACTGCTGGCTAACATTTTTAATCGCGAGACGATCCTCTGCAGACAACACCATTGGATAATGGGTATTTCTCAAACGAGAAATAGCACCATTAGCCGTGCCAATTAGTTTAGTCAGTGCCTTGACCATGCACTCACCCTCATCCAATGTTTCTACTATTTCTAACAACCGCATGGTGTTAGAACTGTCTCTTTGCGCGTGAGCATAGGAAACTGCAATAGCCTGATGTTCTTTGACTCGGTTTGGAAATTGGGGATCGTTCACCTCCACCAGCTTAGCTTCACAATCTAAAGATATTTTGTTGCACTGGAGAAGGGTGTTCTGGAAATTTTTGAAACGTAGAATGGACCTATCCCCTGAAACCGTTTCCACTGTCTGGTAGCCATGCCGTCTACAATGCTTCATATGATTCCGTAGTTTTATATCACTACGGAATTGTGATAGGCATGTTGGACAGTAGAAACGTACCCCTAGATCCCTACCACCCCCCAGAACTCTACTGATGTCTGTGATAGGATTAAAATGGCCAATTGAATTGGCAGGGTCACTAGGTGGTGTGTATAACAACCAAACCCAGTGTCTGACCAAATCAATTGACGGGCCCCTTACAGGGAAGACCACCCCCTTCTTTTTAGAATGAACCCCATCTTCAAATTCAGTTTCATACTGAACCACAGTAACGCCGATATTTAAATGGGCATTAGCCCTTTCAAAAATATCAATGGATCGAAGCGTTACTGGGTATTTCCCCTCTAAACAATAAAAATCTACAATGGGGAAATCGGACCCGTCCTTCCCATGTACAGCCCAATTGTCTAAATTCGTCTTGGTAGCGTCACGTACTAGAGGCTCGAATGCTGATATGAGGAAAGCATATCTGAAACACTTTTGACCTGTTTCAAAACAGATCTTCTGGACACCACGACAACCTACTAGATCTGGATTATAATTTAAAACTACTGACCTCTCAGACCCCCCGCCTGCCCCCCTCTTAAAATAAAATCGTTCTTAAATTTACAAATATTTACACTTAAATTTTCAACAAAAAGAACTAGAGACCCACTACCGTTTTCATTAAAGTTCTCAAGATGCGTTATAATTTGATCTATCCAATCCATGAAAACACCCTCAAAATTTTCCAAATTCGAATAAACCAAACGCATCTCGGAATGTATATAATGATAATAAACTTCGCTTTTCCCCTCATTTAAATAGAACACTTTTAAAACAATAGACACCTTAATTGGATCCCTCCCCCACAATTGAATTTGGTTCTCCAGAAGTGCACGAATTTTATCTACATAGGCATGCACAATTTCTACAGGGTCAAAAACAAATTTTCGCCCCATAAGTGAATTAAAGGGATCACCAAACGTCGCAGTGTAAACAACTATTGCATTTAAAATTGTGTTGGTCAATTGAAAATCGGGAAAAGTTGTATCCCCCTCCCCCTCTTGTATATTATCCCCTCCCCCAAGTTGTTCAACAATATTTGGCGAATGTTCCACTTTAGTTGTTTGAAGTGGACTCGTTAGGGTATCGGAGGCTGGAGGAGGAGAAGGGTTCCCAGTTAATTCGTTTGTGAAATCATTTAAAAGCTGTAGTGTATTTGGACTCAAGTCCGCCTGCTCAACTGTGCTAGCTTCTACATTGAAAAGAAAATTATTTAAAAAATCATCAATATTAGATGGTACATCAATGGAATTAATAATACCGTGCCAGTCACTGATGGCTGAATTGTCCTGAAACTCCATTGCCCCTTCAATGGGTTCCTCCTCTTCTTCACTCGATGGTGAGTAGGGGACCAATGCTCCAACCTATAAATGAAAAATAGCTTATTTTCAAAGTGTTCAAATCATCCCTACTGTTAAAATTTGGATTATTGCTTAATAACATTTGGTTAATTCAACTGAAAGTTCCAACTTAAGATAATCTAAGATATGACATAGAAGGCGGCAATTTGTTCGTTTATTTTCAAAGTGTTCAATTTTTTTTTCGTGGTGCTTTTCGGGCCCGTGGCGCATCATTGCGGCGCATCCCTGCGGCGCTTCTTGGGCCCGTAGCGCACCCCGCGGCGCACCCCCGCAGCGCTTCCCACAGCTCTTCCCGGTCCCCTTTACATAATGCCCGTCAAAAGTCGCTATTTTTTCTCTAATTCCACACAGATTCAGTGAACTCATGAGTTTAATTATTGTAAGCCGCGCGAGTGTTCCAATTTCCAGGATTGAACTTCAAAATGCCGAGAACCGTTAACTTGATTTCCCCTTCGCTAAAATCTTTGGCACGATGTAAGGCTCAGTGTAAATTAGGACGCTGATATGGATAAAATGGAATAATCTCTCTCTTAAAACTATGTGAAGAATAGCATTCACAGAGTTTCTAAGGTACCTAAAACTATATGTGATAGTGAAGAGATAGCAACAGAGAAAATAGTAAAGATTAGAAAAAAGAGGAGCGGTTTCTTTGCAAAAAATTACATTAGATTTAGATATCTCCGAGGGAGGGGGAGCAGAGAAAACAATGGTTGGGGGGTGAGGGGTTAATATCCCGCTGAGATACACTTTTACACAATGTTGAAAAATAGTGAAAAGAAAAAAACATTGGAAGAAATAGATATGTATTTCTATAAGATAGTTTGAGGAAAAAATACTCACATTTGCAAATCCTGGCTGCACTTGGGAGCCGGATGGTCCAGGTAGTGTGTGTTGGAGGGCGGACGGGGCGGCGTCACTATGTTCTTGTGCAGATTGGACTGCGATGTTATGGGATTGCATAGATGAGCCAGCAGGGTTCACCGTCCTTGAGGCCCATTGTTTTTTCAGTTTTTGACCGGACTGTATTGGGGCTGCCTCACCCTCTCTTGTTCTCTTGGAAGGAGGGGGCACGCATTCTTCATAATTTGCCTTAAAAAGAAGAGAAAAAAATTAGTATCAAAATAATTTGCCCCTTTTTTACAGAAAGAAAGTTAGTATCATCATCCATATAATTTTGTTTAGAAAAGCATTTATCTCTTTTCAGTAAAGCAAAAAGTAAAAATTTCGCGAGAAATATATTAGGCTTAGAAATCAAACGTTTTTATTAGACAATCAGTAGTCTATAGCCATAGGATAGGAATCATTGTTTCTATTTTTACCATTTAGAAAAATATTAAATGTTCCAGTCTATAGGCTTTAAATTAGATCGTTAACCCAGCGGCCTATAGACCTAAATTTTGCAAACATAGGTTAAAATGCTATTCAATTTACACATAATATAAGCTTCATGCAACTCCCAAAGACTTTTCTAGCCCTGCACAGTTTGTTTTCATTTTACAATGATGGCGGTAGAATTGAGACATTGCCCCCTCCCTTTTACATAATTTACTTACAACGAAGCTGTTAGAAGCGAGACATTGCCCCCTCTCCCCCCCCCTTTTACATAATGTCCTAAATATATTGTTAGACCTTAATTTGAAAATAATCTGTTTCACTTCTCCAAAATAGAGCATTACGTCTGTGCTTAATTATTGCATCATAGTGTTTTAATTTTGACGGAAGAACAGTTCCTTTGACTTTGGCCGCTGCGTTCGTAAACACAGAGGGAAAAGGGGTGATAGCTAATTTTAACCTCGCACTGGAGATTGTGTCAAAACAGAGCGACATTTTCATTAAAAATTGACAGAAGTCAGTAGACACTTTAAATCACAATAGAGAAAGGCTAAAATTTAACGAAAAGATTATTATTCCCATTTGGGAGAATTTGGTTGTAAAACAGTGAGGGGGGGGTTAGGTTTCGAGGGTAAAAAGAATACAATTACGTTTTCCATCGAGTATAAAGATTGTATAGTGATGTTTGTATTGTATGGGGGGGGGGGATTTACCTGAATATACTACAGGGTGAGCAAGGAAAATAATTTTATTTGAAAATAAAAAACAGGAATTTAACGAAAAGATAATTATTTCCATTTGCGAGAATTTGGTTGTAAAACAGTGAGGGGGGGGGGGGTTAGGTTTTGAGGGTAAAAAGAATATATTTACGTTTTCCATCGAGTATAAAGATTGTAAAGTGATGTTTGTATTGTATGGGGGGGGATTTACCTGAATATACTGGAAGGTAACCACGGAAAACAATTTTATTTGAAAATAAAAATGTACTTACATTGCAAATTGAAGTTGACATGGCTTCTAATTCATCAAATTTATCCATTGTTATTTCAATTGTGTCACAATACTTTCTGATAATTTAATCACATTGCATGTCCGTTATATACGAAATCTCAAGGGCGAATTGTTATGTAACGGGGAAATCATATGTAACAAGCCCTCTGATTGGCTGAGAAAGGATATGTATCCGACTCGCTGATTGGCTGAGAAGGAAACACGTGATCTAACTGTTTCCTGGAAACTCATAACATTTGCCTCGAGCAACAACAAGAAATACTATTTCTGGATCATAACATTTGCATCGAGCAACAACAAGAAGGAAGTGTCATTGACCTGCCCCCATTAGACTCAATAATCCATTAAAGTGAGAAAGTTCCTGTTTTTCCAGTCTCACTGACAAAAACCATAAAAACAGACATAAATGTGAGAAAGTTCCAGTTATTCAAATTCTCACTGACAAAAACCATAAATCATCCATAACCATCCATGAAAAACATCAAATAAATCGACCAACACACATAACCATCCATGAAAACAGACATAAATGTGACAAAATTCCTGTTTTTCAAATTCTCACTGACAAAAACCATAAACCACGTGGTTCGTACGGGACTGGTACCCCCCTTTCTACTAGATTTCCCAGCATTATTTAAAAAACCATCAGAAATTAAATAAAAAAACAAGTTTTTACAACTGAAAGTAAGAAGTAAAATTAAAGCTTAAAACAAACAAAGATTATTACGTATATGAGGGGCTCCGTCCCCTAGTCAATAGCTCACTCTTTACACTAATTTTTTTCAGTACTTTCAAAAGAGCTATCTAGTCTAATTAAACAGGTTTTGTGATTCAGGGATTTGTGATTCGAACAAAATTTGAACTTTAGAGTAACTAAATAAAAAAAACAAGTTTTTTTTAACTGAAAGTAAGGAGCGAAGTTAAAACTTAAAACGAACAGAAATTGTTCCGTATATGAAAGGGACCGTCCCCTCCTCAACGCCTAGCTATTTGCGCTAAAGTTTTTTATTGTTAAAAAAAAAGAGTTGTGAGAAACTAAAACTTTAGCGTAAAGAGCGAGGCGTTGAGAAGGGGACAGTCCCTTTCATATACGGAATAATTTCTGTTCGTTTTAAGTTTTAACGTCGCTCCTTACTTTCAGTTAAAAAAAAAACTTTTTTTTATTTAGTTTTTGAATGCTTTTGAATTAATGCAGGTTTTGATTTTGGCTCACCGCACATGAATAATTCAAACAAAATTTGCATATTAATTTTACTTTTTTTGGTTAAAGGACTTTTTCGAAAATTGTTTAATTTTATTTACGAACGTTTTTATTAGTAATAAATATACGTAACTTACGAATTAACTTACATACCGAACTTCTATGTTCATATATTTTTAATAAGTACAATAGGGGGTTCGCCCCCTAGTCAATAACTCGCTCTTTACGCTAAAGTTCAAATTTTGTTCCAATTCTTTAAAAATGACCCCTTAATCACAAAGGCCGTTAATTATAATAAATAGCTCTTATGAAAGTAATAAAAAATCTCTGGCTTAAAGAGCGAGGCATTGACTAGGGGGCGAACCCAATCATATGCGTAATATCTTCTGTTCGTTTTAAGCTTTGATGCTTTTCCTTACTTTCAGTTGAAAAACTTGTTTTTTTTTTTATTTATTTAATTTCTGATCTTTTTTTAATAATGCTGGGAAATCTGGCGCCCCCTTCATAGCAATGTCCCTTCCCCCATGAAAACTTCTTCCATGTAAAGATCCTCCCACATAACCCCCGACCCACCCACCCCCCACTACCAGAAAAAATCCCTCCTGAAAACATCTGTATACTTCCCAATAACCACTACTATATGCTGACATTGGGTAAAGTTCATAACTTTCAGCCCTCCCCGGGGCCTTTGGGGGATTAAGTCATCCTAAAAGACATAGTTATCATATTTTTGACCATGCTGAACAAAATGGCTATCTCAAAATTTTGATCGGGTGATATGGGAAAAAATGAGCTTGGGAGGGGGCCTAGTTGCCCTCCTTGTTTTTGGTCACTTAAAACGGGCACTAGAACTTTTAATTTCCGTTCCAATGATCCTTCCCGCGAGCAATATTCTACGACCACTGGGTCGATACGATCACCCCTTGGAAAAAAAAAACAAACAAAAACAAATAGACACGCATCCGTGATCTTTCTTCTGGCAAAAAATACAAAATTCCACATTTTTGCAGATAGGAGCTTGAAACCTCTACAGTAGGGTTCTCTGATACGCTAAATTTGATGGTGTGATTTTCATTAAGGTTCTATAACTTTTAGGGGGTCTTTCCCCCTTTTTCTGAAAACCAGCCAAATTTTCTAAGGCGCGTAACTTTTGATGGGTAAGACTAAACTTGATGAAACTTATATATTTGAAATCAGCATTAAAATCTTATTCTTTTGATGTATCTATTGGTATCAAAATCCTGTTTTTTAGATTTTCGGTTACCATTGAGCCGGGTCGCTCCTTACAGTTCGTTACCACAAACTGTTTGATATTTAAACCCAAAATACACAAGTAACAAAACTTCTTCCCCCTGCAGAAATTAAAAAAATAAAACTCAAACAAAATTCTCAAATTTAGAAAGCCTTCTTTTCCACGGGGGGGGGGGGATTTTCCGGGGGGTGCAGTATTTGGACAGTTTCAAGTCAGAAAACAATTCTTTCTAGGTATATAGCCACTAAAAAATTACAGAAAAACAGCGAGGCATCTGAAAATTTTGTTAACTAAAAACAAAAAAAGCAAAAAAAAATCCCAGTGTAAAGTAAATGCAATGTTTTATTTAAGTGTTTTTTCCCAAATATTTTTGGTCACTTAAAACGGGCACTAGAACTTTTAATTTCCGTTCCAATGAGCCCTCCCGCGAGCAATATTCTACGACCACTGGGTCGATACGATCACCCCTGGGAAAAAAAAAACAAAAACAAATAAACACGCATCCGTGGTCTTTCTTCTGGCAAAAAATACAAAATTCCACATTTTTGCAGATAGGAGCTTGAAACCTCTACAGTAGGGTTCTCTGATACGCTAAATTTGATGGTGTGATTTTCATTAAGGTTCTATAACTTTTAGGGGGTATTTCCCCCTTTTTCTGAAAATCAGCCAAATTTTCTAAGGCGCGTAACTTTTGATGGGTAGTACTAAACTTGATGAAACTTATATATTTGAAATCAGCATTAAAATCTTATTCTTTTGATGTATCTATTGGTATCAAAATCCTTTTCTTTACTCGATAGTAACCTTATATGCCCCCAGGCCATAACTTAAAACCCTTGTTCTGAGGGTTTTGGGGTAGTGTCCTCCTCAAAAACATATTTTCTATTTGGAAATCAGATACGCTGAACAAAATGGCTATCTCAAAATTTAGTTGGATGTTTTTGGGGAAATGATGGGCGTGGGGGGGGGGGGGGCTAGTTGCCCTCCAATCACTTTCGACTATTAAAAAGGGCACTAGCCCTTTGAATTTCCAATCGAATGAGCCTGCTTTGAAGTTTCTACGACAACGCCTTCTATAAAAACCTTTATATGCCCCCAGGGCATAACTTACAACCCTTGCCCTGATGGCTGTGGGGGAGTGTCCTCCTCAAAAACATATTTTCTATCTAGAAATCAACTACGCTGAACAAAATGGCTATCTCAAAATTTTGATTGGGTGTGTTTGGGGGAATTATAGGCGTAGGGGGGCTAGTTGCCCTCCAATCACTTTTGACTATTAAAAAGAGCACTAGCCAATCCAATTTCCAATCGAATGAGCCCTTTTCAAAGTTTCGACGACAACTCCTTCGACACGAAGTGCCCGGGTATTGAGAAAAAAAACACATTGTGCCCACATCGTTCTCCAATCCTCCAATCACTTTCGACTATTCAAAAGGGCACTAGCCCTTTGAATTTCCAATCGAATGAGCCTGTTTTGAAGTTTCTACGACAACGCCTTCTATAAAAGCCTTATATGTCCCAATGGCATAACTTAAAACCCTTGCCCTAAGGGTTGTGGGGGATTGTCCTCCTCAAAAAGCATTTTCTATCTTGAAATCAACTACGTTGAACAAAATGGCTATCTCACAATTTACATTGGATGTGTTTGGGGGAAAGACAGGCGTGGGGGGGGGCTAGTTGCCCTCCAATCCCTTTTGACTATTAAAAAGGGCACTACCCTTTGAATTTCCAATTGAATTAGCAGTTTTTGAATTTTCTACGACAACGCCTTCTATAAAAACCTTATATACCCCCAGGGCATAACTTAAGACCCTTGCCCTGAGGGTTGTGGGGGAGTGTCCTCCTCAAAACGCATTTTCTATCTAGAAATCAACTACGCTGAACAAAATGGCTATCTCAAAATTTTGATTGGATGTGTTTGGAAGAATGATGGGCGTGGGGAGCTAGTTACCCTCCAATCACTTTTGACTATTAAAAAGAGAACTAGCCCTTTGAATTTCCAGTCGAATGAGCCTGTTTTAAAGTTTCTACGACAACACCATCAGTAAAAACCTTATATGCCCCCATGCCATAACTTAAAGCCCTTGCTCTGAGGGTTTTTGGGAAGTGTTCTCCTCAAAAACATATTTTTATCTGGAAATCAACTACACTGAACAAAATGGCTATCTCACAATTTTGATTAGATGTGTTTGGGGGACTTATGGGCGTGGGGGGGCTAGTTGCCCTCCAATCACTTCCAACTATTAAAAAGGGCACTAGCCCTTTGAATTTCCAGTTGAATGAGCCTGTTTTGAAGTTTCTACGACAACGCCATCAGTAAATACCTTATATTCCCCCAGAGCATAACTTAAAACCCTTGCTCTGAGGGTTGTGGGGGAGTATCCTCCTCAAAAACACATTTTCTATCTTGAAATCAACTACGCTGAAGAAAATGGCTTTTTCAAAATTTTGATTGGATGTGTTTGGGGGAAAGATGGGCGTGGGGGGGGGCTAGTTTCCCTCCAATCACTTTCAACTATTAAAAAGGCACTAGCCCACTAAATTTCAATCCGAATGAGCCTGTTTTGAAGTTTCTACGACAACGCCATCAGTAAAAACCTTATATGCCCCCAGGGCATAACTTAAAACCCTTGCTCTGAGGGTTGTGGGGGAGTGTCCTCTTCAAAAACATATTTTCTATCTGGAAATCGACTACGTTGAATAAAATGGCTATCTCACAATTTACATTGGATGTGTCCGGGGGAATGACGGGCGTGGGGGGGGGGGCTAGTTGCCCTCCAATCCCTTTTGACTATTAAAAAGGGCACTAGCCCTTTGAATTTCCAATCGAATGAGCCTGTTTTGAAGTTTTTACGACAGCGCCTTCTATAAAAACCTTATATGTCCCCAGGGCATAACTTACAACCCTTGCCCTGAGGGTTGTGGGGGAGTGTCCTCCTCAAAAACATATTTTCTATCTAGAAATCAACTACGCTGAACAAAATTGTTATCTCAAAATTTTGATTGGGTGTGTTTGGGCGAATTATAGGCGTGGGGGGCTAGTTGCCCTCCAATCACTTTTGACTATTAAACTGAGCACTAGCCACTCCGATTTCCAATCGAATGAGCCCTTTTCAAAGTTTCTAAGACAACTCCTTCGACAAGAAGTGCCCGGGTATGGAGAAAAAAAACACATTGTGCCCACATCGTTCTCCAATCCTCCAATCACTTTCAACTATTAAAAAGGACACTAGCCCTTTCAATTTCCAATCGAATGAGCCTGTTTTGAAATTTCTACGACAACGCCTTCTATAAAAGCCTTATATGCCCCCAGGGCATAACTTAAAACCCTTGCCCTAAGGGTTGTGGGGGAGTATCCTCCTCAAAAACCTATTTTCTATCTGGAAATCGACTACGTTGAACAAAAGGGCTATCTCACAATTTACATTTGATGTGTTTGGGGGAAAGACGGGCGGGGTGGGGGGCTAGTTGCCCTCATATCCCTTTTGACTATTAAAAAGAGCACTAGCCCTTTGAATTTCCAATAGAATGAGCCGTTTTTGAATTTTCTACGACAACGCCTTCTATAAAAACCTTATATGCCCCCAGGGCATAACTTAAAACCCTTGCCCTGAGGGTTGTGGGGGAGTGTCCTCCTCAAAAACGCACTTTCTATCATGAAATTAACTATGCTGAATAAAATGGCTATCTCAAAATTTTGATTGGATGTGTTTTGGGGAATGATGGGCGTGGGGGGAGCTAGTTGCCCTCCGATCGCTTTTGACTATTAAAAAGAGCACTAGCCCTTTAAATTTCCAGTCGAATGAGCCTGTTTTGAAGTTTCTACGACAACACCATCAGTAAAAGCCTTATATGCCCTCAGGCCATAACTTAAAACCCTTGCTCTGAGGGTTGTTGGGGAGTGTCCTCCTCAAAAACATATTTTTTATCTGGAAATCAACTACGCTGAACAAAATGGCTATCCCACAATTTTGATTAGATGTGTTTGGGGGAATGATGGGCGTGGGGGGGCTAGTTGCCCTCCAATCACTTCCAACTATTAAAAAGGGCACTAGCTCTTTGAATTTCCAGCCGAATGAGCCTGTTTTGAAGTTTTTATGGCAACGCCATAAGTAAAAACCTTATATGCCCCCAGAGCATAACTTAAAACCCTTGCTCTGAGGGTTGTGGGGGAGTGTCCTCCTCAAAAACACATTTTCTATCTTGAAATCAACTACGCTGAACAAAATGGCTATTTCAAAATGTTGATTGGATGTGTTTGGGGGAATGATGGGCGTGGGGGGCTAGTTGCCCTCCAATCACTTTCAACTATTAAAAAGGGCACTAACCCTTTGAATTTCCAGTCGAATGAGCCTGTTTTGAAGTTTCTACGACAACGCCATCAGTAAAAACCTTATATGCCCCCAGGGCATACCTTAAAACCCTTGCTCTAAGGGTTTTGGGGGAGTGTCTTCCTCAAAAACATATTTTCTATCTGGAAATCGACTACGTTGAACAAAATGGCTATCTCACAATTTACATTGGATGTGTTTAGGGGAAAGACGGGCGTTGGGAGGGGGGGTTAGTTGCCCTCCAATCCCTTTTGACTATTAAAAAGGGCACTAGCCCTTTGAATCTCCAATCGAATGAGCCGTTTTTGAAGTTTTTACGACAACAACTTCTATAAAAACCTTATATGCCCCCAGAGCATAACTTAAAACCTTTGCCCTGAGGGTTGTGGGGGGGTGTCCTCCTCAAAAACGCATCTTCTATCTTAAAATCAACTACACCGAACAAAATGGCTATCTCAGAATTTTGATTGGAGGTGTTTGGGGGAATGATGGGCGTGGGGGGGCTAGTTGCCCTCCAATCACTTTATGACTATTAAAAAGAGCACTAGCCCTTTGAATTTCCAGTCGAATGAGCCTGTTTTGAAGTTTCTACGACAACGCCATTAGTAAAAACCTTATATGCCCTCAGGCCATAGCTTAAAACCCTTGCTCTGAGGGTTGTGGGGGAGTGTCCTCCTCAAAAACATATTTTTTGTCTGGAAATCAACTACAATGAACAAAATGGCTATCTCACAATTTTTATTAGATGTGTTTGGGGGAATGATGGGCGTGGGGGGGGGGAGCTAGTTGCCCTCCAATCACTTTCGACAATTAAAAAGGGCACTAGCCATTTGAATTTCCAATCGAATGAGCCTGTTTTGAAGTTTCTACGACAACGCCTTTTATAAAAATCTTATATGCCCCCAGGGCATAACTTACAACCCTTGCCCTGAGGGTTGTGGGGGAGTGTCCTTTTCAAAAACTCTATCTAGATATTGATATCGCCATTGTCAAAAACCAATAACCGGAAGTATACAGTCCCCAACCCAAAACAAACGAAATTAGTATTTTAGCATGGGTAGTGCAAGCGATCCAATGTTTAAGAACAACTGATGGAACACTCGAAACAGCACTGTTTTTAAGTGACAAGTTCAAAGTTTGAACTTCACTTTGTTTTTCATTTTATTCAAAGCTGTTGTGCTCTTGTATCTAACAGTTCGTGGTAACGAACTGTAAGTAAGGAGTGATGTGGCTCAATAGTAACCAAAACTCTATAAATAAAATCCTGATATCAATAGATACATCAAAAGAATAGGCTTTTTGTGTTGATTAATTAAAAAAAAAAATTTCCACAAAATAAGTTTTTCAAAGAAAAGTAAAAAACTCAATTAAACAAAAAATGAGCAAAAATAAAATCAAATAATCTACCAAGCGTGAAACTACCACAAATCAGCATCGATAATTAATGAAACCCAAAACGAACAGAAATTACAATAATTAACCGAGTTAAACTAAAAACGAGCAAAAATTAACATAAGTTGTGTGCAAAACCCTTATGCCTTCCCAAGGCCAGAGCAATATTTGCACTTTACTGAAAAAATATAAATGTTTTTACTTTTATAACTTTAATATCAGTAGATTAATATTAAACTGACAATGCAAATTCATTTGTATTTTTTCAGTAAAGTGCAAATTTCGTTTAAAGTAAAGTTTGCTTTGTTTTCAGTAAAGTGCAAATCTTTTGAAGCGCTGTCTACGACAGCGCTTTCAATAAAATCTTTATATGCCCCAGGGCATGACTTACAACCCTTGCACTGAGGGCTCTGAGGGGGTTATCATCCTAAAAGACCTATTTTCCAGAACTTTCAACTACGTTAAACAAAATGGATATCTCAAAATTTTAGTTCGATGTGTTTGGGAAAATGGTGGGCGTGAGAGAGCATTAGTCGCTATCCAATCACTTTCAACTATTAAAAAAGGCACTAGCCCTTTCAATTTCCAATTCAATGAGCCCTTCTGAAGTTTCTACGACACCGCTTTCAATAAAAACTTTATATGCCCCAAGGGCATAACTTACAACCCTTGCCTTGAGGACTTTGGGGGGGGAGGGGTTGTCATCCTTAAAGATCTAATTTCCGAAACTTTCAACTACGTTGAATAAAATGGCTATCTAAAAATTTTGATTGGATGTGATTAGGGAAAAGGTGGGCGTGAGAGGGAGGTTAGTTGCCCTCAAATCACTTTCGACTATTAAAAAGGGTACTAGCCCTTTGAATTTCTAATCGAATGAGCCCTTTTTCAAGCTTCTACGACAAAGATTTCAATAAAAACCTTATATGCCCCCAGGGCATAACTTATAATCCTTGCCTTGAGGGTTGTGGGGGAGTGTCCTCCTCAAAAATATGTTTTCTATTTGGAAATCAACTACAATTAACAAAATGGCTATCTCAAAATTTTTATTGGATGTGTTTGGGGGAATGATGGGTGTGGGGGGAGGGATAGTTGCCCTCCAATCACTTTCGACTATTAAAAAGGGAACTAGTCCTTTGAATTTCCAATCATATGAGCTTTTTCTGAAGTTACTACGACAAAACTTTCTTTAAAAACCTTATATGCCCCCAGGGCATAACTTAAAACCCTTTCCCTGAGGGCTGTGGGGGAGTGTCCTCCTCAAAAACATATTTTCTATTTGGAAATCAGATACGCTGAACAAAATGGCTATCTCAAAATTTTGATTGGAGGTGTTTGGGGAAATGATTGGCGTGGGGGGGGGGGAGCTAGTTGCCCTCCAATTACTTTCGACTATTAAAAAGGGCACTAGCCCTTTGAATTTCCAATCGAATGAGCCTGTTTTTAAGTTTCTACGACAACGCCTTTTATAAAAATCTTATATGCCCCCAGGGCATAACTTACAACCCTTACCCTGAGGGTTGTGGGGGAGTGTCCTTTTCAAAAACATATTTTCTATCTAGAAATCAACTACGCTGAACAAAATGGCTATCTCAAAATTTTGATTGGGTGTGTTTGGGGGAATCATGGGCGTGGGAAGGGGGGGGTCTATTTGCCCTCCAATCACTTTTGACTATTAAAAAGGGCACTATTCACTCCAATTTCCAATCGAATGAGCCGTTTTCGAAGTTTCTAAGACAACTCCTTCGATACGAAGTGCCCGGGTATGGAGAGAAAAAAAAAACAAAAACACATGGTGTCCACATCGTTCTCCAATCCTCCAATCACTTTCGACTATTAAAAAGGGCACTAGCCCTTTGAATTTCCAATCGAATGAGCCTGTTTTGAAGTTTCTACGACAACGCCTTCTATAAAAGCCTTATATGCCCCCTAGGCATAACTTAAAACCCTTGCCCTAAGGGTTGTGGGGGAAAGTCCTCCTCAAAAACGTATTTTCTATCTGGAAATCGACTACGTTGAACAAAATGGCTTTATCACAATTTACATTGGATGTGTTTGGGGGAAAGATGGCCGTGGGGGGGGAGGGCTAGTTGCCCTCCAATCCCTTTCGACTGTTAAAAAGGGCACTAGCCCTTTGAATTTCCAATCGAATGAGCCTTTTTTGAAGTTTTTACGACAACGCCTTCTATAAAAACCTTATATACCCCCAGGGCATAACTTAAAAACCTTGTTCTGAGGGTTTTGGTGGAGTGTCCTCCTCAAAAACGCATTTTCTATCTTGAAATCAACTACGCTGAACAAAATGGCTATCTAAAAATTTTGATTGGATTTGTTTGGGGGAATGACGGGCCTGGGGGGGGGAGGCTAGTTGCCCTCCAATCACTTTTGACTATTAAAAAGGGCACCAGCCCTTTGAACTTCCAGTTGAATGTGCCTGTTTTGAAGTTTCTACGAATACGCCATCGATAATAACCTTATATGCCCCCAGGCCATAACTTAAAACCCTTGTTCTGAGGGTTTTGGGGTAGTGTCCTCCTCAAAAACATATGTTCTATTTGGAAATCAGATACGCTGAACAAAATGGCTATCTCAAAATTTGGTTGGATGTTTTTGGGGAAATGATGGGCGTGGGGGGGGGGGGGCTAGTTGCCCTCCAATCACTTTCGACTATTAAAAAGGGCACTAGCCCTTTGAATTTCCAATCGAATGAGCCTGCTTTGAAGTTTCTACGACAACGCCTTCTATAAAAACCTTTATATGCCCCCAGGGCATAACTTACAACCGTTGCCCTGAGGGCTGTGGGGGAGTGTCCTCCTCAAAAACATATTTTCTATCTAGAAATCAACTACGCTGAACAAAATGGCTATCTCAAAATTTTGATTGGGTGTGTTTGGGGGAATTATAGGCGTGGGGGGGCTAGTTGCTCTCCAATCACTTTTGACTATTAAAAAGAGCACTAGCCAATCCAATTGCCAATCAAATGAGCCCTTTTCAAAGTTTCTACGACAACTCCTTCGACACGAAGTGCCCGGGTATTGAGAAAAAAACACATTGTGCCCACATCGTTCTCCAATCCTCCAATCACTTTCGACTATTCAAAAGGGCACTAGCCCTTTGAATTTCCAATCGAATGAGCCTGTTTTGAAGTTTCTACGACAACGCCTTCTATAAAAGCCTTATATGCCCCCATGGCATAACTTAAAACCCTTGCCCTAAGGGTTGTGGGGGATTGTCCTCCTCAAAAACCTATTTTGTATTCTGGAAATCGACTACGTTGAACAAAATGGCTATCTCACAATTTACATTGGATGTGTTTGGGGGAAAGACAGGCGTGGGGGGGGGGGCTAGTTGCCCTCCAATCCCTTTTGACTATTAAAAAGGGCACTACCCTTTGAATTTCCAATCGAATTAGCAGTTTTTGAATTTTCTACGACAACGCCTTCTATAAAAACCTTATATACCCCCAGGGCATAACTTAAGACCCTTGCCCTGAGGGTTGTGGGGGAGTGTCCTCCTCAAAACGCATTTTCTATCTTGAAATCAACTACGCTGAACAAAATGGCTATCTCAAAATTTTGATTGGATGTGTTTGGAAGAATGATAGGCGTGGGGAGCTAGTTACCCTCCAATCACTTTTGACTATTAAAAAGAGCACTAGCCCTTTGAATTTCCAGTCGAATGAGCCTGTTTTAAAGTTTCTACGACAACATCATCAGTAAAAACCTTATATGTCCCCATGCCATAACTTAAAACCCTTGCTCTGAGGGTTTTTGGGAAGTGTTCTCCTCAAAAAAATATTTTTATCTGGAAATCAACTACACTGAACAAAATGGCTATCTCACAATTTTGATTAGATGTGTTTGGGGGAATGAAGGGCGTGGGGGGGCTAGTTGCCCTCCAATACCTTCCAACTATTAAAAAGGGCACTAGCCCTTTGGATTTCCAGTCGAATGAGCCTGTTTTGAAGTTTCTACGACAACGCCATCAGTAAATACCTTATATTCCCCCAGAGCATAACTTAAAACCCTTGCTCTGAGGGTTGTGGGGGAGTATCCTCCTCAAAAACACATTTTCTATCTTGAAATCAACTACGCTGATGAAAATGGCTTTTTCAAAATTATGATTGGATGTGTTTGGGGGAATGATGGGCGTGGGGGGGGGGCTAGTTGCCCTCCAATCACTTTCAACTATTAAAAAGGCACTAGCCCACTAAATTTCAATCCGAATGAGCCTGTTTTGAAGTTTCTACGACAACGCCATCAGTAAATACCTTATATGCCCCCAGGGCATAACTTAAAACCCTTGCTCTGAGGGTTGTGGGGGAGTGTCCTCTTCAAAAACATATTTTCTATCTGGAAATCGACTACGTTGAACAAAATAGCTATCTCACAATTTACATTGGATGTGTCTGGGGGAAAGACGGGCGTGGGAGGGGGGCTAGTTGCCCTCCAATCCCTTTTGACTATTAAAAAGGGCACTAGCCCTTTGAATTTCCAATCGAATGAGCCTGTTTTGAAGTTTCTACGACAACGCCATCAGTAAAAACCTTATATGCCCCCAGGGCATAACTTAAAACCCTTGCTCTGAGGGTTGTGGGGGAGTGTCCTCCTCAAAAACATATTTTCTATCTAGAAATCATCTACGCTGAACAAAATTGTTATCTCAAAATTTTGATTGGGTGTGTTTGGGCGAATTATAGGCGTGGGGGGCTAGTTGCCCTCCAATCACTTTTGACTATTAAAATGGGCACTAGCCACTCCGATTTCCAATCGAATGAGCTCTTTTCAAAGTTTCTAAGACAACTCCTTCGACAAGAAGTGCCCGGGTATGGAGAAAAAAAACACATTGTGCCCACATCGTTCTCCAATCCTCCAATCACTTTCAACTATTAAAAAGGACACTAGCCCTTTCAATTTCCAGTCGAATGAGCCTGTTTTGAAATTTCTACGACAACGCCTTCTATAAAAGCCTTATATGCCCCCAGGGCATAACTTAAAACCCTTGCCCTAAGGGTTGTGGGGGAGTGTCCTCCTCAAAAACCTATTTTCTATCTGGAAATCGACTACGTTGAACAAAATGGCTATCTCACAATTTACATTTGATGTGTTTGGGGGAAAGACGGCCGTGGCGGGGGGCTAGTTGCCCTCATATCCCTTTTGACTATTAAAAAGGGCACTAGCCCTTTGAATTTCCAATCTAATGAGCCGTTTTTGAATTTTCTACGACAACGCCTTCTATAAAAACCTTATATGCCCCCAGGGCATAACTTAAAATCCTTGCCCTGAGGGTTGTGGGGGAGTGTCCTCCTCAAAAACCCACTTTCTATCTTGAAATTAACTATGCTGAATAAAATGGCTATCTCAAAATTTTAATTGGATGTGTTTGGGGGAATGGCTAGTTGTCCTCCAATCAATTTCAACTATTAAAAAGAGCACTAGCCCTTTGAATTTCCAGTCGAATGAGCCTGTTTTGAAGTTTCTACGACAACACCATCAGTAAAAACCTTATATGCCCCCAGGCCATAACTTAAAACCCTTGCTCTGAGGGTTGTTGGGGAGTGTCCTCCTCAAAAACATATTTTTTATCTGGAAATCAACTACACTGAACAAAATGGCTATCTCAAAATTTTGATTGGATGTGTTTGGGGGAATGATGGGCGTGGGGGGGGGGGGGCTAATTGCCCTCCAATCATTTCCAACTATTAAAAAGGGCACTAGCCCTTTGAATTTCCAGTCGAATGAGCCTGTTTTGAAGTTTTTATGGCAACGCCATAAGTAAAAACCTTATATGCCCCCAGAGCATAACTTAAAACCCTTGCTCTGAGGGTTGTGGGGGAGTGTCCTCCTCAAAAACACATTTTCTATCTTGAAATCAACTACGCTGAACAAAATGGCTATTTCAAAATGTTGATTGGATGTGTTTGGGGGAATGATGGGCGTGGGGGGCTAGTTGTCCTCCAATCAATTTCAACTATTAAAAAGGGCACTAGCCCTTTGAATTTCCAGTCGAATGAGCCTGTTTTGAAGTTTCAACGACAACGCCATCAGTAAAAACCTTATATGCCCCCAGGGCATACCTTAAAACCCTTGCTCTGAGGGTTGTGGGGGAGTGTCTTCCTCAAAAACATATTTTCTATCTGGAAATCGACTACTTTGAACAAAATGGCTATCTCACAATTTACATTGGATGTGTTTAGGGGAAAGACGGGCGTTGGGAGGGGGGGGGTTAGTTGCCCTCCAATCCCTTTTGACTATTAAAAAGGGCACTAGCCCTTTGAATTTCCAATCGAATGAGCCGTTTTTTGAAGTTTTTACGACAACACCTTCTATAAAAACCTTATATGCCCCCAGAGCATAACTTAAAACCTTTGCCCTGAGGGTTGTGGGGGAGTGTCCTCCTCAAAAAAGCATCTTCTATCTTGAAATCAACTACACCGAACAAAATGGCTATCTCAAAATTTTGATTGGAGGTGTTTGGGGGAATGATGGGCCTGGGGGGGGGGGGCTAGTTGCCCTCCAATCACTTTATGACTATTAAAAAGAGCACTAGCCCTTTGAATTTCCAGTCGAATGAGCCTGTTTTGAAGTTTCTATGACAACGCCATTAGTAAAAACCTTATATGCCCCCTGGGCATAACTTAAAACCCTTGCTTTGAGGGTTGTGGGGGAGTGTCCTTCTCAAAAACATATTTTCTATCTGGAAATCGACTACGTTGAACAAAATTGCTATCTCACGATTCACATTGGATGTGTTTGGGGGAAAGACGGGCGTGGGGGGGGGCTAGTTGCCCTCCAATCCCTTTTGACCATTAAAAAGGGCACTAGCCCTTTGAATTTCCAATCGAATTAGCCGTTTTTGAAGTTTCTACGACAACGCCTTCTGTAAAAAATCTTATATGCCCTCAGGCCATAGCTTAAAACCATTGCTCTGAGGGTTGTGGGGGAGTGTCCTCCTCAAAAACACATTTTCTATCTTGAAATCAACTACGCTGAACAAAATGGCTATTTCAAAATTTTGATTGGATGTGTTTGGGGGAATGATGGGCGTGGGGGGGGGGGGGGGGCTAGTTGCCCTCCAATCACTTTCAACTATTAAAAAGGGCACTAGCCCTTTGAATTTCCAGTCGAATTAGCCTGTTTTGAAGTTTGTACGACAACTCCATCAGTAAAAACCTTATATGCCCCCTGGGCATAACTTAAAACCCTTGCTTTGAGGGTTGTGGGGGAGTGTCCTTCTCAAAAAACATATTTTCTATCTGGAAATCGACTACGTTGAACAAAATTGCTATCTCACGATTTACATTGGATGTGTTTGGGGGAAAGACGGGCGTGGGGGGGGGGGGCTAGTTGCCCTCCAATCCCTTTTGACTATTAAAAAGGGCACTAGCCCTTTGAATTTCCAATCGAATTAGCCGTTTTTGAAGTTTCTACGACAATGTCTTCTGTAAAAAATCTTATATGCCCAAAGGGCATGACTTAAAACCCTTGCCTTGAGGGTTGTGGGGGAGTGTCCTCCTCAAAAACGCATTTTCTATCTTGAATATATATTAAAAAGGGCACTAAAACTCTCGATTTCTAATCGAATGAGCCCCTTTTGAAGTATCTACGACGACCCATTCTATATGAAGTGCCCTGCTTTAAAGAAAAAAAAAATAATAAACTGTACATCGTGCCAACATTGATCTTATATGCCCTCAGGGCATAACTTAAAACTCTTTCTCCGAGTGTTGTGGGGGAGTTTCCTCCTCAAAAACATATTTTCTATCTGAAAATCAACTACGCTGAACAAAATGACTGTCTCAAAATTTTGATTGGATCTGTTTCGGGGAATGACGGGCGTGGGAGGGGGGCTAGTTGCCCTCCAATCACTTTTGACTATTAAAAAGGGCACTAGCTACTCCAACTTTCAATCGAATGAGCCATTTTCGAAGTTTCTACGACAACTCCTTCGATACGAAGCGCCCGGGTATAGAGGAAAAACCAAAGACACATTGTGCCCACATCGTTCTTTACTTAGGCAGTGCTAGCGTGCTGCCTATGATTCCAAATATATAATATTCATTAACTCAAAAGCTATGAGCTTGAAAAAATGTGCCTGATTTTCAAAAAAAGGGGGGAATCACCCCCTAAAAGTCAAGGAATCTTAAAGAAAATTACACCATCAGATTCAGGGTATCCGAGAATTCTGACGTTGAGGTTTCTAGCTTCCATCTGCAAAAATTTGGAATTCTGTATTTTTCGCCAGAAGAAAGATGTTTGTTTTGTTTTTTTGTTTTTTTTTTCCCAGGGGTTTTCGCATTGAACCAATAGTCCTAGAATATTCAAAAAGGGCTCATTTGAACGAAAATTGAAAGTTCCAGTGCCCTTTTGTGACTAAAAAGATTGGAGGGTAACTGCCCCCTCTCACCCACCTTTTTTCCTAAAAGTCAACCAACCAAAATTCTGAGATAGCCATTTTGTTCAGCATAGTTGAAAAGCGCAGTGACTATGTCTATGAAGGAAACATAACCCCCTACAGCCCCTGGGGAAATGTGTGTAAGGCAGAAAATTTTTTCATTGCTCATTTATAGTTTTTCTTATTGGGAAGTATACAGACTTTTTCAGGGGAGAGAGGAGAATTTTCTGCTGGGGGGATTTTCTACGGGGATAATTTTCCGTGGGGAGGGAAGTTCCCGCCAGTGAACTTTCCAAGGGAAATTTTAATTTGGAGGAATTTGCCGAAATTCCTATAGCAAATTCTGTTTATTCGTCTTCCTTTCTCTTTGCTGGCTCAATCTTACATATGGAGATATTAAGCGGGGTCCGGGGGAAATATTTACCCGGTTGGAATTGTCTAGAGTATCTTTCATTAGGTAAGGGGATTTTCCACGGCAAAGAAGAATTTTCTACGGAGGGAGGATTTCCGGCATAATTTAAAAACAATAAGAAATTGAAGTCTTTTTCAAATGAAAGTGGGCTAAGAAAAATTTTTCAGTCGGAACTGTTCGGAAGGAATTTCGTAGGGGTAATTTTCAGCTAGAATGGAATGGTAAAGGGGGGATCTTAATGGTGGGTGGGGTATTTTATATAAGAGGAACCTTGTATTAAAGGATTTTTCGTGAGGGTAAGGCATTTTCCATGGAGGGGGAGCTGGATTTCCTGGGATTATTTAAAAATTAGTTTTTTGTTTTATCATCAGCTTATTTGTTGTTGTTTTTTTCATGCGCTACTTAAGAATACTTAATATTATTTTACACTTCCTCTCGGAACATTTCAACATTCTGCATATAGTTGAAAAAATATTTTCAACGCTAAGGTTTTTCTGTACTTTTAAAAAAGTTCTTATTATTCTATACAAACGACAAAAAGTAGTTGTCGTTTAAGTAGTAGTTGTTCAGCAGTTGTTCTTAAAGAATTGGGACAAAAGTCAAACTTTAGCGTGAAGACCGATGTGTTGAGGAGGGAACAGCCCCCTCAAACATATAATAAATAATTTTGGTTTATACAGGGAGATTTTCACATTGGGAAGGTAGTTTCTGGAGGTGAATTTTCCAGAGGAAATTTTACACGGGGGCAAACTTCGCCAAAATTAATATGCAAATTCAGTTTTAGTTGTTCAGGTGCGGTGAGCCAAATTCGAACCTGCATCAGTTAAAACTTTCAGAACTTAAATAAAAAAGTTTTTATAACCGAAAGTAAGGAGCGACATTAAAACTTAAAACGAACAAAAATTATTCCATATATGAAAGGGGCTGTCCCCTCCTCAACGTCTCTCTCTTTACGCTAAAGATCGTCTCTTTGTCACAACTCTACTTTTTAAAGTAATAGAAAACTTTAGCGTAAAGAGCGAGGCGTTGAGGAGGGGACAGCCCCTTTCATATACGGAATAATTTCTGTTCATTTTAAGTTTTAATGTCGCTCCTTACTTTCAGTTAAAAAAAATTGTTTTTTGTTTAATTTAAAAGAAAAGTTTGTTCTTTTTATTTCATACTCTGTTGTTGAACATCTTGAGGTGGCAAGAACAAAATCGTGCTATGCCAGGTCCTCTAATAGGTTTTAGAATCGCTTGTACAGTCTGGGTCGGATTGTATGCGCATGTAGTTGATTAAAAATAAGATGGATTAGTGGATTTGGGATCGTTTCAAGGTGGTTTCTTTATGCAAGCTTGGGAATTACGAGTTATAACTCGCCCAGTATATATGATAGGGTGCGACATTTTAAAAAAGAAGAAGATAAGAAGCAGCTGTTAAAACAGCTGTTTTTTATATAAAAACAGTTGTTTTCTGTTTTTTCCAAAGACAGAACACGAAGTAGAACTAGTTCATCTGTTTTTGACGGACCTGTTTCTGTTTCTTTTCTTCTTTTCTTTATCGGTCTTGTCGGCTTCTGTTTTTCTAAAAAACAGAAACAGTGCCGATGCTTAAGTATAACTTGTAGCCCTTGTCCTGAGAGCCATGGGTCGTCATCCCGAAAGGCATAACTACTCCGTACTCCGTACTTGCTCCGTACTTTCAGCTGAAAAAAACTTGTTTTTTTAATTTAATTTCATATCCTTTCTCAAAGAATGCCGCTGAATCAGGCTCACTCTCCATGAAAAATTTCCCTCTCATGGGAAACTTCTACTTGGAAATTTTCTCCCATGTAAAATACTGCACTCCCCCTGTAAAACTTCCTCCGGATAATTCTATCCTCACTGAAAAATCCCCCCCCCCTTTCTTAAAATTTCTTGCGGATAATTCAGCCTGAAAAAATTCTCCTTTACATACTTTCACTTGAAAAAGACTTTAAATTCTAAGCTTTTTTCTGATCACTCCGGAAATCCCCTCTCCCGTCGAAACTTTTCCCGCACATCCAAACCCACTGAAAATTTTTCCCGGGCTATTCCCCTGAACATCTCCACATATAACATTGAGTTGACAAAGTAAGACATATTAAAATAATTTCGTATAGAAATTCTGTCAAATCCCCCCAGTGAATAATCTCTTCTGGAAATTTCACCCCTGGAAATTTCCCTACCCAGGGAAAAATATTTCCATGGAAACCCACCCCAAGGACAAAATCCTCCCCCTCTGAATGCTTCCCAATATCAAATACTCTGCGCAAACAGTGGGCAAATTACATAACTTACAGCTCTTTTCTCCTGGTCTATGACGGATGATGTTGCCCTTAGAGGCATAGTTATTTGGTGTTTTGTTCTTCGTTGAACAAAATGGCTATCTCAAAATTTAGGTCGGACGACCTTGGGAAAAAGGGGGCATGGGTGGGAGGTTAGTTTCCCTCAAATGTTTTTGGTCACTTCTAAAGGGCACTAAAACCTTTAATTTTCGTTAGAATGCAACCTCTCCCAATCTTATAGGACCACTAGTTCGATACGATGACCCTTGGAAGAAAAATATTCACGAATGTGTGATCTTTCTTCTGGCAAAGAATGCAAAATTCCATATTTTTATATATAGGAGCTTCAAATTATTACACGTTTTCTGATACACTGAATCTGATGGTGTGATTTTTATTAACATTCCTTTACTTTTAAGGGGTGCTTCTCCCCTTTTTTGAAAATCAGGCAAATTTTCTTAGGCTAGAAGTTTTTGATGGGTAGCACCAAACTTAATGACAAAAACAAAAATCAGTTTTTTAGAATCTGTTAAAAACTGTTTGATGTATGGTGTTGTTAAAACTCCTTTTATTAGAGTACTATTAGTACAAACTGTTTGATATATGGTGTTGCTAAAACTCCTTTTATAGAGTTTTCGCTACTATTAGTCCAAGTTACTATTTACTTACTTTAGTTATCACTAACTACTTCTCTCAAGTCCTAAGGTCTTGTGAATGGTACACTACTTCTCTCAAGTCCTATGGTCTTGCGAATGATACGCAACTTCTCTCTAATCCTATGGTCCTTTTGTGCCTTTGAATTTTTCAGATAATTTATGAATGGGGATACTGAGTTTATGGAATCGGTACTGCTGTCATGTCGTTGGTATGCGGGCTTGCATTTTTGAACATACAGTAGTTAAAACCACGCCAGAGTAATTTAGACCTCCCAAAGAAAAGAGAATTTTGCACCACTCCCTTTTATTAAATGCTAGTTCGACCACTGCTTAAGCATGATCAAATTCTTTCACATATTCAAACATTATCAAAAGAAAGTTTTCAAAATCACTTTGCGTACAGCATGAACGGATAGTAAAGGGTGCAGCTTATTTACCTTTGCCTTTTTGTGCTCAACTTCAACAATTTTTCTCTGTTCTTGCAGTTTTATGCCACTTCTTTCATATTCCAGTATTTCATTGGTCAGCTTTTCAATTAACTGTGCATAGTGTCTTTGAACATGTGTTGCTTCTTTTATTTTAGCTCGCATATCTTCTGTAATACCCTTAAAAGTGGGAAAATATGAATATAAATATATAAACAGAAACCATAGCTTATCTTAAAAGCTCTCTCAAGGACACCATTTTGGAGAGGTAGTCAACTTCAAAATTATAAAAAAAGTGAGCACCTTCTAAAGGTAATTAATCTAACTTTATTTTCATTTTCAAGAATGTTCTTGGCCTTTCTTCCTCCGATCCCCTCCATACTCAAAAAAGTTAGAAATAATTCTCTGAAATGAAAACATAACAAACCAAAAACTGAACGTGAATAACATAAC
This sequence comes from Artemia sinica, assembly GCA_027921565.1. Lineage (NCBI taxonomy): Eukaryota > Metazoa > Arthropoda > Branchiopoda > Anostraca > Artemiidae > Artemia > Artemia sinica. The sequence continues at coordinate 22,736,404 of CM051272.1, forward strand.
AAAAAGGAGGGGGGCATTAATTTATATATTAACGAGATATTACAAATCCAGAATTTTTCTTCGGGAGGGGGAGGGGAGTATTTTGGGGAGAAAGGAAAGGTGCAAATACATAACTCAAGGATAACTATAAGGATAACTATATAAATTGTAAGAAATTATAGGCGTAAGTATGAATATTTGGAGGGAGTATGGGCATTCAGCCACTTTGGTACGAATGTCGATAAAAAGAGGCATTCAAGTTCGCTTCATGATCATGATCAAACAGAATTGACGTTCATGATTGCTGTATTCTGTTCATTTTTGATTGTCTCAAATAGTTTTTTTTAAATGTTTTATTTAACTAATGTTTTAGTTAACACTGACATTTACACTTTAATTGCAGAAATTATTACTTTTTTGAAATGAAAGACACCCTAAAATCTTGAAATAGCAGCAATGTTATAACGCTGAATATTTGGTCAGATTGTTGAAATAATGAAACAAAGTAATTCTTGTCTTTTATTTACAAATATCAATTATATAATTTGCCTCAAATTGAGTTAATTGATCTTTTTGCCAATATGTGTTTCACAGTAAGCTTTTTCTTAGGGAAATTAATCACTGTGACTAGTTTCTATTACTATTGCGTCGATTGGTTTAGGTTTTACTCTTAATTTTGATCTTCAGCTAATTTTTGCTTGGCTCAAGTTTTCAATGTCCAGCAGAACACTATACATTATTAATAAAACTATGAATACTTTTTCCAATCAGAAAAAAAAACTTTACAACTTACGGCTGCTTGTATGCCCAGTGTGTCTGGAGGTTTTTTCATCAACTCTTCTAACTTCTTCCGATAAAACACGTCTTCTCTATGATACTTCTCAGTCACAGTTGAGGCCTGGAATTGACAATATTAATGTGAAGACCTGCACCTGTTAAGTCTTGCCCTAACTTATTTTTGCTACTTGTCTATTATATAAAACACACTCGAGAAGTGAAGTTCAGTGAAAGATAATGGAATAAAACCAAATTATAATGAAAATGTAATAGTTTAGGAACAAATTTGGGCTATATATTTGCACATTAGGGAGGGGGGATAAAACATATCATGTATTAAATACGTAACCTGAACAAATTTATTTAAACCTAACCATGTCTATTTAACTTAATGAAAAACAATAATGAAAATAGAATACTTTATTAGCAAAATTGTTAAAACTACAACTTGGAAATATGCTCCCAGAACGCAGAGATGTCTTACAGAATCGCTTTAAATGAACTCGGCTTTCTGCCTTTACTGCCGCCCGCCACATATATTCTACTAAGCATGAATGTAAATGACGGTGGGATGTACCTCAGTGCCGTTTGTTCCTCCACTTTGCGGAACCCCATATTCTCTCTACTTTTTTGGTAGAGGTGCCGGTTTCTGGGTCGACAAAATTATTTTCGTGGTTCATTTTCAAATGAATGAAACCTGCTTGTTCCAACTCAGCTATGTTGTAGCCCTTCCAACAACCTGAAATGATTCTTGAATATCCATGGTGAGACACTATGTTCTATCACTAGTCAAAGCAAACTAACCGGTGTCCCCAAAAATGGCATTAATAATGAACTAAAATGAACTAGGTCAAGAATCGTGTTAATAATGGACTTTTCTTTGTCTTTGAGACGGTCAGCCGACGCCAAAGCCCCCAATTTAATAATTCACAAATGACCTTCACAATTTCGCTAATAAAGTATTATACTTTCATCATATTTTATTGTCACCAAACTTCACCTCTCGAGTGTGTTTTATATAATAGATTACCTGAAAAAGCGCTTCATCATGGGTTTGAGTTTTCTTGTCCAGCAATTGGCCAGTCGTTTTCATAAATATTTAGCTCATAAATAATGACTGCATAAATAATGTCATAACAATGATAGGCACATGGGATAGAGATCCTAAAAGAGCATGTTTATGATGATGATGGACAAACACAAGAACGTATTTGGACCCTTAAAAAATTAGATAATGGAATTTAGTTTCTTTCTAAAGCTAACATAATTTTTGCCGTGTGGTTTTTCCAGAAATAACTGACCAATTGAATGACAGAAGAAAATCCGAAAGTTAACTTTGAAAAAAATATTGCAGTCATAGGTTTGATAGGAGGGATTGGACAGGCTATTGTGGACATTTTGTCCCATCAATACCCGAATGCTAATCTATATCCATTTTCTCGCAAAGGGGAATATCAAATTGATTATAAAAACGAAAATTCCTTCGTTGATGCAGCGCATAGTGCATCAAGATCAGGTCCACTTGATCCTATGATTGTTGCGAATGGAATGGTACATAACAGAGAAATCATGCCATAAAAAACCCTTAAAGATCTATCCAAGGAAAAATGTCATTGGTTATTTGAAGTCACTGCGATTGTCCCCGCTTTGATTGCAAATCTTTTTTTTGCCTCAATTAAATCCGGATACTTTTTCTCTATTTGCTGTCCTTTATGCCCGTGTCGGAAGCATTTCCGATAATGAATTGGGTGGTTGGTATGCCTACCGTTCTTTTGAGGCTGCGCTTAATATGATTATTAAAAATGCTGCGATTGAAATTGAAAGACGGAATAAAAAAACAATTATTGTTGGTCTTCATCCCGGAACAGTGGACACCGATTTATCGAGACCTTTCTATAAAAAATATATCTTCAGAACAACTATTTACAGCCCACAAATCTGTAACAAAACTCTTAGAAGTTTTGGCATCCTTAATACCTGCCCAAAGCGGAAAATGTTTTGAGTCAAAAATACCAGACTCAGACTTATGAACGCCACTACCTCAACCAATTCTATTAATGATGTGGCAACTGCGCTTGTGCAGTTCGCGAATAAAGAATTTGCTTATGGTGTATTTAGAGCTAAGTCAAAGCTATTCGGTAAAAAAAAAAGTATATATGTCAGGCCATCAAAGAATGGTTGTAGTTCAGACATGGGCGCCGGCAGGGGGCCATGGACCTCCCCCCCTGGAAATTTGGGACTCTATGTAATTATAAGAAACCAAAAGAAAAAAGGCAGGAAATGGAAAAGCCATGGAAAAAATCTGTACTGCTCCATCATTGACTGCCAGCCAATATGTTTTGACCCAATAACGAAAGTGTAAGAACCTAACTATTGACAGCTCTAAATCAAAGAATCTGCTATTGATGGCAATCCTAGATATGTATTTGTTTATTAGTAATTAGTGCAGTTATTAGTACAAAAGAAAGTTTGTGTAATTAAAGAAAACACAAGGAAAAACTGAATAAGGGCAATTTCGGTAAAAAAAAATTACCGTCAACTTTTGCTTGCATTGCCAGAGTACCCATGAGCTGATATATAAAGCCACTATAATCAGAAATGTTTCCCCTGAACGGAATGCTGGGAATTTTTGTACGATACGTTTTTTGTGTTTTATTATCATGTATCTACGTTTCCAGGAGTGATTGTATTTATCTAGTTGTAGCTTTGAAAAAGATTTAATTTTTTACAGATATGAAGTATAAAGGTGCCAAATATACCGGTTTTTGGTATTCAAAATTAAATTAAAGATATTGAATTAAAAATATTTATTTTCTTAATCTTAATTTTAATGCTTTACTTTGAACAGACTACTTTGATTAGGCGGTAATTTTTATAAGAAATTGAGTCTACAGGTATTAAATATTTTGTTGTTTTATAACCAAGTTCAAAACTGTCGATATTGTTAAAAAATATCCGTCCAACGTTTCGGCATTACTCAACAGAACTGAATGCTGGGCGTTCATATTTTAGTTTATGTAAATAGGAGTAGTAAGTATATATGGAATTATGTTGCCTGTATAGGAATTCCACGTTCCATGGCACCTTTCCAAGGCAGATTACCAGACTGGTTATTTGGCAGTGTATAATGTGATCAAACATGTTTTGAGAGTATGGTCATAATTAATCGAAAACTAGAGATTGTCGAATAGCGTATTTAGGAATGGTTGTTTAGGGAAAGCTGTCAATCACCCATGTGTTATCCACAGTTCCATTTTTGAAGTATGTGCTATCAAGAGCGGTCTCTGATTTGTTCTGGACAATTGCCTTTAGCCAACAATAGTTTGATATGAATGTGTCGGTAGATAGGATTTGCGAATTTGATCCTATTTAGGTGGAGAAAAAAAAGAAAAGGGTTTAGCATTTGCAAATACTTCGATGTGTTGTCAATTTAAAATAGTTTAGAAATAAAAAAATTTAACAAGAATCTAGGTAAACATACGACTATAAATAAGGCTATTGTGTCTTTCTGAACTTTCTGTGAGAGGCGGGGGTAAGTATTTAGTTTAAATAATTCTAGGAGGAATTGAGTTTTGTGGCTGGTGTGGAAAAATGGTACTTGTTAAATATTCGGGTAAACATACGACTAAGAAACGCTTCACTATAAATAAGGCTATCGTGTTTTTCCGAACTTTCTAGGGCGGGGGTAAGTATTTAGTTTAAATAATTCTAGGAGGAATTGAGTTTTGTAGCTGGTGTGGAAAAATGGTACTTGTTAAATATTCGGGTAAACATACGACTAAGAAACGCTTCACTATAAATAAGGCTATCGTGTTTTTCCGAACTTTCTAGGGCGGGGGTAACTATTTAGTTTAAATAATTCTAGGAGGAATTGAGTTTAATGGATGGTATGGAAAAATGGTACTTGTTAAATATTCGGGTAGACATACGACTAAGAAACGCTTCACTATAAATAAGGCTATCGTGTTTTTCCGAACTTTCTAGGGCGGGGATAACTATTTAGTTTAAATAATTCTAGGAGGAATTGAGTTTTATGGATGGTATGGAAAAATGGTACTTGTTAAATATTCGGATAAACATACGACTAAGAAACGCTTCACTATAAATAAGACTATCGTGTTTTTCCGAACTTTCTAGGGCGGGGGTAAGTATTTAGTTTAAATAATTCTAAAAGGAATTGAGTTTTGTGGCTGGTGTGTAAAAATGGTATTTTTTAAATATTCGGGTAAACCTACGACTAAGAAACGCTTCACTATAAATAAGACTGTTGTGTTTTTCTGAACTTTCTAGGGCGGGGGTAACTATTTAGTTTAAATAATTCTAGGAGGAGTTGAGTTTTATGGATGGTATGGAAAAATGGTACTTGTTAAATATTCGGATAAACATACGACTAAGAAACGCTTCACTATAAATAAGGCTATCGTGTTTTTCCAAACTGTCTAGGGCGGGGGTAAGTATTTAGTTTAAATAATTCTAGGAGGAATTGATTTTTGTGGCTGGTGTGGAAAAATGGTACTTGTTAAATATTCGGGTAAACATACGACTAAGAAACGCTTCACTATAAATAAGGCTGTTGTGTTTTTCTGAACTTTCTAGGGCGGGGGTAACTATTTAGTTTAAATAATTCTAGGAGGATTTGAGTTTTATGGATGGTATGGAAAAATGGTACTTGTTAAATATTCGGGTAAACATACGACTAAGAAACGCTTCCTATAAATAAGGCTATCGTGTTTTTCCGAACTTTCTAGGGCAGGGTTAGCTATTTAGTTTAAATAATTCTAGGAGGAATTGAGTTTTATGGATGGTATGGAAAAATGGTACTTGTTAAATATTCGGGTAAACATACGACTAAGAAACGCTTCACTATAAATAAGGCTATCGTGTTTTTCCGAACTTTCTAGGGCAGGGGTAAATATTTAGTTTAAATAATTCTAGGAGGAATTGATTTTTGTGGGTGGTACGGAAAAATGGTACGTGTTAAATATTCGGGTAAACATTTGACTATAAATAAGGCTATTGTGTCTTTCTGAACTTTGTGTGAGAGGCGGGGGTAAGTATTTAGTTTAAATAATTCTAGGAGGAATTGAGTTTTGTGGCTGGTGTGGAAAAATGGTACTTGTTAAATATTCGGGTAAACATACGACTAAGAAACGCTTCACTATAAATAAGGCTATTGTGTTTTTCTGAACTTTCTAGGACGGGGATAAGTATTTAGTTTAAATAATTCTAGGAGGAATTGAGTTTTGTGGCTGGTGTGGAAAAATGGTACTTGTTAAATATTCGGGTAAACATACGACTAAGAAACGCTTCACTATAAATAAGGCTATCGTGTTTTTCCGAACTTTCTAGGGCGGGGGTAACTATTTAGTTTAAATAATTCTAGGAGGAATTGAGTTTTGTGGCTGGTGTGGAAAAATGGTACGTGTTGAATATTTGGGTAAACATACGACTAAGAAACGCTTCACTATAAATAAGGCTATTGTGTTTTTCTGAACTTTCTAGGGCGGGGATAACTATTTAGTTTAAATAATTCTAGGAGGAATTGAGTTTTATGGATGGTATGGAAAAATGGTACTTTTTAAATATTCGGGTAAACATACGACTAAGAAACGCTTCACTATAAATAAAGCTATCGTGTTTTTCCGAACTTTCCACGACAGGGGTAACTATTTAGTTTAAATAATTCTAGGAGGAATTGAGTTTTATGGATGGTATGGAAAAATGGTACTTGTTAAATATTCGGGTAAACATACGACTAAGAAACGCTTCACTATAAATAAGGCTATCGTGTTTTTCCGAACTTTCTAGGGCGGGGGTAACTATTTAGTTTAAATAATTCTAGGAGGAATTGAGTTTTGTGGCTGGTGTGGAAAAATGGTACTTTTTAAATATTTGGGTAAACATACGACTAAGAAACGCTTCACTATAAATAAGGCTATTGTGTTTTTCTGAACTTTCTAGGGCGGGAGTAAGTATTTAGTTTAAATAATTCTAGGAGGAATTGATTTTTGTGGGTGGTACGGAAAAATGGTACGTGTTAAATATTCGGGTAAACATTTGACTATAAATAAGGCTATTGTGTCTTTCTGAACTGTCTGTGAGAGGCGGGGGGTAAGTATTTAGTTTAAATAATTCTAGGAGGAATTGAGTTTTGTGGCTGATGCGGAAAAAATGGTACGTGTGGGGTAAATTAAGTTTTGAGGGGGGTAAAAATGGTAGTTATTTAGTATCCGGTAAACAGGTGACTTGAAATGCTTCATTAGAAATAGTTTATTGCTAATGATAGCTCCTCGAAAGATATTTTTTTATTGTATTTTATAGCTATTAGCCAAACGTTGCCCTGTGTTTGTCACACCAACTAGTAAATATTTATCGGGGTTTTATTTTTTCTGTTCAATTATTTTCAGTGTAAGCCAATATAATTACCTCATTCTTTTATTCTAACTTAACTTGTAGGAATAGGACTTCTAGAATAAGGATTCATTCCCTCGACTAAATCAGTTTATTCATGTAAAATGGTGAACAAAAGACTATTAATTCTCCGTATTCTTCTTCTTCTTCTTCTTATCTAGCTAAACGTTGCGCTGTGTTTGTCACACCAACTAGTAAATATTTATCGGGCTTTTATTTTTTCCGTTCTATGTTGGCATTCTCTTTGAGTGCAATCATCTCCGGAGATCTCAATCTCGCATATCCACCATCATAAGAGTTGAATTTTTTTGGTACTCCAAAGAAATTCAATTCCTTACTGTCATGACAATGCACGCATACGTTTCCGATAGTGCTACAAATTGTACTTATTTCATAGTTTAAATACTTCTCCTTATCAGCATTCAATGCTACAATAACACTATCATGTGAACACACTTTCTTAAAATGCTTCATCTTCACTTTTTTAGAGATATTAGTTATGTGTTTATCGTTCCATTGTGTAAAAAATACTGATTTAATACATGCAATAAACTAGGTAGTGTCGATAACCGGCCATAGAGCAATAGTGGGAAAGCCACATCGTGTCTCTGGGCAAGCGTAGAGTACAGTTGTTAGAGCCATAAAAATATCTGTCGAGGAGGTATCATTAGCAAAAACCTACTTCTAATGAAGCATATCAAGTCACCTGTTTACCGGGTACTAAATAACTACCATTTTTACTCCCCTTAGCATTATATTGGTTTACACTGAAAATAATTGAACGGAAAAATAAAAGCCCGATAAATATTTACTAGTTGGTGTGAAAAACACAGCGCAACGTTTAGCTAGATAAGAAGAAGAAGAAGAAGAAGAATACGGAGAATTAATAGTCTTTTGTTCACCATTTTACATGAATAAACTGATTTAGTCGAGGGAATGAATCCTTATTCTAGAAGTCCTATTCCTAAAAGTTAAGTTAAAATAAAAGAATGAGGTAATTATATTGGCTTACACTGAAAATAATTGAACAGAAAAAATAAAACCCCGATAAATATTTACTAGTTGGTGTGACAAACACAGAGCAACGTTTGGCTAATAGCTATAAAATACAATAAAAAAAAATCTGTCGAGGAGGTATCATTAGCAATAACCTACTTCTAATGAAGCATATCAAGTCACCTGTTTACCGGGTACTAAATAACTACCATTTTTACCCACCTCAAAACTTAATTTACCCAACACGTACCATTTTTTCCGCATCAGCCACAAAACTCAATTCCTCCTAGAATTATTTAAACTAAATACTTACCCCCCGCCTCTCACAGAAAGTTCAGAAAGACACAATAGCCTTATTTATATTCGAATGTTTACCCGAACATTTAACACGTACCATTTTTCCGTACCACCCACAAAAATCAATTCCTCCTAGAATTATTTAAACTAAATACTTACCCCCCCCCTAGAAAGTTCGGAAAAACATAATAGCCTTATTTATAGTGAAGCGTTTCTTAGTCGTATGTTTACCCGAATATTTAACAAGTACCATTTTTCCACACCAGCCACAAAACTCAATTCCTCCTAGAGTTATTTAAACTAAAAAGTTACCCCGCCCTAGAAAGTCCGGAAAAACACGATAGCCTTATTTATAGTGAAGCTTTTCTTAGTCGTATATTTACCCGAATATTTAACAAGTACTATTTTTCCATACCATCCATAAAACTCAATTCCTCCTAGAATTATTTAAAATAAATAGTTACCCCCGTCCTAGAAAGTTCGGAAAAACACGATAGCTTTATTTATAGTGAAGCGTTTCTTAGTCGTATGTTTACCCGAATATTTAACAAGTACCATTTTTCCATACCATCCATAAAACTCAATTCCTCCTAGAATTATTTAAACTAAATAGTTACCCCCGCCCTAGAAAGTTCAGAAAAACACAATAGCCTTATTTATAGTGAAGCGTTTCTTAGTCGTATGTTTACCCAAATATTCAACACTTACCATTTTTCCACACCAGCCACAAAACTCAATTCCTCCTAGAATTATTTAAACTAAATAGTTACCCCCGCCCTAGAAAGTTCGGAAAAACACGATAGCCTTATTTATAGTGAAGCGTTTCTTAGTCGTATGTTTACCCGAATATTAACAAGTACCATTTTTTCCATACCATCCATAAAACTCAATTCCTCCTAGAATTATTTAAACTAAATACTTACCCCCGCCCTAGAAAGTTCGGAAAAACACGATAGCCTTATTTATAGTGAAGCGTTTCTTAGTCGTATATTTACCCGAATATTTAACAAGTACCATTTTTCCATACCATCCATAAAACTCAATTCCTCCTTGAATTATTTAAACTAAATAGTTACCCCCGTCCTAGAAAGTTCGGAAAAACACGATAGCTTTATTTATAGTGAAGCGTTCCTTAGTCGTATGTTTACCCGAATATTTAACAAGTACCATTTTTCCATACCATCCATAAAACTCAATTCCTCCTAGAATTATTTAAACTAAATAGTTACCCCCACCCTAGAAAGTTCAGAAAAACACAATAGCCTTATTTATAGTGAAGCGCTTCTTAGTTGTATGTTTACCCGAATATTTAACAAGTACCATTTTTTCTATACCATCCATAAAACTCAATTCCTCCTAGAATTATTTAAACTAAATAGTTACCCCCGCCCTAGAAAGTTCGGAAAAACACGATAGCTTTATTTATAGTGAAGCGTTTCTTAGTCGTATGTTTACCCGAATATTTAACAAGTACCATTTTTCCACACCAGCCACAAAACTCAATTCCTCCTAGAATTATTTAAACTAAATACTTACCCCCGCCTCTCACAGAAAGTTCAGAAAGACACAATAGCCTTATTTATAGTCGAATGTTTACCCGAATATTTAACACGTACCATTTTTCCGTACCACCCACAAAAATCAATTCCTCATAGAATTATTTAAACTAAATATTTACCCCTGCCCTAGAAAGTTCGGGAAAACACGATAGCCTTATTTATAGTGAAGCGTTTCTTAGTCGTATGTTTACCCGAATATTTAACAAGTACCATTTTTCCATACCATCCATAAAACCCAATTCCTCCTAGAATTATTTAACCTAAATATTTACCCCTGCCCTAGAAAGTTCGGAAAAACACGATAGCCTTATTTATAGTGAAGCGTTTCTTAGTCGTATGTTTACCCGAATATTTAACAAGTACCATTTTTCCATACCATCCATAAAACTCAATTCCTCCTAGAATTATTTAAACTAAATAGTTACCCCCACCCTAAAAAGTTCGGAAAAACACGATAGCCTTATTTATAGTGAAGCGTTTCTTAGTCGTATGTTTACCCTAATATTTAACAAGTACCATTTTTCCATACCATCCATAAAACTCGATTCCTCCTAGAATTATTTAAACTAAATAGTTACCCCCGTCCTAGAAAGTTCGGAAAAACACGATAGCTTTATTTATAGTGAAGCCTTTCTTAGTCGTATATTTACCCGAATATTTAACAAGTACCATTTTTCCATACCATCCATAAAACTCAATTCCTCCTAGAATTATTTAAACTAAATAGTTACCCCCGCCCTAGAAAGTTCAGAAAAACACAAAAGCCTTATTTATAGTGAAGCGTTTCTTAGTCGTATGTTTACCCGAATATTTAACAAGTACCATTTTTCCACACCAGCCACAAAACTCAATTCCTCCTAGAATTATTTAAACTAAATACTTACCCCCGCCCTAGAAAGTTCGGAAAAACACGATAGCCTTATTTATAGTGAAGCGTTTCTTAGTCGTATGTTTATCCGAATATTTAACAAGTACCATTTTTCCATACCATCCATAAAACTCAATTCCTCCTAGAATTATTTAAACTAAATAGTTACCCCCGCCCTAGAAAGTTCAGAAAAACACAACAGTCTTATTTACAGTGAAGCGTTTCTTAGTCGTATGTTTACCCAAATATTTAACAAGTACCATTTTTCCACACCAGCCACAAAAATCAATTCCTCCTAGAATTATTTAAACTAAATACTTACCCCCGACCTAGAAAGTTCGGAAAAACACGATAGCCTTATTTATAGTGAAGCGTTTCTTAGTCGTATGTTTATCCGAATATTTAACAAGTACCATTTTTCCATACCATCCATAAAACTCAATTCCTTCTAGAATTATTTAAACTAAATAGTTACCCCCGCCCTAGAAAGTTCGGAAAAAACGATAGCCTTATTTATAGTGAAGCGTTTCTTAGTCGTATGTCTACCCGAATATTTAACAAGTACCATTTTTCCATACCATCCATAAAACCCAATTCCTCTTAGAATTATTTAAACTAAATAGTTCCCCCGCCCTAGAAAGTTCGGAAAAACACGATAGCCTTATTTATAGTGAAGCGTTTCTTAGTCGTATGTTTATCCGAATATTTAACAAGTACCATTTTTCCATACCATCCATAAAACTCAATTCCTCCTAGAATTATTTAAACTAAATAGTTACCCCCGCCCTAGAAAGTTCAGAAAAACACAATAGCCTTATTTATAGTGAAGCGTTTCTTAGTCGTATGTTTACCCGAATATTTAACAAGTACCATTTTTCCACACCAGCCACAAAACTCAATTCCTCCTAGAGTTATTTAAACTAAATACTTACCCCCGTCCTAGAAAGTTTGGAAAAACACGATAGCCTGATTTATAGTGAAGCGTTTCTTAGTCGTATGTTTACCCGAATATTTAACAAGTACCATTTTTCCACACCAGCCACAAAACTCAATTCCTCCTAGAATTATTTAAACTAAATACTTACCCCCGCCTCTCACAGAAAGTTCAGAAAGGCACAATAGCCTTATTTATAGTCGTGTGTTTACCTAGATTCTTGTTAAATTTTTTTATTTCTAAACTATTTTAAATTGACAACGCATCGAAGTATTTGCAAATGCTAAACCCTTTTCTATTTTTTTCTCCACCTTAATAGGATCAAATTCGCAAATCCTATCTACCGACACATTCATATCAAACTATTGTTGGCTAAAGGTAATTGTCCAGAACAAATCAGAGACCGCTCTTGAGAGCACATACTTCAAAAATGGAACTGTGGATAACACATGGGTGATTGACAGCTTTCCCTAAAAAACCATTCCTAAATACGCAATTTGACAATCTCTAGTTTTCGATTAATTATGACCATACTCTCAAAACATGTTTGACCACATTATACAGTGCCAAATAACCAGTCTGGTAATCTGCCTTGGAAAGGTGCCATGGAACTTGGAATTCCTATACAGGCAACAGAATTCCATATATACTTACTACTAATAGTTTATTGTTTTGTGTAATTTTTTAATTAATTACTTTTTCGACTTTTATATACTTTTACTTTAATTGACATACTTTTTTCATTGTCTTTAGAAAAATGGTTGGAAGCTTCATTGAATAAAAAAAAAAGTTTTTTCGGCTGAAACTAAGGAGCAACATTAAAACAAAACGAACGGAAATTATTACGTATATGTGGGGGGTTGCCCTCCTCCTCAATACCTCACTCTTCACGCTAGAGTTTTTCGGCATTTAAAAAAAAGTTACTTATTGTTCTAATTAATCAACCCTTGAATATTGATTAAAATTAAATTAAATTAGAAATATTGAATTAAAAATATTTATTTTCTTAATATTAATTTTAATTTTTTACTTTGAACAAACTACTTTGATTATGCGGTACTTTTTATAAACAATTGAGTCTGAAGGCATTAAATATTTTGGTGTTTGATACCAAGTTCGAAACTGTCGATATTCCTAAAAATATCCGTTCAACGCTTCGGCATTGCTCAGCAGAACTGAATGCTGGGAGTTTACATCTTAGTATTTGTCAATAGGCTATTGTTTTGTGTAATTTTTTAATGACTTAGTTTTTCGATTTTTATATACTTTTACTTTAATTGACATACTTTTTTCATTGCCTTTAGAAAAATGGTTGTAAGCTTCATTAAATAAAAAAAATAAATTTTCGGCTGAAACTAAGGAGCAACATTAAAACAAAACGAACAGAAATTATTACGTATTTGAGGGGGGTTCCCCCCTTCCTCAATACCTCACTCTTCACGCTGGAGTTTTTCGGCATTAAAAAAAAAAGTTACTTATTGTTCTAATTAAACGACCCTTGTGTTTCAAGAGTTTTGAAAGAATTGGCACCAAATTTAAACTTTAGCATTGGAACGTCCAATCATCTTGGACGTTCAGTTTCATGCAATCATCCTTGGGAAACGACAAAACAAATAAACATGCATCGACGATGTTTCTTCTGAAAAAAAAGCAAAATTCCACATTTGGACGATTGGAGCTTGAAACCTCTACGGTAGGGTTCTCTGATATGATCTACGGTAGGGTTCTCTGGTTCTCTGATTATCTAATAGAAATATTTTCAATAAGATCGCTTGCTTTTTTTGGAGGGGGGCATTTTTTCATTTTGTATGGAAGTTAATTGCTCTTTTTATTTGAGAGTCTTTTCCTAAAAGTATTAAAAAATAAAATTACTCCTACGAAAAGAAATTCCTGAAATATATTTCCTGTCACCCAACCACCACTGATATTTTGGCGTTTGCCCCCCCCCCCAGGAAAATTTTCTGCCGGTGGCCTTGAGTTCAAATAAAGATGAACATATGTTTCAAGTGTCCAGATAAAATTGCCATGTTATTACTTGTTATTTTGATATTTTAGAGTTGATTGAGGATTTACATAATGAATTTGATATAACTGGAATTTGTGAAACGTTTGTGAGTCAGTCAGACTCTCTTGGCTTATTCTTTTCCTGGTTATCAGCTAGAAGTAATGTCTCAGACTACAATGAATTGTGGTAGTCTTGGGTTTTTGGTAAAGATGAATTCGAGTTTTAAGATAAGGGAAGATTTAGTAATTTGGAATGAAGGTAAGATGGAAAGCATTCTATTGTAATTAATAATGAATAAAAAGAAGTTGTTAGCCGCTGTGGTATATAGGGTGCCTAGTGCTCGCTTGGAAGAGTTTTTGATGGTTTTGAAGAACTGATGAGGAGAGTCTCATCTACAGGTTTGAATTTTATTTGTTTGGGAGATTTTAATTTTAATCTTCTAGATTTCAAAGCAGATAATTTTGATTTTTTTAATTTTATAATTTCATATGATCTTTACCGTTTATTGAGTTTACCCACAAGGATTTCTAGTCATTCTGCTACAGTAATTGATAATATTTTTGCGAGTTTAAAGTACCTGAATTATCATTACACTGATGCTATAGTTTACTATTTACTGATTCATGATTTACTGATTTACATGATTACTGATTTACTGATTCATTTACCATTTACTGAAATGATTCAGACCATTTACTGATTGTTGGAAAGATTACCTTTGTAAGGAAAAAAGCAACTACAGTAAAAAGAAATAAAGTGCGACAGCTGAAAAAAGAGAACTCGGAAAAATTTCCAGATGAACTGAGGTTTCTTAATTGGCAGCCAGTTTTTGAAATTGAAGTTGATGCGTCACTGGCTTTTTACATAAATACAAAGGCAACAGCTGCAGACAATTAAATCAGCAGCTGCAAGTAAAACTAAACCATTAGCTGCGGGTACAACTAGACCAAAAGCTGCAGACAATTAAGCCAACAGTTCCATCTAAAACTAACTCAACAGCTGTAGACAGTTAAGCCAACAGTTACAAGTAAAACTAAGCCATTAGCTGCGGGTACAATGAAATGACCCAATAATGCAGACATAGCAGCTATGCTAAGTCTTATTTGGCCGAAAGAAATACATCTAGGGTTTAATCTACCTCTTAAGCTATGAATCTTATATAAAGCTGGGTAATGCTGGCACGATTCCTGAAAGATCATGTGAAATTTTGCATGACATTATGTATACCAAAATAACTTAGTTCGTTCTTTAATGTGATACTGTGATTTAACATAAAATTACAAACAGTTTATTTGGAATAGTAAGAGACGAATTTGAGAGAATGAGGCACCAAACTAAACCCAAAACGTGCCATGGTTTGTTCTTTACTAGTTTCCAGCCATCTCTTCGGCCATGACGCCAATGAAACTTAAATAATCGCGATTTATAATTAACCAGACCGATTCCTTATATAATTTTTTTCATAAGTCTCTTATTGTACGATGGTAAGCATACCCTCTTGTCAAGCAGGTGATTGGGGTATGAGTCCCCGTCGGAGGGAATTTTTAATATATTATTAATATAATATATATAGTATACAAGCCTATACTATCGTTAAGTTGCCTATTAAAGTTAATACAGGAAATAGTTCGTTCTTTATTATGAATTCAGATATTTCTGATGAAACTTACATAGTCCCCATTTATAATGAACTATATAGATCCTTCAAGTTCAAGTTCAAGTTCTTTATTAATCAAAAAAAAATTTGACAAAACTATCAAATTAATGACCCACAGTGAGAATAACTCGTGTGTGGGTTTAAATACACCCAACAATACATAAATAATACTATCTCCAGACACTGGAATAAAAAGATTGCTCTTCAACTCTCCGTACGGTAACAACAAACAAAATCCGAATAAAATCAAAATAACCAAATAAATAAAGTGAAATGAGGAGCATCCACCCCAGAAAATAAATCAAATTAACAATTACTGATTAGGTGATTCATTAATCTAATTTTATTATTAACCAACGAAACTATATCGAAGTGCCTTTTATAAAACCTTTATATTCGTTCTGTATTGAATTTATTATTGAATTTATTGAATTTATCGTTCTTTATTGAATTATTAATGAATTTATTATCATGTATTATATGTAACTTATTCTTCATAAATCTACGATGGGATAATGGTAAGCACACTAGTGGTTAAGATAGCTGGCATTCATCAAGATTGGGAATAAAAATGCAGTTTTTAGTGGAAGGTAAATAAAAACGTTTTTCATTTAATGAAATTTTGTTTTTTAATTAAAAAGATACTAGAACCTTTAATCTCCATTTAAATGAGTCCTCTTGCGACAATCTAGGACCACTGGGTTGATACGATCACCCCTGAGGAAAAAAAACAACAAACAAGTAAACACGTATCTGTGATCTTTCTTCTGGCAAAAAATACTAAGTTCCACATTTTTGCAGATGAGAATAGTGTAATTTTTATTAAGACTGTGACTTTTAGGGGGTGTTTCTCCTTTTTTCGAAAATAGGCAAATTTTCTCAGGTTCGGAAATTTTGAGGGGTGGGACTAAACTCGAGGAAACTTATATATTAAAAATTATCAAAAAATACTATTCTTTTGATGTATCTATTGGTATCAAAATTCCGTTTTTTAGAGTTTCGGTTACTATACAGTTCGTTACCACCAGCTGTTTGACAAGTTTTTTATTTTTTATGCACTTTCCTTCACTTTTTTGTGCATGAATTTTCAACTCAATTAATTTATTATTCATAAAATTGTAAGTTACGTAACGGGGCTTATTAGCATAAGCAAAATCCAAGTTATCTTTAAAGCAACAAAACATTTAAAGACATGAACTTGACAACCAGTAAGGTAAACTTTCTGTCTTCAAAATAATTTAGCTAGAAGGAAATAATTCAATAATCGCTTCTGGGGGAAATTAAATTTTGAGCCCTTAATAGGGATTAAAAAGGTAAAACAGTTCACCATAACCAAAAGTTAAAAAATATGTTTCTAAAAAAAACTTTCTATTAGAAAAAATGCAATTTCAAGATGATTCAGGAATAGTAATTAGCATTTCCTTATTCTTCAAAGTAAAAATGATTTTCAAAACAAAACTGCAGGTGTTTTTAAAATGATCCAGAAATCCCTCAAAAATGATGTCACAATAAAACTGAAATAATTTTTGAGGGGTTTCTGGCTCTTTAAATAATTTCCGCATATTGCTTTTAAAAAAAAAAAATTACTATTGAGACTAAGGGAATTAATAATTACTATTCCCGTTTTAGCTGCATATGGCAATTTTTTCTCACTGGACAATTTTTCTTAGAAATATGATCTCAAACTTTTGACTACTCCGGACTGTTTTACTTTTGGGGCCCCCTTAAGAGCTCATAATATCATTTTTTTTTTATAAGAAATTATTGAATCGTGAAAGAGCATGCAAAAGGCATCAAGTTATGTATTCATTTTCATCCTAGCTAAATTATGTTAGAAACTGCAAATTTACCAACAGTGCATTATAAGATTATTTGAGTACACTTATGACATAATATGAGTCAAAGGTTTCCTAAGACGCAGATCAGGATTAAATCAGCCAAATAGAAAAAACAAAGATGAATATTTGCAGTTCATATGATTAAATATCACCCTTCTATCCATACTGAGTACTTTTTAGATTTTCTTAGAATGATTAGAAGACATGCGACAGCGAAAATCACAACGAATCAAACCGATTGTTTGAAAAGTTTATTGAAAAGCTTACAGAAAAAAACATAGAAAACTCAGATAAAAAGACAAGTTTAGTTTATCTTCGTATTCCTTATATAAAAGTGAGGTCACAAATTTATCCGGGTGAAGAATCCGTCCCTAAGTTAAATAATTCCTGTGTCTACAAAATATCTTGCTCCTGTAGCTTATGGTGCATTGGAAGGACAGAATAAATCCTTATGAAAAGAATATCTAAGAACAGTATGTAAATTGATAATGCCCTCAAAAAGAGGGGAAAGCCTAAAAATTTTGATTCAGCTCTTGCTGAGAGTATTCATGACTACCCGCACCATAACATTTTATCTAACCAGGCTAATTTGATTTCTCATGACAGGAGTTTGACCCAGCAAAACAGAGAGGCACTTAAATTTATAAATATCGAAAGGTAGGTCTGGCTATCGATAGGAATACAGGTTATTTTAAAATAAGTGACTCGTATTTTGGTTTCATCCAGTTCTAAAGGAACCAATGCTAAAGAAGCTTTACTTTAAATTAGACAAATATAATGTCTAATTTTCGGATTTTCACGAAGCGAAAGTTTTCTAAGGCCCTGTCACGGCATCCGAAAAATCTAGTCAATCGTTATTCTGCCTGTGCCAAACAAGATAGAAATATTATCTTCAAGTTTGTCTATCGTTCTGCAACAAATTCTTCATCACCATCCCCAACCGTCATCCCTGAAGATGAATGGTATGCCCATTACGAATCGAAGTTCTCAGCCCCTGACCCTTACATCGAGCAATCTTACGAGGCTGCCTTAAATCAGTTTCTATCTTCTCATCCCGATGAAGATTTTATCGTCAGTACCTGCTCTGTTGAAGATGCCATCCGCAGACTCAAATGGAAAGGCTCATCGGGCATTGACGAAGTTAGTGCGGTCCACTTGAAACACGGAGGCAAACTTCCCGCGGCACATCTCTCTCTGCTTATGCAGATGATTTTCTCTCAAGGGATTGTTTCTGCCTCTTTCAGCATCAGAGATCTGACTCACATTTCTAAAAAGAGAAAATCTGAAATTCAATGTACTGCACTCCTTCCGATAACTGTAGCTACGTCACTGTGCAAGCTGTTCGAGAAACTGTTTATAAAGGAACTCAAAAACGTATGCTACACTCCTCCGGATCAGTTTGGCTTCAAGCGAGGAACTGGATGTGCTGATGCCTTAACAGTCGTTGCTAATGTCTTGATAGATGCCGAATCTTCTGGAGAGAGCCTTTCTTTGGCAGGACACGACATTAGACGCTCATTCGACTCTCTAATCCAGGCTGCGATGCTTCTGAAGGCCGGTAAACGTGGGTTGAATCTCGCTGTCATTCGTTCTCTCAGGAATCTGCATTCTAGATTACGGATCCGACTGAAGCTACCTCCTGACAAGGGTTTGACCCCCAATCCGCGCACCCGACTAGTTCCAGTCAAGAAAGGAGCACGTCAAGGAGCAGTCATCTCTCCCGACCTTTTCAAAGATGTGTCCTTGATGCACAAGATCAATGTCCATCTTCGCTGATTCAGTCATCTGCTAATTTGTCTTTGCTATGTTACGCGGACGACATCCTGAATCTTAGCGGAACCCTTCAGCAGATAATTGATATCTTCGAAATCCTTGAAGCCGAATATCTTAAATTTAGAGTTCAGTTCAACTCTTCAAAATCAGAAATCGTCCTATTCAATTGGAAAACTGATTTTTGTGTTCCTACCATTTCCCTTGGTTCTAGATCTGTCCAGCCAGTGGATCCCCTCATTGATTTAGGTTTACCCATAGGTTCGTCTATCCGCCACACCCGAAAACTTCTCCTCGAACAGCTTAAACGACGAATTTCAGCGTCTTACGCTTCAAATGTATCGTGTAAACTCAGATTCAACCGGCTGCTTCTAGCAAGCTTGTGTAACGCCATCGCTCTTCCTCACATTTTATATGCCAAGCCCTTCTCGAAACTTCTCACTAAAACAGATCAGAATAAAATCAGAGCGATGTATTTTCGCTTTGCGAAGTATTTGCTTCGTCTACCTCCGAGGTGTAGGAATTCGCGTGTAATAGAAAAATTTAAAGTCGTAGACCTTGACGTCGCCGTTGCTAGACGAATGGCGAAGCATAATAGAAAAATATGCCGAAATCTACAAGAATGGTCCCATCTGCTCATTCAGTGATTCAGTGATTCAATGATTCAGTGATTCGTTTTCTTTGTTGGTTCAGTTTGTTGTAGTTTGTGTCTTTTTTTTTCTTTCTATTTTAAGCGCTCCGTCTTGTTGTGTGTTGATTTGACGGGTTTTTCAATAAATAAAGGAATAAATAAATTTATGTCAGGCCATTAAAGAAATGTTGTAGTTCAGATAAAGATGAGGAAATGTTTCATGTTTCCAGATAAAATTGCCATGTTCTTTCTTGTTATTTGGATATTTTAGAGTTGATTGAGGATTCACGTAGTAAATTTGATGTAATTGGAATATAAATTTAAGAAAAATGAAACTTGTGAAACAGTTTTGAGTCAGAATCAATCTTTCTCGGCTTTTTTCTTTTCCTGGTTATCAGTTAGAAGCAATGTCTCAGACTACAATGAATTGTGGTAGCCTTGTGTTTTTGTTAAAGATGAATTCGCGTTTTAAGATAAGGGAAGACTTAGTAATTTTGAATGAAGGTAAGATGGAAAGAATTCTGTTGTAATTAATAATGAATAATAAGAATTTTTTAGTTGCTGCGGTATATTGGGTGGCTAGTGCTCACGTGGAAGAGTTTTTGATGGTTTTGAAGAACTGATAAGGAGAGTTTCGGCTACAGGCTCGGATTTTATTTGTTTGGGAGGTTTAATTTTAACCTTGGGTATTTGTTAAAGATGAATTCGAGTTTTAAGATAAGGGAAGACTTAGTAATTTGGAATGAAGGTAAGATGGAAAGCATTCTGTTGTAATTAATAATGAATAATAAGAATTTGTTAGTCGCTGTTAGAACTGGTAAGGAGTGTTTCAGCTACAGGTCTGGATTTTATTTGTTTGGGAGATTTAATTTTAACCTTTTAGATTTTAAGGAAGATAATTTCGATTGCTTTAATTTTATAATTTCATAAGATCTTTACCCTTTATTGAGTTTATTCACACGAATTTCTAGTCATCCTGATACATTAATTGATAATAATTTTGCGAGTTTAAAGTACCTGAATTATAATTATACTGATGTTATAATCTACCATTTACTGATTCATGATTTATTTATTTACATGATTACTGATTTACTTATTCATTTACTATTTAGTGAAATGGTTCAGACCATTTACTGATTGTTGGAAAGATTACTTGTGTAAGGAACAAATCACATACAGTAAAAAGAAATAAAGTGCGACAGCTGAAAAAAACAGAACTTAGAAAAAATTGCAGATGAATTGAGGTGTCTTAATGGCAGCTAGTTTTTGAAATTGAAGGTGACGCGTTACTGGCTTTTTATCAAACCGTTCGGGGTAGCAAACTTTAGAGTAAGTGCAACTCGTCTCAATAGTAACCGAAATTCTAAAAAACGCAGTTTAAATATCAATGGATGCATCCAAAGAATTGCATTTTTATGCTGGTTTTAAATATTTAAGTTTTATCGAGTTTAGTCTTACTCATCAAAAGTTACGAACCTTGGAAAATTTGTCCTATTTTCGAAAAAGGGAAAACACCCCTTAAAAGTCGTAGAATCCTAATGAAAATCACACCATAAGTTTCACTGTATCAGAGAGCCTTACTTTAGAGGTTTCATGCTCCTATCTGCAAAAATATGTAATTTGGTATTTTTTGCCCGACAAAAGATAACAGATGAGTGTTTTTTTTTTTTGTTTTTTTTCCCAGGGGTGATCGCATCGGCCCAGTGGTACTAGAATGTTGTGAGATGGCTCATTCAAACGGAAATGAAAAGTTCTAGTGTCTTTTTAATAAAAACAAAAAAAATTAAAAATAGAATACCTTTTTACAAAAAAAAACTGCATTTTTGATATATTTTCATACTGCAATGTTTTCAACGATATTTGGTTTTTGAAACAATCAAAAAACTTCATGGTAACGAACTGTACAGTAAGAGCGACTCGTCTCAATAGTAACCGAAACTTTAAAAATAGGAATTTCGACACCAATAGATACATCAAAAGAATCGGATTTTTATGCTGATCATGTTAAAAATTGATCAATGATGTCATAATCGTAGGTTGTAGCCAGGTCATCTCTTACTATTCCAATTAAGAATATGATCTGGGTTGAAGCAGTAGCTAGCAACCTAGTAAGAGACGATCACGACCAATGTTAAGAAATATAAAAACCCATAACTCCTAAAAAAACACCATTAGAACCGTCTGGTCCAAAACCCCTATATAGGTAACTTTCTGTTCCTTGGCTTGAACAGCTAGGGAAATATTTTTGCTTGACAACCAAGAAAAGTGACAGCTACTACAGCATTCTTACTAAACGGCATCTTTTTTTTATTTTTTTCTTCCACATATAGCTTGGCACTAGAACACCGTAGAGAGTTGTTCAATGGCTCATTTTAAAGGAAATCAATGAGGTTAAAAACCTTATGTATTCAAATCAAATTATTTTTAAAATAGAATGAATTTTATTATGAAAAACTATATATTTCATGTTAAAGATTGATCAATTACGTCATAATCGTAGGTTGTTGCCAGGTCGTCTCTTACTATTCCAATTAATAAAAATTACATTAAGGCACGAAATGTAACCCATAGTAACTGAAGTATTAAATCAAACAGTTCGTGGTCATAATAAAGAGCTGTGTAATGGCTCATTTTAAAAGAAATTGCTGTATATAGAAATCTTTTGTAATTAACAAAAATAATTATTTTATAAAATAAATTTTTACGATATGGTAAAGAACTAACTCTAGGCAATAGTAACTAATTTAATTTTGAAAAGAAGGAATTGCGGCAGAGATCTAAATGGTAGTATAAGTAAGCTACATTTAAAAAAAGGGTATTAACACTAAGCCGACAGCTGCAGACAATTAAGTTAACAGTTGCAAGTAAAACTAAGCCATTAGCTGCGGGTACAACTCAACCAAAAGCTGCAGACAATTAAGCCAGCAGTTGCATCTAAAACTAAGCCAACAGCTGCAGACATTTAAGCCAATAGCTGCAAGTAAAACTAAGCCATTAGCTTCGGGTACAACTAAACCAAAAGCTGCAGACAATTAAGGGAACAGCTGCATCTAAAACTAAGCCAACAGCTGCAGACAATTAAGCCAACAGTTGCAAGTAAAACTAAGCCACTAGCTGTGGGTACAACTAAATGATCCAATAATGCAGACATAGCAGCTATGCTAATTCTGATTTGGCCGAAAGAAAGACATCTAGGGTTTTATCTACCTCTTGAGCTTTTTACAATGGCTAATTACAATGGCTTTTTCTTATTTGGAATAATAAGAGGCGAACTTCAGAGAAAGATGCACCAAACTAAACCCAATATGTGCAATGGTTTGTTCTTTACTAGTTTTCAGCCATCTCTACAGCCATGATGCCAATGAAACTTAAATATTCCCCATTTATAATTAACCAGACCGATTGTTTACATAATTTTTTTCATAAGTCTCTGATTTGGTACAACGGTAAGCATAACCGCTTTTCAAGCGGTTGACCAGGGTACGAATCCTCGCCAGAGGGAATTTTTAGTATATTGACTTTAAATATAACTGTACAAGCCTATACTATAGTTAAGTTGCCTATAAACGTTAGTACAGGAAAGAGTTCCTTCTTTATTATAAATTCAGATATTTCTGATGAAACTTACATAGTCCCTATTTATAATGAACTATATGTGCCCTTTATGTAACTATATCGACGTGCCTTTTTTAATAACTTTGTATTCGCTCTTTATTATAACTTTAACAAGAAATATGCAAATTTTCGTACAAAAAAATTGATTCTATTTCAAAAATAATTTGATTTAAATACAAAAGGTTTTTAACCCCATTAATTTCCTGTGCGAAAAAAAAGAGAAAAAAAGAAAAAAAAAGATGCCGTTTAGGCAGAATGCTGTAGTAGCTGTCACTTTTCTTGATTTTCAAGCCAAAATATTTCCCTTGCTGTTCAAGCCAAGGAACTGAAAGCTTCCTATATAAGGGTTTTGGGAAAGTCAATTCTAATGGTGTACTTTTTGTTTTATTCTGACCTTTTTTTAGGAGTTATGGGTTTTTATATTTCTTGACATTGGACATGATCGTCTCTTCCCAGGTTGCTAGCTACCACTGCAACCCGGATTAACGAATTTATTATCATGTCTTATATGTAACTTATTTTTTATAAGTCTCCTATGGTACAATTGAAAGCATACTAGTGGTTAGGATAGCTGACATTCATCAAGATTGGCAATAAAATAAAACAGTTTTTAGTGGAATTTAAATAAAAAAAGTTTTTAATTTAATTAAATTTTGTTTTTAATTAAAAAAGGCACTAAAAATTTTGATTTCTGTTTGAACGAGCCCTCTCAAGACAATCTAGGACCACTGGGTCGATACGGTCACCCCTGGCAAAAAAAACAACAAACAAATAAACACGCATCCGTTATCTTTCATCTAGCATAAAATACAAAATTCCACATTTTGCAGATAGGAGCTTGATACCTCTACAGTAAGGTTGTTTGATACGCTGAATCTGATAGTGTGATTTTCATTAAGACTATATGACTTTCTGGGGGTGTTTCCCCTTTTTTCGAAAATAAGGCAAATTTTCTCAGAGCCGTAACTTTTCAAACAGTTCGTGGTAACGAACTGTAAGTAAGGAGCGACCCGGCTCAATGGTAACCGAAACTCTAGAAAACGGGTTTTTGATACCAATAGATATATCAAAAGAATCAGATTTCAATGCTGATTTCAAATATATAATTTCCATCAAGTTTAGAGCTACCCATCAAAAGTTACGCGCCTGAGAAAATTTGGCTGATTTTCAAAAAAAGGGGGAAAGACCCCCTAAAAATGATAGAACCTTAATGAAAATCACACCATCATATTCAGCGTATCAGAGAACCCTAATGTAGAGGTTTCAAGCTCCTATCTACAAAAATGTGGATTTTTGCATTTTTTGCCAGAAGAAAGATCACGGATGCGTGTTTATTTGTTTGTTTGTTTGTTTGTTTGTTTGTTTTTTTTTTTTCCCAGGGGTGATCGTATCGACCCAGTGGTCCTAGAATATCGTGGGAGGGCTCATTGGAACGGAAATTAAAAGTTCTAGTGCCCTTTTTAAGTGACCAAAAAAATGGAGGGCAACTAGGCCCCCTCCCACGCTCATTTTTTTCCCAAAGTCACCCGATCAAAATTTTGAGATAGCCATTTTGTTCAGCATGGTTGAAAATATGATAAAAATGTCTTTTAGGATGACTTGATCCCCCAAAGTCCCCAGGGAGAGGGCTGAAAGTTATGAACTTTACTCAATGTTAACATATAGTATTGGTTATTGGGAAGTATACAGACTTTTTCAGAGGAGATTTTTTCTGGTAGGTGGGGGAAGGAGAGGGTCGGGGGCTATATGGAAGGATCTTTCCATGAAGGAAGTTTTCATGGGGGAAGGGACATTGCTATGAAGGGGGCGCCGGATTTCCCAGCATTATTAAAGAAAAAGATCAGGAATTAAATAAAAAAAAAAACAAGTTTTTCAACTGATCAACTGATTGTGATTAAGAGGTCATTTTTAAAGAACTGGAAAAAAAATTCGAACTATAGTTTAAAAAGCAGGGTATTGACTAGGGGGCGAACCCCCTAATATACGTGTTAAAAATTTATGAATATAGAAGTTCGTTACGTAAGTTAATTCTAAGTTACGTATATTTATTACTAATAAAAACGTTCGTAAATAAAATTAAACAAGTTTCGAGAAAGCCATTTAACCAAATATATTATGCAAATTTTGTTTTAATTATTCATGTACGGTGAGCCAAAATCAAAACCTGCATTAATTCAAAAACGTTCAAAAATTAAATAAAAAAAACAAGTTTTTTTAACTGAAAGTAAGGAACGACGTTAAAACTTAAAACGAACAGAAATTATTCCGTATATGAAGGGGGCTGTCCCCTCCTCAACGCCTCGCTCTTTACGCTAAAGTTTGACTTTCTCACAACTCTATTTTTTTAAACAATAAAAAAACTTAAGCATACAATCAGTTGGAATTTAAGCATACAATCAGTCAAGCTTAAAACAAACAGATATTACCTAAACTACGAGTCGGAGAAGAACACGTCATTCAGCAATAGACGCCTGTATAAGCAGATCACTCTCCCTTGTCTTCTCAAGCCCAACTACTACTCAGAAAGAGTACTTTAGCCTGTAACTTATGAATTTCTGGTAAAAAGCTTTCAAAATGTCTGGATAAATCTATCTAGAAACAGCTTAACACCCTTCAATTGTGTAATCTAAGCTGTTACTAATGGTAATTATGCTCGTTTGGGGAAAGCGATCGAACTTTTAATTTTTGGCAGTTAGTGGGCATTTATCTCTTAAAAGGCTGCATGTGTGACCTATTAACAAGGCTCTGAGAATCATTATTAATGTTTTTTCTTCGGTGTTAAGCTGTCTATTACAATAATCTGCTGTGTGACACAAATACCGTAGCTTACTAAGTTCTGCGTTTCTTTGTAAATTGTCTACTATTACAACTTTCCTGATAGTAAATTCTGGGATGTTCAGGTTTCCAAAATTACAAAAATAATTAATAAGGCATGACCAGTTGTAATTTCGTACTATCAAATATGACCAAAAGCCCTATAAAATGTGAACGTGATTGAAGCAATATCTAGGAATATCTCAGCATCCTCTTTCGACGTCATTTAATAAAGGAACTAAACACACTACCATTTCCACTTTTCATGAAAGTGTCCTGAAGCAAAAATATAGTCTTCACTTTTTCTAGATTGAAAACTTGATCATATTAAGGTGATAATTCAAAAAAGACAAAGAGTGCTACTAAAATCCAAAACAAACGTAAATAAAGTCTTCGAGCGACGTTTGAAGCCTCCTTATGAGGTACATTCTATTTAATTTTGTTTTGAACCTTATTGTCCCCACTGTCCTCAAAAACAGGAGGAGGAGGGATCACCGAGGCTTCTCCTTGAAGCTGGTCCAATTTATTTTTATTTTGAGCTGTTGTTTTCAACAATAAATTAGTTTAGGAGCTAGGGGGAGCTTCCGGTAAAAACTTTCTGGTTTTCCCGTTACTGGGGTATAACTGGGGGTAAATAATTGTTTTTTATTAACTCAAAACTTTTGTGCTATTTGGGATTAAGATAAACGGGAAAATTATTTAAACTTGTTTTTCTTACTTCTCGACACTTTGCAGTGATTTGGTTAGCTTTTGAAATGATGTCCATATTCTGCTCTTTTGCAAATTCGACGATAAACGCACTAGGTTTATTTTTCAGCTTTGCTACGTCAAATTTCAATCCAGATAAGGTAACCAAGAAATCAGAGTTGCAATCTCTCTTTTCATATTGCTTCAGCTTCTCAGTTAGGTTCCAAATTCGACTTTTTTCTGCTTCAATTTCAACATCAATTGCGTCTTGTCGCAGCGTAGACTCGAAGTTGAAGGCATGCTTTTTAGATTCTGCAAAAAAAGCAACCGTTGAAACGTGATTTACTTTATAAAATAGTTGTATTCCAAGGTTATTTTGCTTTTTTTTCAAATCGAAGGATTAAGTCTGTCTTATTTTAACTCATAGCTTTGCTTTTGCTTTCAAACTCTTTTCTGTGGTTACTTTCATTTTACACAGCGAACTGTTGCGATGAAATATGTTCATGACTATTATTGGAAAAAAATGATCGTTAATGCGTTTAATGGAGTTAAATTTATTGTCATTAATTCTTTTCATTTTTAAACTTTTTTTCATATTTATATTTGCATTTATTCTTTTGAATTTCGATAGCTAAAGCCTTTTCAGGTCAAAAATTTCACTTTTCTTACAAATTTCGGGGTTTAAACATTACTTATTTTTCAAGTAAAAGTCTTCCTACTTTTTTCATTGTTTAACAATTTACACTTCTTTTTTTCGACGTTCAATAACGAAAATCCTCTTCTTTTCAAGAATACCAATTTCCTTTAAAATGTCAGGGTTTTGACATCACATTTATTCAAGCAAGGGTTTTCTATAATCTTCAAACTTTTCATTTTTTTATCAAACTTCACATCTTTTTTTGTCGATAGAAAAACCCTTTTTTCATCTCAAGGTTTCCAATTTTGTTAGAATTTTTCGAATATGTAGATATGACATTTTATTAAGTAAAGCCTTTCTATTTCATCAATTTTTTATAATTTTTACTTCTTTGTTGAATCTTGATAGCAGAAAAAGAAAAGGGTAAGTATCAAGGATTCCAGTTTTCTTAAGAGTTTCTGGGTTCATATATCACATTTTCATAGGCAACGCGCTAGCACTGCCTAAGTAAAGAACGATGCGGGCACAATGTGTTTTTTTTTCTCCATACCCGTGCACTTCGTATCGAAGGAGTTGTCGTAGAAACTTCAAAAAGGGCTCATTCGATTGGAAATTAGAGTGGCTAGTGCCCTTTTTAATAGTCGAAAGTGATTGGAGGGCAACTAGTCCCCCCCCCCACACGCCTATCATTCTCCCAAACACATCCAATCAAAATGTTGAGATAGCCATTTGTTCACCGTAGTTGATTTCCAGATAGAAAATATCTTTTTGAGGAGGACATTCCCCCAAAACCCTCGGGGCAAGAGTTTTAAGTTATGCCCTCAGGGCATATAAGATCAATGTTGACGCAATGTACAGTTTATTATTTTTTTTTTCTTTAAAGCAGGGCACTTCATATAGAAGGGGTCGTCGTAGAGACTTCAAAAGGGATTCGATTGGAAATCGAGAGTTCTAGTGCCATTTTTAATAGTCGAAAGTGATTGGAGGGCAACTAGCCCCCCCCCCCTCCCTCACGCCAATCATTCCCCCAAACACATCCAATCGAAATTTTGAGATAGCAATTTTGTTCAGCGTAGTTGATTTCCTGATGGAAAATGTGTTTTTGAGGAGGACACTCTCCCACAACCCTCAGGGCCAGGGTTTTAAGTTATGCCCTGGGGGCATATAAGGTTTTTATAGAAGGCGTTGTCGTAGAAACTTCAAAACAGGCTCATTCGATTGGAAATTCAAAAGGCTAGTGCCCTTTTCAACAGTCGAAAGTGATTGGAGACAACTAGCCCCCTCCCCCCCCACGCCTATTATTCCCCCAAACACATCCAATCAAAATTCTGAGATAGCCATTTTGTTCAGCGTAGTTGATTTCCAGATAGAAAATATGTTTTTGAGGAGGACACTCCCCCACAACCCTCAGGGCAAGGGTTTTAAGTTATGCCCTGGGGGCATATAAGGTTTTTATAGAAGGCGTTGTCGTAGAACCTTCAAAAAAGCCTCATTCGATTGGAAATTCAAAGGGCTAGTGCCCTTTTTAATTGTCGAAAGTGATTGGAGGGCAACTAACCCCCTCCCACGCCCATCTTTCCCCCAAACACATCCAATCCAAATTGTGAGATAGCCATTTTGTTCAACGTATTGGATTTCCAGATAGAAAATAGGTTTTTGAGGAGGACACTCCGCCACAACCTTCAAGGCAAGGGTTTTAAGTTATGCCCTGGGGGCATATAAGGCTTTTATAGAAGGCGTTGTTGTAAAAACCTCAAAACAGGCTCATTCGATTGGAAATTCAAAGGGCTAGTGCCCTTTTTAATAGTCGAAAGTGATTGGAGGGCAACTAGCCCCCCTCCCACGCCCATCTTTCCCCCAAACACATCCAATCAAAATTATGAGGTAGACATTTTGTTCAACATATTTGATATCCAGATAGAAAATAGGTTTTTGAGCTGGACACTCCCCCACAACCTTCAGGGCAAGGGTTTTAAGTTATACCCTGGGGGCATATAAGGCTTTTATAGAAGGCGTTGTCGTAGAAACTTCAAAACAGGCTCATTCGATTGGAAATTCAAAGGGCTAGTGCCCTTTTTAATAGTTGAAAGTGATTGGAGGGCAACTAGCCCCCCACGCCCATCATTCCCCCAAACACATTCAATCAGAATTTTGAGATAGCCATTATTTCAGCGTAGGCTAGTTGATTTCCAGATAGAAAATATGTTTTTTAGGAGGACACTCCCCTACAACCCTCAGGGCAAGGGTTTTAAGTTATGCCCTGGGGGCATGTAAGGTTTTTATAAGAAGGCGTTGTCGTAGTAACTTCAAAACAGGCTCATTCGATTGGAAATTCAAAGGGCTAGTTCCTTTCTTAATAATCAAAAGTGATTGGAGGGAACTAGTCCCTCCCCCACACCCATCATTCCCCCAAACACATCCAATCAAAATTTTGTGATAGCCATATTGTTCAGCGTAGCTGATTTCCATATAGAAAATATGTTTTTGAGGAGGATACTCCCCAACAACCCTCAGGGCAAGGGTTTTAAGTTATATCCTGGGGTATATAAAGTTTTTATAGAAGGCGTTGTAATAGAAACTTGAAAAGGGGCTCATTTGACTGAAACATCAAAGGGCTAGTGCCCTTTTTAATAGTCGAAAGTGATTGGAGGGCAACTAGCCCCCCCCCCACGCCCATCCTTCCCCCAAACACATCCAATCAAAATTTTGAGATTACCATTTTGTTCAGCGTAGTTGATTTGCAGATAGAAAATATGTTTTGAGGAGGACACTCCCCCACAACCCTCAGGGCAAGGGTTTTAAGCTATGTCCAGGGGGCATATAACGTTTTTATAGAACAAGTTGTTTTAGAAACTTCAAAAACAGCTCATTGGATTGGAAATTCAAAGGGCTAGTGCCCTTTTTAATAGTCGAAAGTGGTTGGAGGGCAACCAGCCTCCCCTCCCTCCACAACCATAATTCCCCCAATCACATCCAATAAAAATTTTGAGATAGTCATTTTGTTCAGCGTAGTTGATTTACAGATAAAAAATATTTTTTTAGGAGGATTCTCCGCCACAGCCCTCAGGGTAAGGGTTTTAAGTTATGCCCTGGGGGCATATAAGGTTTTATAGACGGCGCAGTCGTAGGAACTTCAGAAAAGGGCTCATTCGATTTGAAATTCAAAGGGCTAGTGCCCTTTTTAACAGTCGAAAGTGATTAATAATATTTTTTGTTGTTGTTGTTGTTTAGACCAGGGCACTTCCTATCGAAGGAGTTGTCGTGGGAACTTCGAAAGGGGCTCATTCTATTGAAAATAGAAAGGGCTGATGCCCTTTTTAATGGTCGAAAGTGGTTGGAGGGCAACTAATCCCCCTTCCACTCCCACCCTCCCATTTTCCCATTATATTTAAAAACTAAATGTTGCCTTAAGATTAAATCAAAATGAACTGTGATAATGCTAATTCCCAATCAGGCATCTCAGCAGTATCCCAAGAACGACTGAGGGCATTATGTTCAAACTTTCGAGGCTACTTCTGCTCTTAAAATTTAACCAAATCAAAATAGTGTAAGTGTATCCAAGCTATCAAAGAAAGTAAAAAGATTTTTTTTGCAAATGGTATTAAGTTTTCCATTTCAGGTCAACTAAAGGAGGTATGAAACTAAGTTAAACAGTACTATTTGTGTCCAGATTTTTAAAAGGGTGTATATTGTTAAAAATTGCGGAAAATTTTTCTCCAGCATACAAATAGCAGGCCAAGTTATAAAGTCTTAAAAAGTGAAAAGATTTAAAGTGTTATTTTCTTTTTCCCTGAAAAGACTATGTCAATATAAAACGAACAGAAATTAATTAAAAACACTTTTTCCACAAAATAAGTTTTTCAAAGAAAAGTAAAGAACTCTATTAAACAAAAAATGAGCAAAAATAAAATCAAATAATCTATCAAGCTCGAAACTACCACAAATCAGCATCGATAAACAAATGAAACCCAAAACGAACAGAAATTACAATAGATAACCGAGTCAAACTCAAAACGAGCAGAAATTAGCTTAAGTTGGGCGCAAAACCCCTATACCTTCCCAAGGCCAGAACAAAATTTGCACCTTACTGAAAAAATACAATTGAATGTGCATTGTCAGTTTAATATACATATACTGATATTTAGCAATTTAAATGTTAAAATTATTTGATTTATTAAAGTTATAAAAGTAAAAACATTTAGTAAAGTCATACTTGGTAGGCGGTCGTTACTGACAAAGCCTGTAAATCGGATTCTCTCGATTGCCCGAAGCCACTTAGATTGAAGAGTGTTGAGACGGCACTGGACAGCTGCAGTTGCAGGCCTAGTTTCAGCTCCATGTAGCAGGATCAAACAGACCCTCAAAAGATCTTCATTTTGATGGCTCATTTGATCATTGTCTTCTTTCAAAAAAGGCTCAGTCTACTGAAGACCTCAGAGGCCTTGGCTTCGGGGGAGCAGTGTCATGGTCGATACAGCCATCCGATGATATAATAGAACCAAGATAAGTGAAGTGGTCAACCGCTTCGATTTGGTTTCCGGCGACCAAGTAATTAGAATTGTCGGCGTCAGGCTTTGGCTGCACTACTATGACTTTCGTCTTCTTCCAGTTAATGGACAGTCCTCTCCTGGCAGCTTCACCCAGAAGCACGTTTAGATCCGTGAGCAGCTGTGACTCGGAGTTGGTGACTAGTGCTATGTCATCAGAAAAATCATAAACAGCGACAACTCTATCCCGTACTTGAGTCCAAGGCTCAACTTCGGGCTGTGCAAGTCATAACATGGTCAATAATACAGTTAATTAGCTCAGGAACAACTGAACAACCTTGACTGACTCCTGTTCTTACTGAAAATAACGCACTACGTCTACCATTCACTACTAAAAAGCTCTCAGTCTCTTGATGCAGGACCCAGGGTAGGTGGACATATTTTGACGGGAGGCCAGTATTACAAAGGATATTCCATAGAGAATCTCGATCAATTGAGTTGAGTACTGCCTTGAAATCTAAGTAAGCAATGAAACCCTGCTGGCGGAACTCGTTCGCCTTTTCAGTGATTTGTCTTTTGGAGAATATTTGCTCTGTCATTGATCGGCCAGGCATAAAACCAGCTTGCTCTATTCTGCGCTTTCGTCGGAGGCGTTCAAAATATTGTTACAAAAGAAACATAGAAAAGAGCTTGCCTGGTACCGAGAGGAGCGTTATCCCCCCACAGTTCTTGCACTCCCTCCTGGAATATTTTCTCTTCCACAGTGGTAGGAACACTCCTGTACATCAGTCTTTCGGGATGATCTCAAAGTCCCGTATTGCATAGTATAACATTTGGAGCCATAACAGGATAGAATCACCATCGTTTTTAAGCAGCTCCGCGGGGATTCCGCAGTTAACAAGAGCTTTTCGGTTTTTTAGTATCTTCACAGCTTTTTGAATTCTACCACTGAGAACGGCTTAACGTTATTATAACGTCAACGTTACAATAACTAAGTTATTATAGGTCACAGGTTGGGGTAAGAAAGGAGTCGCTACAGATGGACAGATATAGGAGACTCATTAAGCAGAGATGAAAAGTGTTTATTCCACCTTGAAAGGTTGGACACTACGTCTTCAATGAGCACCCCGTCAGCATTTAGTACGTTTTCTATCGATTGAGCACAATGAGCCGAGAGGTCACGTAAGTGTTTTTACACTGCTTTAACGTCCTTCCTCGTGGCAGCTTCTGGTAGATCATCAGCTTTGGCGTCAACGAATGACTTGAGATCTCAATATATTAGCTTATTCCTGACGCCTATGAGATGTCGAAAGGTTTCCATATCCCCCCGTAGTCTGGCCTGTCTTCAGAGTGTAATGACGTCCCCAGCCTCCTGTGACAGCCAAGGCTTTTGACTTTCTCTTTGATTTCAGGAGTATCAAGACTGCAGAGATTTAGCGTTGCAATGCCGACCTTCTGGATTTTCAGCTTAAGACACATTTTTGCAACTACAAGTCGGTGATCAGTATTACCCAGGCCAGCCCCAAGAAACGAGTGGCAAATATAAATTGACAGCCTCCATCACCGAGAGATGAAATATTCAATCATTTTCTTTGTGACGCTTTCGTTACTATACCAAGTATACTGATGAATTCAAGGTCTTTCGAAATCTGTGTTAACAAGCTGATATAACAAACTGATGGGCGCTGGAGAGCTGAAGCAGACGACTTCCATTGTCATTAGTTACGTCCAGGCTAAAACGTCTCATGACGTCTTTCCATATGCCTGTGGGATCACTAATGATAGCGTTCTGAATGATAGCAAGAAGAAGCAACATATCATGGGGAGAGGCAGAAGAAATCAGTTGCATGGGGCTTGTGTAAAACTGGTCCTTAACATTGGGGCCAGCCTTTTTTGTTGGCGCGTAGCATACAACTACAAAGTATATTCCATGACGTTGTCCCAAGCGAGCTGCGAGGAGACGTTCTGATATGGCAATATTTGATACAAGTGCATTTCTAGCTCTCTTGTGAAGAACTAGATCAACACCAGCTCTCCTTGTGTTGCCAGTACCCGACTAAATTAGACTGTAACTGTCACTGATGAATTTATCACATCTTCAATGCAAATGCGTTTCTGTGACGCAGCAATAGCAGCAGAACACTGCTCAAGTTCATTAGCGAGAAGTATCTCAGTGCCTGGAAAATTGGGAGTCAGAATATTCCAAGCAGCATTTTTCATACCCCTCTTTTCAAGGAGGTTTAAACTTCGGGTGGTTTGATCAACGTCGTCAGGATATCGGGGGATATACTGGAGTCAGCATGATTTGTGGAAAGAAATGTCCAAGGCTTTATTGACGTTTTTCATATCAAGGTAATTTTTCTTGCCGAGGCAAGTCCAGGGAACGGGGTACATGACCGTTGCCCAACCGACCTCACGTTATCCGAGCTTGGAACTGGCAAATATGACCAGATGATACACAGCAGGTGGGGTACACAACAAGTTTATAGAGGGCACTGTCCAGGAATATGGATCCTCCACGCTACTGCAGTTGTCCTCCTATAGAGGATCCTCCCACGATGGTGTTCCACTTCACCATGCAATTTAAACCCATTGCTGTAAGAAGGTTTGTAACTCACGAGAGGTGTCCATACGTCAGCAGGCCCTGATGAGAGTACATTCGAGGGGCGTTCTTCCTTCTCCACGTATATTTATGACCCCCGGGCGAGGGTGCCCCAGTTTCTATCATAGACCCCCAGAGACTAGGTACCCCCCCTTAGCCCGTGCCCCCTAGTGAAGGTTCCCCTACCCGCAACCTGGGGACGCACTAAGTGGCCTGGGGGAGGCCTCTACTGAGAAGATGAAACTGAAAAAGACGAAATTACACGAGGGAAAAAACTGAAAAACAAAATATGCTCGACATAAATTAAAAATCAGTGAATTTGTTTGACCTGAATCAGAGGACACTATGTGTATCCAGGTTCTCAAAGTGTGATAGCCGGCAAAGAGAAAATAAGACAAATACAAAAGAATTTCATATAGGAATTCTGGCAAAGTTCCCCCCCCCCCCCCCAGAAACTTCACTACCCATGGACAATTCTCCCCGTACAAAACCTCCCAGCAAAAAATTCACTCTCCCCTTCCCTGAAAAATGTATGCATACTTCCCAGTATCAAATACTATACGTAAACAAAGGGCAAATTTTATTACTTGAAGATCTTTCCCAGGGGGCTGTTGGAGGTCAAGTCAACTCTAAAGATATAGTTATTGAACCTTTCAACTATACTGAAAAAAATGTCTGTCTCATAATTTCGATCGAATTACTTTGGTGAAAAAAGGGGATTGGGAAGGGGGCTAGCTGCCCTCAAATCTTTTCGGTCACTTAAAAATAATACTCAAACTTTTAACTTCCGTTTGAATAAGCTCTTTACCGACTTTCTAGGACAGCTGGTTCGATACGATCACCCCTGGGGAAAACAAAACAAAGAAAAAAATAAACAAATATATCCTTCTTTTGGCAAAAAAAGCTAAATTCCACTTTTTTGAAGAATGGAGCTTGAAACCTCTTCACAAGGGGTCTCTGATCCGCTGAATCTGACAGTGTGATTTTCAAGGGGACTTATAGAGGGTATTTCTCCTTTTTCGAAAATTAGGCAAATTTTCTCAGGCTTGTAGCCTTGGATGGGTAAAACTAAACTTAATGAATCATATATATTTGGAATCAGCATAATAAGCCAACTCTTTTGTTATATATCCTGATATCAAAATTCTGTTTTTTCAGAGTTTCGGTTATTATTGAGCCGCATCGCTCCTAAATTTTAAAATAGTGTTAAACATAACCTTTAAAATAACGCTCCTAAGGTTTAAAAATAGCGAGAAGCTTTAAAATTATTTTTTATATTTTAATTTTTTTCACATTTGGCAAATTCGTTTGCATTTTCATGAGTTTTTTTTTTCTTCTTGCCTATGTCTTTCCAAGTCTTATCTCCATCTTACCTATATTTATGTCTTTCCCAAATCCTCTGTTCGAGTATTAATTAAAAAAAAAAACTTTCCGAGCAAGAAGTTTTTCAAAGAAAAATAAAGAGCCATATTAAACTTAAGACCAGCAACCATAAACTTCTAAAATAATTCAAGCTCAAAACAGCAAGAAATTACTATTAAAGAAAAAATAAAACCCAAAACGAACAGAAATTATATAAAAAATCACAGACAACAAACATGCAACAGGCACTAATATAAATAAATAAATAAATAAGTCTTAAAATGAGTAAAACTTAGATTGTATATTCAAATCAAACTTAAAACGAACATTAATCACTAAAACAAGGGTTTATACAGTGCCCCTCCCCCTCCCCCAACTGTAGAATTCTAAAGCCTACTGCGTCATTTGCGTTCTTTTTTTTCAACTATGTGTCTTGAACAGTCCTTGGTAAAAACTAATAAAATTAAACAGATCATTTGATATATAATGATATTAAATGTTGAAAGCTCAGCAATTCAAGGTTTTAAGTCTTAGAAAGGGAACTAGAACTTTCAGTTTCAAATCGAATGAGCCTTCTCCGAAGTTTATACGACCACCCATTCCATAAAAACCTTACATGGCAACTTGCATAAGTTAATCCCTTGCCCTTGGGGCTGTGGAGGGTTTTGTGAACCTGGGGGGTATGGTTGTTTGACTTCGAAGTATTTTTGACAGAATGGCTATCTCAAAATGTTGATCGGATACATTTGGCGAAAAAAGGGCGTGGAGGGGGCTAGTTGCCTTCGATCACTTTTGAATCTTAAAAAGAGCACTAGAACTTTCAATTTCCAGTCAAATGAGCCCCCCTTCAGAGTGAAGTGCCTGTGGGAAAAAAATTAATAAATAGTTAGAGGCCTAAAGCGTTTCCGATTTAGCGTTTTGACCATGGATGCAAAATCTAAGGGTAAATTTAAAACATTAAAACCAAAGAGCCAACTGTAAATGGTTCCAAGCCCAAGCCTTTCCACTTCAAAACTAACATGAGAAGTCCTACTGAATAGTGCTAAATGGCATTTTACGATGGGCTTGTCAAGCTAAATCAAACAGTTCGTGGTAACGAACTCAATAGCAACCGAAACTCTAAAAAACGGAATTCTTGTACCAATAGATACATCAAAAGAATCAAATTTTATGCTGATTTCAAATAGTTTAAAAATATAAGTTTCATCAAGTTTAGTCTTACTCATTAAAAGTAACGCGCCTGAGAAAATTTGCCTTATTTTCGAAAAAAGAGGAAAACACCCCTAAAAGTCATAGAACCTTAATATAAAACACACCATTAGATTCAGCGTATCAGATAACCCTAATGTAGAGGCTTCAAGCTCCTATCTGCAAAAAAAGTGGAATTTTGTATTTTTTGCCAAAGAAAGATCACGGATGCGTGTTTATTTATTTATTTTTTTTCCCAAGGGGTGATTGTATCAACCCAGTGGTCCTAGAATATCGCAGGAGGGCTCATTTGAACGTAAATTAAAAGTTCTAGTGCCCTTTTCAAGTGACCAAAAAAATGGAGGGCAACTAGGCCCCCTCTCACGCTCATATTTTCCCAAAGTCACCCAATCAAAATTTTGAGAAAACCATTTTGTTCAGCATGGTCAAAAATACAGTAATTATGTCCTTGAGGATGATTTAATCCCCACAGTTCCCGGGGGAAAGGCTGCAAGTTATGTACTTTGCCCAATGTTTACATAGAGTATTGGTAATTGGGAAGTATATAGACATTTTCAGGGGTTTTTTTTGTTGTAGTGGGGGGGGGGGGTTATATGGGAGGATCTTTATATGGAGTAAGTTTCCATGGGGGGAAGGGACATTGCTGTGAAGGGGGTACCAAATTTCTCAGCATTATTTAAACAAACGATCAGAAATTAAATTAAAAAAACATGTTTTTCAACTGAAAGTAAGGAGCAACATCAAAACTTAAAACGAAAAGAAATCATTACGTATATGATTGGGTTCACCCCTTCACCAATACCTCGCTCTTTATGCTAAAGTTTTTTAGTCATTTCATAAGAGCCATTTATTCTTATTAACGGCCTTGGTGATTATGGGGTCATTCATAAAGAACTGGAACAAAATTCAAACTTTAGCGTAAAGAACGAGGTATTGACTAGGGGGCGAACGCCCTAATATACGTAATAAAAACATAAGAATATAGAAGTTCGTTACGTAAGTTAATTAGTAAGATACGTATATTTATTACTAATAAAAAAGTTCGTAAATAAAATTAAACAACTTTCGAGAAAGCCATTTAACCAAAAAAAAATGTAAAATTAATATACAAATTTCGTTTTAATTATTCCTGCACGGTTAGCCAAAATCAAAACCTGCATTAATTCAAAAAAATTCAGAAATTAAAAAAAAAAGTTTTTTTAACTGAAGGTAAGGAGCGACATTAAAACTTAAACGAACAGAAATTATTCCGTACTTGAAAGGGGCTGTCCCCTCCTCAACGCCTCGCTCTTTACGCTAAAGATTTTTATTCTTTTAAAAAATAAAGTTGTGAGACAGAGTCAAACTTTAGCGCAAAGAGCGAGGCGTTGAGGAAGGGACAGTCCCTTTCAAATACGGAATAATTTCTGTTCGTTTTAAGTTTTAATGTCGCTCCTAACTTTCAGCTAAAAATACTTGTGTTTTTTTTTTATCTATTCAAAGAATACAGACGTTAGTATAATCTTTTATATGTACTCAATAGGTATGATATAATAAATGTTCAGCTGACTGAGATGTACCAATGCCCCTTTAGTGGGGAAGAAATAAGAAGGAAAAAAAGACATAACAGCATTTTAAGCTCTTTTCTAAAATTCTCAAAAAAAAATTGCGATGAACTCTTATTACTATGATAAAATTAAATCTATATACAGATAGATTTGTGAGTCGTGCAAGTAAAGTATGAGTGCCGGAGGAGCAAAAACGCCTTCGTTATTGCAGGTATGATAGTTGATTTTAAACAACTATTTATTTCCGAAAGCTGATTTTCTTGAAGGTTTAGTCTGCAAGAGTTAAACTCCGATTTCAAGAGTCAAGTCAGACACGGCACAAGTCCTTGTTGCAGTTGGAACAGTCCTGGAAGTGCGATCAAAACTAACAGAAATCCATAACAAGCTTTTTTGAAGTTAAAGTAAAGAGTGACTTTGGATAAAAAAGATCATAAATCATTATGTAAATGATGGAAGCTGCCCCCCCCCTAGCCTCCCTCTCTGGTTTTGCAATGAAATTTAAATTTTTGAAAAGGAATAAAAATATTTTCATAATATCTTAAGAATGGAATAGTTGATTGAAGTATTATATACGGAATAATTTTGTTAGATTTAAGTTTTAATGTCGCTCTTTGCTTTAACTTAATTAAGGCTATAACGAAAGAAAGGTTATGATGGCCAGGTCCTAAGGATGATGAATGACATATAGTTAAAGCCTGTGCTTTTCGACCATCCATTTGGGGCAAGACCGGAAGTGGGTTGTCCCTGAATAGGGAGGGGGGAATTTGATAAGAAAGAATTTTAAAGGAGTCGTTACTATATAGGAGGATAACAACTGAGGCTCTGAATAGATTGTACTGGAGGAGGAGCAAGTCCTGCTGTGTTGGCATTGGGTGGCTCAGTGGTGCAGTGATCTGTCATTAGTAGTAAAGATTGTAGCGCTAAAACTGTTTTTGAACTAAAGCGAGCCGCTTAATATTAGGCCAAACGTTATTGATCCCTAATCTAGATATATAGAAACAAGTAAGTTTTTTGTTGTTTTTTCTTTTTTTTTTATCGGAATTGTTATAT
The DNA here is from genome assembly GCA_027921565.1 of Artemia sinica. NCBI lineage: Eukaryota > Metazoa > Arthropoda > Branchiopoda > Anostraca > Artemiidae > Artemia > Artemia sinica. The sequence continues at coordinate 22,776,139 of CM051272.1, forward strand.
CTTCATGTAAGCAAGAAAGTTTTCCACCAAAATTTTAAGTTCCACTGTTTCCTCGCCCATTTTAATAATTTGTTTTATTGAATCAATATCATATGAAAGCTTAATTGCTACCAGTAAAGAATTAACTGATAACTTTTTTTTCCTACTTTGGTATTATTACTTCTTCACGGGAAAATTTCACGGAACATAACTAGACCTACCCAAAAGTTGAAGCTTCTTTTTTAGTTCTTGAACGGCCAAAACTGTGTCAGCTTTACTTTGATATTCCATAATACTTCCTTGTTTGATAAAAAAAAAAAATTAACAAGGTTATATAGTCAACAAGGTTGCAAGTTGCCATGGTATTAGCGAAGGCCATCTATATCGAGCAACTGGATTTATGTTGCCTAGGCAACTGAAAAGTTGTCACAGTCTTTGGTTGACTTTACGACTTAGGGAGCATAATTTCTTTACCATCGATTAAACGCTGTTATTGTGAATCTGTTGCAGTTGAATACAATAGTTGAAACCTTTAAAATAATACTTCCACAAAGAATTTTTCTTCAAAAAATGATGATTTGATCCCAAAATACGCTGCTTAAGATGTTTGATCAGGCTTTAAGCAGCTTAAAACCTTAAAGCTAAAAACTTAATTTTTTAATTTCTGACACCTCGTCGATGTTATTATCTTGAAAACGCAAGACGTAAATCTAAACCTGATATTAACCGAAACTCTAAAAAAAACTTTGATAGCAACTAATATAACAACAGAATTTTCTTTTTATTGTGATGCCAAATATTTCAAGGTTAGCCATCAAAAGCTACGATTCCAAGAAAATTCTCCTTATTTTCGAAAGAAAGAGGACAAACAACCTCAAGAAGGCAAGTGATATTGATGAGAATCACGCCTCAGGATTTAAGAGATCTATTTTAAAGATTGGTGTCAAGCTCTTAAGTGCAAAATATGGAATTTTTTCCCATTATCTGCAACCAAACTACGATTTTGTCCCCAAAAACAACGAAGTAGCCACTGATTGAAGATGACTACTTAGTTCTATATTTCTTCATGTAAACCATTTTTACTTAATTATTTTTTCATTTTGAACAATTTACGATCTTTATTTTCAAATAATATTAGCAAAACCCTTTTAACGTCAAAAATTGCAAATTTCTGAAAAAAAAATCACCATTTCAATGTCATATTTTTCGACTAATGTAGATAAATGTACCCCATACACGTTCATGTAAAAAAAATTCCAATTTCTAAGAATTTCGGAATTTCAATGTCATATTTCTTTATGTATAACCTTTTAACTTTTTTTTTTTGTGAACAATTTACGATTCTTATTTTCAAATTATATTACCAAAATTAAAAGAGAGATGAGTACTCTCCTGAGGTCCTGGCGACCTCATGAGGCTATTGATTGAAAATTCGGAGATATATAATCGATTTATAACTTTCGCAAATTGATTTTCGAGATATTCATATCTAATCCCCCCTGACTCCCAGGAACATTTTCTGTCTACGTCTTTATTATTGGTATTTGGGGGTGATAGCAACCTTCCAATATGACGACTAAGTGATTATATTCACATGCCTATTGAAACAGAGCTGAAAAAGAGAGGGTAGGCATTATCAGCCTTGCCAGAAAATTTTTAGGTGGAGAGTGGAAGTGCTACAAGGAGCTTTGTTTTTGGTGAGTTTATATGGTAATATTTCTCATTTCCTATTTATATCCACTGTTTAGTATATTCTTGTTTCACTGGGACTTCACCCCCTACTGGCATCCATGGGGAACATTCCTATTAATCAGGATTGTTTGAGGAACTCACCTTTAACGCCATAGAAATGATGACTGATGTAAATATTTTTTTAATTATCGAATACTCATTCGAAGGGTGCAGTTTCTTTTTTTTTACTTCCAGCGACGAATATCATTTTCTTAGCATTGTTTAACGAATATTTTGAATGAGGGAGTAGTAGCGCGTCATCACATGTTAATAAATTTGCTTTTATACGTTGCCTAAAATGGAACCTCTCGATGTTTTGGTTATTATTGAGTCTTCTACATTATCGATTTCGTTCATAATTTTTGTCTGCTCTGTAAAATTGTTCGCAAATATAGCAAACAGTACGATGGCGTGTCATTTATCTCCAAAATTAATTCTTGTATCACATAGCCTGGGGTTCACACTACCATGATTTTTTAGATAATCGGTGATTTTGACTTCAAGTGAAAATTCACGATTTTCTACGAGTAAATATTTTTGAAGACATAACAGATATTTCATTTGTGGCTGCTTCTGACAGCTGCGAGAAATCCTAATATATCCTTTTCAAATCACAGAGATCATACACAGCGCAATAGCGATGCCTAAGTGAAGAACGATGTGGGTAAAATGTGTGGTTTTTTTTTTTTTTTTTTTTTTTTTTTTTTTTTTTTTTTTTTTTTTTTTTTTTTTTTTTTTTTTTTAGACCAGGGCTTTTCGTATCGAAGGAACTGTCGTAGAAGCTTCGAAAATGGGTCATTCGATTGGAAATTGAAAGGGCTAGTGCCCTTTTTATAAGTCGAAAGGTCATTGGAGTGCAACTAACCCCCCTCCCACGCCCACTGTTTCCCCAAACACATCCAATCAACATTTGAGATAGCCATTTTGTTCAACATAGTTGAATGATCTAAAAATTATGTTTTTTAGGATGACAACCCCCCAAAAGCCCTCGGGCCAAGGGTTGTAAGTTATGCCCTGGTGGCATTTAAAGTTTATATAGAAAGGTTGATCGTTTAAACCTCGAAGGGGGCTCATTGGATAGCTAATCAGAAGTTTTAGTGCCCTTTTTGAGATTCAGAGTGATCGGAGGGTGGATGCCCATCCCCCACCCCCCAACACACACACCTCGTATTTGTCCGAAATACATCTGACTGAAATTTTGAGATGGTCATATGTGGTCGTAGAAACTTCAAAAAGAGCTCGTTCGATTGAAAATTGACGGAACTAGTGTCCTTTTTAATAGTCAAAAGTGATTGGAGGGCAACTAACCCCACTCCCACACCCACCATTTCCCCAAACTTATCCAATCCAAATTTTTAGACAGTCACTCTATTTTTAGATAGTTATTTTTTAGATAAAGAAAAAATAATTTTTAGATAATTATGCCCTGGGGCATATAAGGTATATATAGAAAGGGTGATCGTATAAACTTCGGAGGGGGCTCATTGGATTGATAATGAGAATTTCTAGTGTCCTTTTTAAGATTCAGGGTGATCAAAGGGTTGATACCCCCACAGCTCGTATTTTACCGAAATTCATCTGATAAAAATCATGAGATGGCCATTTGTTGTCGACGAAACTTCGAAAACAGCTCATTCGATTGGAAATTGAGAGCAAGTGCCCTTTTTAATAGTCGAGTGATTGGAGGGCAACTAACCCCCCTCTCGCACCCACCATTTCCTCAAACACATCCGATCAAAATTTTGAGATAGCCATTTTGTTCAACGTAATTGAAAGGTCTGGGAATTATGTCTATGTAGATGACAACCCCCATAGCCCTCGTGGCAAGGGTTGTGAGCTATGCCTTGGGGGCATATAAGGTATATATAGAAAGGGTGATCGTATAACCTTTGGAGGGGGAATATTGGATTGGAAATCAGAAGTTCTAGTGCTCTTTTTTTAAGATTCAATTTGATCGGAGGGTGGGTACCTTCCCCCCCACACCTCGTATTTTTCCAAAATGTACGAAATGAAACTGAAAACAAAATACGTTAGAAATATTTTTATCTTTCTTACTTTCATAAATGAAAAATTATCAAAATCTTAACGAAGAAATGTCAGTACATGTCAATTTAGCTGATAACCCAGGGTTATTTGTTTTTTGTTTTTTGTTGTTTTTTTTTTCAGTAAAACGCAAATTGTATTCTGGTCTTGAGAAGGCATAAGGGTTATCAGCCTTACTCATGTTAATTTTTGCTCGTTTTTAGTTTGACTTGGCTATTTATTGTAATTACAGCTCGTTTTGAGTTTCATTTATTTATTGATAGTGATTTGTGGTAGTTTTACGATTGGAAGATCATTTGACTTTATTTTTGTTCATTCTTGGCTTAATGGAGTTCTTCACTTTTCTTTGAAAAACTTGTCTTGTGAAAAAATGTTTTAAGTTAATTTGTATTTAAAACCTACAGCCAAAGAAGGCCAGAACCAAATCAAAATTAAGGGAAAACAGTTTTGACATAACTAAGATGTTTTTTCTACAATCTTCTAAGCCTCACAAATGGGGAACAAAACGAAAGATAGTAGCTTGGAAGTGCAGCCTAGCCCGTGTACCAACTCCGAAGTGCAGCCTACCCCATGGAAGATAGAAGCCTACCTCATGTAAGGTTTTTATCCACTCCTGAAAGTTTTTTTTTCAATAACTCAACTACTTTCAAAATAGTAAATAGTCATATAGAATCTTTGAAATATTTTAAGATTATTTGATACTGAGCCTAGGTAGGCATAGGTGGTATCCAGGGCGAGCCTATTTCTGTTTTATCTTACAGTCTCACCTCTCCACATACTTCTTCCTTAGCTGTTTCGATTATATAGTCATTTTTGTCCTGTTTCCCAGTTTAAATGAATATTTTGTAATTATTGAAAATTTTTTAATACTTTGTGTAGATTTTCAATATTCGTCTGTTCAATTTTTGCCTCTGATAAGATCTCATGCATCTGGAATATGTTAGTTATCGTTTAAGTCAAATTTGACGTTTAGCGTTTTTTTGTTGTTTTTTTTTTTGTGTCGTCAAACTTACCAATAAGTTTTAGTGAAGATGCAATTATCATAAAAACGACCAAAAACTACATAAAATTCTGGTTGTATGAGCCCTGGGTAAACTGATTGATACTCTTCTCACACAATATTATAGATGGTCCTTTGGAGAATACTTATATCGACAGACTGTACTACATGGTCATCAGCCGGTTTTTCATAGTTTCAGCATAAGCAAAAACTATATTAGATTTTTTTTTTCAGGAGCAGGATGATCTATTGCTGTCGAGTATCAAGACAGCTGTTCTATCAAAATCTCTGTGATGTTACATGCTGAGAGGGTTTTATTAGACAAATTTTAGGAAGTATTATGAAAATGGCAGTGGTGTCAGATTTAGAAAATACCTTTTGCTAAAATTTTTATTAGAAAATGTATTTTTTTGTATTTTCATTGACAGAGTTTAAAAATTTACAGGTCCCCCCCCCCCCGATTTTGAAAAAAAAAACATCCTACCTTCCCTCCCGCTCTAAATTTTCCTGGTTGAAACCACTGGAAACTGGAAGGTTTACAAAGCAGAAGCAAACACAGCTAGTAGGACAAGTGTCAGAGTTTGATTGCGTATATGGCTTATAATTTAAAATTACTTTTTCGTAACAGATGTTGTTAATGAAGATGGCGTTAAAATCGATGGTAAAAGACATAACACAAAAATATATTTACAACAGTTAAATTTGTACAAAGAATGACTAATAAATTACACAAGGAGATACTGAAAACTGAGAACGACTAAAGTGAGGAAGTAAACGGTAAAGGAGAGACGGTCAATAAGGCGTGCCACAAGAATCCAATTTCTCCCTCGCGTTTTTGTTGAAAAATTTGGAGGAGGCAGTGCATCGGTGAATGAGGCCATAGGTATTGTTTTTGAGGTTAGATCACTATCAGCATCAGAATTATGTTCGTCGTGAAGCCTGAGGCTGCGTTCAGATTCCTAATGAATGAAGAGAAAAGTTTTAATATCGGTTTTTTGTTAAAAACAAGCTTTAGCAATAAGGAAAGCAGAAAAGTTTAACTCATTTTTCCAGTCTTATTCGACATTTGTACAGCATATATACAAAAAATGAATAGGAACATTAAAATTGAGAATCTGAGTGACTTTCGGTGGCTTTGACTCCGAGATTTCCTCCTATATTTTATGAAAATGCCTTTTGTCGATATTTTCACTGAGAAATGTCTTTTATTAGTGCTTTTAACTAAGAAAACTACAAAATCTTCCCCTTTGATTTTTATAAATTCATTTTGCCCTCTCTCGATTTCTGTGAATTGACGCTACTCAAGTAGTAAGCGATTACGGAACGCTGGTATTTCAAGCACCTTTTTACTTAAAACTTCTGTTAAAACACTAAAATGAGATGCATTAAATATAATGATGTTGGTGATATATTTTAAAAAATAATGCATTTAATCACTGCCAAAATGAACTTCAAAGTAATTACTTTTAAAGCTAAAAAAAAATAGTTGGAGTCATCCCTCCAATAGTCCTTTGAGGCAATAAACCTCTATTTTACCATTAAAAGGAACACAATAGTAATAAAATCGTTAAGCATTCAACAGTAAAAACCAACGTCTGGCATTTTGTCCATCAAAGATATCCAAGACCCTTCAAAAAATAAATTTATATCAAAAATCGTGCAACAGCAAAATTAAAAAAAAAAATTACTATTTTTGAGCATAAATTGAGGATTGAGAAATTAATTTCTAATAGCGTTTGGTTTCTACTACCTCATGTTAGGCGAATAGTTCCCTAGTTAGAAAACTATGAGACTGCACATATATGGAAAGGGTATTAGTTTGACACTTTTTTTACGAAATGGAATGTTTATGCCTGGCTAAGGCTATAATTTAAGCTAATGTTAAGGGTAAGATTAAGGGAATAAGTAAAGAATATGAACCAATAATACGTTCAGAGTGTATTGCTGTCTTGTAGAGTAAAATAGCTGAGTAATGCAAAATGTGTTGTTTGCATGAAAACGAATCAGTTTGACCCTTAGCTATGATAGAAAGTGTTCAAGGTAGGAAAAAATAGCATTTTTTAAAACAATTAATTTATACTAAACCGTGAAATTAATTTTTATAATTAATTAATTTAAATCAAATTAATTTAAATGATATTTTCTCGTTAGGAAGAATAAGCTACCTCATACACTTTATGATTTTTCAGAGATTCATTATCAACTGAATACTTGCCTTTTAACGGTATTTTGTATCATCTCTGATGGGCAGTGTACCTTTTAAATTCTCAACTCACTTTCATTTGAGGTTTGTGTGCTATGAAACTTCTGCAAAGTGAAAATTTCGGCTTTATATTTTTAAAAAGACATAAAAATGCATACTTTATCAATTGAATCGATACTTACCAGGGTAGGGTTAAAATATTCTCTAAGGATGTCCGTTAGAGGCTTGAAATAAAGAAAAGAATAAAAAGTAGAAATATATCGAAGCATAAAAGGACCACTTCTCGAGAGAGTTAAGCATGCCGATTTTCATACTTAAATCTTTCTTCAAAATTACCATATAGTCAAAATTGTAGGAGGCAAAGAACATATTTCAGAATACTTCGTTTTCTATTGATTTTGAATAACTAACTGACGAAGATCGTTATTTTTCAATAATTAAACTATGTAAAATGACGAACTATTTACTTTCAGAGGTTCTTTTACAGAACCCAAGGAAAATATTAGCGTTCAAATTTATCTCCATCAATTCAACACATCCATAAGCTACGAAATTTGTACTAACTAATTTACAAACATCACTTAAAGTAAACACTTCTTGTAAAATTGCAATACAAGAGTTCTTAAATAACTAAATGGGATATACAAGAGCCCTAAAAGTCTAAGTAGGCACTTATAAATAAGATACTTCCTAAATCCACTTTAGACTATCATTACTTAAGTTTGTTTAACATAAAGATATATTCAGGATTTTATAAAACATTAGAAAATGGCAGAACGTTGAAAATACAAAGATTTGCTCAGATTCAAGTTGTAGCTGTGGGGTAGAGCGCAATTTGGGGCTGTAGAACGTTTAAGTGAAGCAACTGGAACACAACTTGTCTGGATGTCGTTTAACCTTTCTCTTGCCAAAAAATTTTATAGCAAGGACTTTATTGACACTGATATAAGAATAAATGTGCTCTTATCGAAGAATTTTCATAAGATATATGAAATACGAGTAGATAGGAAAAAAAGGATCGAGTTTTGCAGCTACATAGTACATGCAGTCAGCTGTGGAGAAAATTTCGTCTGAAGGAATTTTCGGGCTGCACATATCCTATAGCTTTTCCTAATCCAACTAGTATTGCCCATCGTACTATACATTCTAACTTACCAAAGAGCCCTTAGATAGAGTACAAACGTTGCTTTGAGTATGAGAGCCAGCGCAACCTGTACTGAAGTCATATGAGGTCGTCCGACGTGATAAACTACCAGTGATCAAGGTGATGACAATACCAACAGCTGAGAGACTTAAAGTTGCAACGTAGAAAACGACTGAAAGGGACACCACACTTTTAGGTATAATTCCTAATTTGTATCAATTCCTTAAGATGTAAAAACAACCCTTGGTTCAAAGGCCTATACCTTCAAGGAAAAAATGATCATTTTAAATTTTGCGTCAAATTACATTTACTTTTGTCACAGGCTCACGGTATGACAGTTCAGTGATTACACTTAGAAACTTAGAGTGAGTGGTTGAAAAACTTATCAATCCCAAAAAATAAATATAATAATATCAGAAAGCAGAAATTTGAGGAAAATATCTCTGTGGGAAACCCATTTTTTCATCAGATGGCACAGCCTTTTGTTCTGATACGACAAGACTTTGTAATATTACATTGAGAAATCTGTATGTGATTTTTTTGGAAAGGGGAATACATCTTATGCCACTATTATCTTTTTAAGAGTTTATATTTCAGAGGGAAGTAAAGAGTGGAGTTGAAACTTATAACAAGCAAAAATTATTGCTTTGCAATTTATGCAGTATTGGCGAAACTAGCCCAAATAAGATGACTCTTGATATTCCCCTAAATTTGTGATATTCTGAAAAAATAGCACGTTACTGGAAACTCTAAACCCCCGCAAATAAAATTATTTTCTCTTATGAGCAGAAAAGTTCTTAAATAGGCTTCAGAAAATAAAAGATTAATGTGTAATGTTCTCAGTAGTGTTTCAACGGCCAAGATATTGACAACTTTTGATATTCCAGCAAGCGCAATTTTCAGTAAATTGCTAGCTTTTCTAAATTCTACAAGTATAGAGAAATACCACGAGTCAGTTTATTTGAGTGAATTTTGCATATATATATTGCAAAAACTGCGAACCAATATTTTTTTTTCGTTTTAAATTTTAAATTTGCTCTACTTCCATCGGCAGAACTTAGATTTCTTAAAATTAACTTTTATTCGTTTCCAGGTTGTATTTTTTAAATATACATGAGAACCCTTACAAAAAGATATTTGTTTAAACAATAATGATGTAACTGGAAAAGCCATACGAGTTTCTTTTACGATATGGCATTTGAACTTTTACTTTCCAGCTCTCTCAATTTTTCCCTTAGAAACATTGGGAGTTTTGTCAAATAAAGAGCCAATGTGGTGTATTATTATCAGTATCTTTGAGAAATTAAGATATTAAATTCAATTACTTAGCGTAAGAAGATCACCGTAAATGAAATATACATAGGGTTAAGAAAATTGAAGAACATTAAAAGAAATTTAGAAAATAGTTTTATAAATGCGTCTTATTATTAATGCATTTTTTCTGCCGCAATGCTGCAAAAGATTTTAAGATTCTCATAAGAAAGTATGAGCGAATTTATTGGGCAACTAAACTCTATAAAAAAAAAATTCCTCCTAAAATAAATCCACTATAAACTAAGAAGATGATAAGACAATAAAAAAGCGTGCTTTCGTTATATTTTCTCAATGGACTTCAACATTTTATTTGACAGATCATTGAAACCATATTAATATGAAAAATGCAATGTTAAAAAAATTCTCCAAATTCAATAAGAGCTATTTCCCTCCCCCTGTCCTTCAATGACAGGCCTAAGTATGGTGTCGAGACGCGTGACTAATTCATAAACGCCTTGATGGATAGAAGTCAAATCCTATTCCCAAAACTTCGCTTGCTTACCCATTTTGACGCCTACGATATTCCAGTGCCCTGTTGGCGCTGGAGAAAAAAGATAAACACATTGAGGTTTCAAGTTTTTTTCTAAATTCCTGAAAATTTATTTTAGTGAATTTAATTTAAGTGTTAGAATAAACATAAAAAGTACTTATCATCATACTTGAATCAGCTTTGAATTGTTGTGAAAACAATTTTTCACTAGGCAGTATTTTTTCAAAGCTCGTTTTATTTTCACTTGCTGAGGGGACTGGGAAGGGGAATGCTGAAGAGGGGGATTTTAAGCACTCAATTTAGGGCTTACGCCTTAACGAAGATATTACCATATTTCATTTCTTGCTCGGGATTGTGGAATAAAAGCTCTAGCAACCAGCAATAGATGAGTGAAGACTACCCGTTTTGGGAGGGGAACAGCTCTCCAATCGACAGTGGTCATAATGAATCCACACACAAAAAAGTGCAAGTAGGACAGTTGTGAGGTAGACTGACATGATTCCATCTACAATGCGACTTATAACCACTTCCTCCTGCAATTTTTCGAACTTGAATGTACCCTTTTTCGGGGAATTTGTGTTCATTGGCTTGTTTTTCGCTTGTTTCCTTGAAATTATTTTATTTTGAACTCTTCTTTTTATTTTGTAATGTACGTAATAACTAATAAGTAAAAATAACTTATGTAGTAGGGGGGAGGGGAGATTTTTTTGGAATCTTGTCACTTGTGCATCTACCATAAGGGATTGTCAGATCTCTGCCAATATTAGTAGAAGCCATAAATTATGTTCCTATTTGTACTTTTAGAGTGTTTAGACCGAGTCCGACGTCTGAGGGGGAGAGATGTCTTTAATTCCTTTTCACCTACAAGAAGGGATTGATGCAAGGATAACTTTCCTATCGAAGATATGACAGGTCCTGTATCAAAATATCAACACAAATTGACAACCAATAAGAAATCATTTTCCCAAAAAGTATTAAATATTATTTTTAATTATGAGAAGAAACTGGATCATAAAAAAGAAATGGCGTTTTCTCTGAAAGGCGATGTTTGTACTCGACACGGATATTTCCTTACTAAAAGTCTAACTTATTATTATGGTTCATTTTAACTTTTAATTATATTCTAAGTATCCTTCAGTCGTTGAACACTATTATTAAATTGACTACTGTAACGGTAATTGACGGTTTCAACCGGAAACATACATTGTGTTTTTATGCCTATTACCCCGTGAAAATTCTCTACCAGCTTGTTTATCATGAAGACTAAATTACACTTTTTGCTAACTTCTGCCCTACATTGGACTGCTATTGCACACAATTTTGTAAAATGACAAAAATGGGTATTCGTTATGCGCAATTGAGAGGAAAATCACGATCTATCATAAATAGCGTAGGTTTAATGCAATGGAACAAAATTAATAAACAGAACTAAATTCTAAAGATAGTATGTGCTATACACAAACATTACGTTTTTAAGTATTGGCAGGCCCGTCAATTGCGTGAGGGGGATACCACTGCTAACCCCACTGAACCCCCCCCCCCTCCAATTTTGAAAACCATCTTTATAGTATTTTCACTAAAATATCTTTTTGTATATTCTCGAAGAAAATTAATCGAAGAAAATGCATCGAAGAAAATTCATCGAAGAAAAGAAATTGCTCCCCCCCCCCCCCAAAAAAAAAAATAAAAAAAAATAAAACTAATTTCCACCCCTACACCCTACATGTTTCCCTACTTTTTCATGATATAAAAACCTGGGTATAGGTTTAAATTTACAGTGATATATTTGTTGGGAAATTGGGTGATCAAAGCCGGGTAAAGTTCCTCTTGGGGATATCACCCAGTAGTTTTCAGTTTTAAGTCTACTGTTTGCTATCACCAAGAAAATGCAATGAAGAAAACAAATAGCACATACCACACAGTCAATTTTCTTGGAAATACCCACCTTTCTTGTTTCTTCTTATTTACTTATCAACAAAACAAACAAAATATTCACACTCTTAACGACTCTTCTGGACCGGCCAAAAACTTAACTCTAGCTTGTCTCCAGGGGCGGTCAAGTATTTGTGAAGAAAAAATATGCATGCTCTCACCTAAAATAACGACATCACTTTCTAATTGTCCTCACCTATGAGCCAAATAACTAATAGTAGATTCGCATATCTACATCGTAAGCCATCAAGTATCAATTCTTCATACCCCTCTCAAAAAATTATCCTCAAAAATTGACGTTGATATAAATAATAAAAAAATAATAATATGTCGACACAAAAAATAACTCCTTCGACAAAACTAAAAGCTATATTTATCCTATAACCTTGGTATATGAAGTGGAAACTTCAGAGCCGCAAGCACTTTCGCAATTTTGTTGTGAAAGTGGGCTATAGTGTTTCCCTCTTGGTGAAAGATGTAGGTGATTTTTTTTCGCAAGAAAAGATCCAAGACCTTGGGAATGGGGCAGATAGAGTTTGAATGACCATTTATTTTGTGCCCAACAAAGTTGTATGAACGTAAGTGAACATGGCATGTAGAGAAATCGTAGTTTTGACTGAGCTGGAACAACCGCCCCTCGAATCATGCCCAGTTCTTAGGTAATTGCGTATTAAAAGATTACTTTTAAATGTAATTCCTACTGGAAGTATTTTTTGTGGTAAATATTAGTTTTCTGAGAAGAAAAAGCCGAAACACCAACAAGAGACTCTGGTCTGAGGAAAACAATATTTCCAGGGATCCTAACCACGGTGATTAATTAATAACTACCTTGCCTACCTTGCCTATAGAAGACTGACTTGGATGTGTTCTTTGGTGTCTTGTTCAATAAGAGTTATACAAAAAGGAAACTTACCAACAAGAGGAATGTGATTCCCTGATGTTGGTAAAACATATCTAAAGTAAAGCAGCATCATTGTGTTTATTATAACAGCAACACAACCAACATGTATCCTCTCAGGAGAGCCGGGTGTCATCCAAAATGTCATCAGCACCAATAATGATATCACTGAAATAAATTAACAAGCTCGGTTAGGTTTTGAAGGGAAACTGCTTAATAAATACATATCCGATTTTGACTAAAATGACTTCAAATATAATTCATTTTCTGTTTATGTCAACCTTAAACTGAGTGGCAGGAAAATAAAAGAAAAACATATTGATACCTGGTTGTTGTGTTGGAGAGGATGAGGTAATTCACCAAATGATGTCCCAATGGCCCAAAAGATATCCCAAAAAATTGGAATAATTTGAGCTTAATCAATATCTTTCGTGGGACCCACGAAAGATACCCACCTGAACCACAAAACCAAACCATTACATCCACTCACAAGATATTGTAAATATAGGACCCATGAGAAAAATATTAATAATGGGTTATTGAAAATCCAGTATGACCATTATCATCACAAACATTAGTCCCTTGAACCATTACAGTTTTTCTGTTTGTTTCTTTAATTGTTTCTTATCCTACCATGGTTAGCATTAACTATGAATGTCAGCAAACCCAATATCTCGATAATCAATATTTTAATGAAGAAAAAGAAAGATAATTGTAACATAAAAACTTATGCCCATGTCTGACGGGCTTTCTTTTATTAAGGTGCAAAGTCGATTGAAATCTAGTCTGCTCTCTTTGGCTAAAAGAGCGCGTTTCTGAAAACCCTAACGAACAGAGTAACGTAACATATATGTTTGTTTTGTTAAAAGGGTGGACTATTCCTACATAAGAATAAATTTGATTGACCCCTTGAAATTTATATTACATACGAAACTAAAATATATCAAGAATCCTTATGCGTCTTTTATGATAAGTACGGCTGTGTTGCTAATACATAAAAAGTATTCATTCATAATGATGTTAAGCAATATATACAAAAGAACATGATCACTAGGAATTAGACAAAACTCGTTTCTAAAAGAGATTCCTTAAGGGATCACCTATTAGTAAAGCTTTTCTAATACCATCTCAAAACCCTGGACACCTACGAACACAATCATAAATAGGAGGAAAAAAAATAACAAAGGTGATCATTCTGCTCATGCCGGAATATCATATTTTCTCATTGTTAAGAGTAAAAAGGAAGGTCATTATAACGTTAATCAACACGCACATCGCATCAATTCTAAGGGCATAAGCCACAATAGCATCATGTCATTACTTAGCAAAATATCACTAACATGTTAATAAAAATAGTTTACATTATTATTGTGCGAATATCAAAAGGATCTTTATTGAAATGAAACATTTGCAATATCTTTAATTTTCATGATGTAAGACTTACTGTTGAATACTAACAGAGTAAAAAAAATAAAAAAATAAAACTAAGTTAATATGGATAAAAAAAAATATTCGAATTCAAATTTGAATGTCTCTTACAGCGATTGTAACTTCTCTTTCTTGAAAGCTTTGTTTAGAGCTATAGACACTGAAAAATTGAGGAAAATGTTACGGCTATGTAAACATCCCCATTAACATAGGTTCAACGGCATTCAGGTCCAAGTCTTAAGAAGGTATCAAATGGTAGTGTAGAAAGGAAGGGGGCAACGGGGGTTTAAGGAAGGAAGGGGGTTTAATAAAGGAAGGGGGTTTAAATCTTTCCCGGGCAGCTCTCGTGGTAGAATGCAGGATTGTGTCCAAACTTCATTTTTATCTATAATTTTTATTTTGAAATCTAAAGCCCAGCCTGAGCTTACATTTTATTCTAAAAGAAGTTTAGTACTCTGTGTAGGTTTAGTCAGGCAGTGCCCATTCATAAAACACTACAGGTATTTTATAACAGGAATGCTTTCAAGTATTTGTTTTATATTTTTATTGTGATTAAATTATGTGCATTATATTACTATATATGTTTCTAGGAGAGTGATAAGGCGCAAATGAAGTGCTGTTTCCCATTTGCTCTTTCTTTTTACACAATATCAAGAGATCTTTCTGGAATCAAAATAAGAAACACCAGAAAGCGCATGTTTCAAACTAGAATAAAGTTAGTATCAGATAAAATAGTTCTAAGAATATAATTAAGGCTCCTTTGACATTTAAATCGGCAATGTCGCTCACTTTGGAGAAGAAGCTTAAATATTTAAAGCGGAGTTTTTAAGCAGTCTCATTTTTAAATTGAACTTAATGCATTCTAAGATTTATGCTTGTCTAAATAATTGTTTACCACTTGCTAATATTGCTTTACTGCTCTTACAGTCTTTTGAAAATTTTTCTGCTTCATCAGTGAGAAAAATAGGGTTGCAGTTGCAGCCTAAAAAATTAAGGCATTTTGCTGGCAAGGTTTCATTTGCTATATGACTAATGCCCGTGCCACATTATAGTCACACTTGTCGATAAAATCAAAATTACGCACGATTACAGCGCCAATTACGTTCGCCGTTCGTAATTTCTCGAGTTGAACATTGTTCAAACTTTCAAACATAAATTTTTTGACTGACCAAGGAGAGTCAAGGCTTAAGGCATAAATTTTAAAATTAGAAAAGATGGAACATAGAACTGCGGTTTTTCTACCCGGGAGAGGAACCTGGCAAAGGTTAAGAAGACTTAGTATTAGTAGAGAACAGTTGGACACAAATTACTGTTGGTGCAAACTCTTTAAACTAATTTCCTGCAATTTTTTTTTTTTTTTTTGCTTCTTAAATACAAGTGTGACGCTAAAATCAAGAAAATTGCCATGTCATTCATGATATTTGGCTTTCTTTATCGATAGATGTGACTATGATGTGGCACGGGCATAAGAGTAAGATGAACATCTACAGCACTGCCTCAAATTCTATTATGGAATTAAGATGTGGTGTTTAAGCTCAGCCATCTAGTTTTGTCTGGATATGTTCCAGACGCACTTGCACACAAATCAAAGAGACTGGAAGGGTTTACCTTTATCGCTACAGATTTGTTGTAACATCTTTCCACCCACTAAAATCTAGACAGGGGAATTCGATACAAATCTTATTAACAACCAAAAATTAATATCAATCAGCTTCCGGGAAAAACTGAACTTTTAAACATTGTTCCGTCACTCTGTTTCTGTATTGCCGTACAAATTAAGATGAATATACACAATCTAAATGTCACCAATTATAATGATCACTCAGACAGCAAATCATCCACGCGTGCAAAGCGTATAAATTTGGTTTCTACGCTTGGCTCAAAATATGTCACAATTAATTAAATCCCCCCTAAACTGAGGAGTAGCACATGAATGGTATGGCCAAAAATGTCCCTTTCAATTTCACACTGACCAATATCTATAAAAGCATTGCACTTTGGCGTATATTCAGGATTCCATTTACGTTAAAAGATTCGAATCTGTAAGTTGACCTGACTCCAAGAAATTAATTTGATTTTGAGAATATGGTCTCTACGGTTGTCAAATAAAGATTCTTTACGGCTCCCTGGATGCAGTACATTTTCCTAATCCTTCCCAAACGATTAGGCGTATAGCCTATTGAATTATATTTAAAAGTTTATCCATAATACCTTAGGATAAACACAATTCTAATGGTTACGCTACATGCTGAATGACTGCTGAAAATAATATATTTCATAGAGGTGAGGCAGAGATTAGCCCTTTGTTTGTAATTTTTTTCCATATTTTTGGTGTTTATTCCTATGGTTTTATTTTCTCATTTCCTCAAGTTTTTTTTTATTTTGATTTTCTTACTATTTTATCAAACAGTTGTAACAAACGTGGTAACAAACTTTAAGCAAAGAGCGATGCGGTTCAATAGTAACCGAAACTGTAAAAAGTGAAATTTTGATATCAATAGATATATCAAAAGAATCAGATTATTATGCTAATTCCCAATATGAAAGTTTCATTAAGTTTAATGTTACTCATCAAATGTTACAAGCCTGAGATAATTTGCCTGATTTCCTAAAGGGGAGGGGGAACACCCCCCCTAAAATTCCAAGAATATTAATGAAAATCACACCATTAGATTCGGCGTATCAAAGAACCCTATTGTAGAGGTTTTAAACTCCTACCTTTAAAAATGTGGAATTCTGTATTTTTTGGCAGAAGAAAGATCATAGTTGCGTATTTATTTGTTTTTCCTCCTATGCGTGATTGTGACGACCCAATAGTCCTAGAATATCGGGAGAGGGCTCAATAGAACGTAAATTTAAAGTTATGCTGCCCTTTTTAAGTGACCAAAAAGATTAGAGGGCAAATAGGCCCCCTGCCACAATCCTTTTTTCCAAAATTCGAGTGACATAAAAACTTAAACCGAGCAGCAATTATCCTGTATATGCAAGGGGCTGTACTCTCCTCAACGCCTCGCTCTTTACGCTAAAGTTTATTTATTGTTTTAAAAAGTAGCGGTGACAAAGAGTCAAACTTTAGCGTAAAGAGCGAGGCGTTGAGGAGGGTAGAGCCCCTTTCATATACGGAATAATTGCTGTTAGTTTTAAGTTTTAATGTCACTCCTTACTTTCAGTTAAAAAAAACTAATTTTTTATTTAATTTCTGAACGTTTATCAACTAATGCAGGTTCGATTTTGGCTCACCGTGCATGACAGATTAAAACACAATTTGCATATTAGTTTTGGCAGATTTATTCCGAATATGAAAGGTCCGGATATGAAGCTAGCACTTTAAAAAAGCTTCCTATTCTAATTAAACAGCCCCTGTGCTTCAATTTTAGTAAACAGTCAAACTTTAGCGTAAAGAATAAGGTATTCAGGAGGGGGTAACCCTTCATATATGGCATAATTTCTGTTCCTTTTTCAAATAATGCCGGTACATCTGGCTCACCCTCTATGAAATATACCCCTCCCCTCACGGAACAACTCCGTGGAAATTTTATTCAACGTAAAGTGCACCCGCCTCCCCATCAAATTCCCTTCAGACAGTTACTTCCTCGCTGAGAATCCCCCCTCTCTGTAAAATTGCTTGTGAACGATTCACCCTGCAAAATTCTCCTTAGCAGTTTTTCATTGGAATAAGACTTTAATCTATAATCGGTTTCTCGGTCACTCCAGAAATGCCCCCTTCCGTGGAAATTATTTCCCAGAAAACAAAACGCGAGGAAAAAAGTCCCCAGATAATCTCCCCGGATCATCTCCATATAAAAAATTTGGCAAAGAGGATGTATGACAATTAAAAAGAATTTCGTATACTAATTCTGTCCAAACCCCCAGTGTAACATTTCCACTGGAAAATTTACTCATCAGAACTTCCCAAAGGAAGATTCTCCCCTTAGAAATCCACCCCAAGGACACCCCCCTCCCACCCCCCAAAAAATGGCTGTATACTTCCCAATGACAAATACTATATGTAAACAATGGACAAAGTTCACAACTTGCAGCCCTTCCCCCGGGGAGTGTGCGGGTCATTTTACATCTAAAGACATAGTTATTAGATTTGTCAACTATCCTGAACAAAATGGCTATCTCAAAATTTCGATCCGGTGACTTTGGGAGAAAAATGAGCGTGGGAGGGGGCCTAGTTGCCCTCCAATTTTTTTGGTCACTTAAAAAGGGCACTAGAACTTTTTATTTTCGTTCGAATGAACCTTCTCGCGATATTTTAGGACCACTGGGTCAATACGATCACCCCTGGGAAGAAAAAAAGACAAACAAATAAAAACGTATCCGTGATCTTTCTTCTGGCAGAAAAAAATACAAAATTCCACATTTTTGAATATAGGAGCTTTAAATCTCTACAACAGAGTTATCTGCTACGCTGAATCTGATGGTGTTATTTTCATTAAGATTCCATGATTTTAGGGGTGTTTCCCCCCTTTTTCAAAAATAAGGCAAATATCCTCAGGCTCGTAGCTTTTGATGGGTAATGCTAAACTTGATGAAATTTATATATTTGAAATCAGCATAAAATCCGATCCGATTTGTGTGTACTCCCTTTTAATTAGATTCCTTGGATCTTATTGAATGTCGCGGCGAATATATTACCTATTATTCCAACTATTATACAAGGGTTCTGAAACGCCACAGCCATTTCGTTTCTACCAGATTTCTACTTCTCTTGATGAACAACAAAGAAGACCAGCGTCCAGCCAGCGACTTGCGAAGTTTTTAACTCATGAATAGGCCCCAATCTTTTGTAGATTCAAGCTGGGATTTGAGAAAGACTGATGAAAACATTAATGTTTGCGGTCAATATTGGTCGCGCCGGTGGCGCGCCGCTGACATCTCACCGGCGGTGGTGCGAAAAAATCATCGGTGGCGCGCCGCCGCTGCTATTTTTGGCCCCGCCACCGCCAGTATTCCCTTATCGGCACGGTGCCGGGGTCTAAGGTGATGCGAAGAAGTGAATTAAATCGTATGTACTGCTGCAAGATGAGGTGAATTGTCAATAAATTTTCTGGGCAGCCTCTGCTTGTTGGGGTGATACAGTGTGGAGGAGGAGTAGTTATGGGACAGTAGTAGCTAGAGTATTGATGGTGGTAAAAATTAGGGAGGAATTAGCCGTGATAAATCATGCTGTGTTGAATACTTTTTGTAGTCAAGTTCCCTTAAATTTTAAGTTGTAACGAACATTATTAACACAATTGATTTAACCAATGTAACTACTTTCCAGTGGCTATTTTTATTTTTATTTTTTGAATACTCTCTATACAATATCTGAATGATCAAGAGTCGATATAGATGCAATTTGTCACTAGGTGCTAAGTTGGAATAGAATAGAGGGAGATTCGAACTAAAAAAGTCATGAGTGCATCTAATTTTGTTTAGTCACTACATGACCACCTATATACAAAAATGTATCTACCATTTTTTTGGTCAGTATATAGCCCATTGTTTAGATCAATATTTGACATTAGTCATTTATTTCTCTAGTAAGAGGCCTTTATTGTATGAATTTTTATTTTTCATTTATTTATATATTTTTATGGATAATTTTTATGTCATGTAGTTTCCAGAGGTAAAAAAGATGCTTGCTTCTATATATTTATTGATAATTGCAGTTGTATTGGCAGTGTCAGCTGAAAAGTTTTTTTCCTTCTTTTCTCAGTAATTTGTTTCCTTAACCTTCCCTAACTGACAAGCATTGCTTTGGCGGAGGTAGTAAAATGTTTTCTTTTGTTATTTATGTGTTTTATTAATAAATCCTTCCTTATTATTCACGGTAATTTTAAGGCATAAAGTTACTTTATAGATGCTGGAAGTCCATGTTAATACTTGAATGGTGTGAGGACTTGAAAGTTTTCTCAAATGGTACATATCTGGTAACATATAATACGTATTTACTTCAATACATAAAAACAGTAACTTTTACTAAAATAACTAAAATAATTAGTTATTTCACTAAAATAACATCTTGAGTCGAACTGCTCATTCGTTTTCCTTTCTTATCTTACCACTTCTTTCCAACATTTCTTCTTCTGTTAAAATGATATTCTTACAGGCTACAATTAAAACCCCCGATCGATGAGAAATTTATATTGTCTAGAACAAGCTACTTACCTATAGCAGGAACAAGGGCCATTTTGACGTCAAATGCTGATCGACGTTGAAGCTCCAACGTGAAAACAACATCGTGTCGTGGGATCATATCTTCGGCATATTTTAAATTGTTTAGTTCTGATTTTGCTCCTATTACTTCCCAGGGAGAGGTGCCAGCTTCAAAATAAGTAAGTTCGGGCTATAAAAAATTACTGTTTAAATTTTCAAATAATAGCAATTTGTGGAAACTGTGTTAATGCACTTTGTTTATGGAATTAATAATATTATTATTATTAACATGGATCATTATTAACATCTCTCTTTGGAAACAGGCATATTAGGCTTAGCAAATCCCGTGAAAGCAAATAATTCCAAACGTTTCTTATTGGAAACGTTTGGAATTATTACCGTTATACATATAGGTGGAAACAGCAAAAATCTTGACGAGGTATTGGAAGAAAAACCCTTGTATGCAAGGATTCAAGAGTTTTTAGTTACGTGCAGAGTTTCTTCTACCCATACACATTACACAATCTTTTGTTTGACTGAAAGAACAGGCTTCATCCCAGCATTGCTGCCCCCAAGTTTACAGAAAAGATGTTATACTGAGGCATCCTAATCATACTGAACATATGATCAACTTCAAAGAACAAGGCCTTATCTCACATTTTTCCAAAAAAAGCTAAAAAGTGAGATAAATTCCTTTATTGGCTCTTTACATGCTGATTGCCTTACTTGATAAAGTTTATTTCGCCTTAACCCTAAAAAACGCAAATCATCAATTATCATATATAATGTTAAAGTTGATTTTAACATTATAAAAAAATAATTAGAAATTTAGAAATTGAAAGTTAAAACGTAAATTACTTGGCAATATTCTAAGAAAATTCTAATTAGAACGCCTTTGGTAACATATGATCAATTCGTCTTCTTAAATTGTAGAAGATACTGAAGCACAATTCTATATTCAAAGCATGCAGCAATTACAAAGGAAATTTAAATCACGACCTCTAAAATTGTATGCCTTCTCCAAAATAAATACTAGCGCAAGTGTTCGTCTCTGGGTTTATATATTGTTGATAATTTATATTGTTTATCATTTAGTTCAGCTCATTGATGTTGTAGAATCTTATTCTTTCTTCACTGGGTACTGATACTCACATAGGATGTATTCAAAAAGGAAAAAAACATCTTGTTAGGAAAGTAAAATTTCTCTCTTGAAATCTTATTAAACTATATGTAAATTTCTTTTTGATTTACTAGAATTAAAACCTAAATTAAAGCACTACTAAGGAGGGTGATTCAAACCCTCCTCCCTTTTCGAAATCTATATTCAGTCCTCTTCCTGTAAGCACTTTTAATTCTGTACAAGAATTTGTTGTAGCCCAATTCTCATTTTTAGCCATCAGTGTGACGGCCTGTACAATCGGGGGCTATCCAACTACAGTCGATTCCCTAATGTGATGTCTTTGTGTATGTTTGTGAAAAGTAAAAGCCCAGCAAAATCAACTGCTAATAACGTTAGCTATGCTTATTCAAAACGCAGTGAATTTGAATTCCTAAATATTACAGAATAAGGAAAAAAAAATTAAAGTGATTTTCAAGTTATTTTATTGAATATTGATTTTTTAATAATTTTTAAACAAGAAAATCTATTTTTATCTAAATTCTTCGATAGCTTTAAAAAAGGAAGATGCTACATAGTATTGAATTTCACCGCTTTCACAGCCACCAAAAATAGTGACAACACGCTTTTATAAAAATTAAATGACCCGTTGCATGATCGAACCCGTCAGTTTGTTGTAAAGCAGTAGATAACAATGTCATGAAGTTGATGAAACATCAGACGGCAACCCCTGATTTAATGAAGCTAACGTTTTTGTAAATTAATTTTGGGTTCAGGGTTGCTCTGTAGTGCAACGCCTTTTTTAGGTAACTAATGTTCTAACATTAATAATAATAACAGTAAAAGTAAATTAACATAAAAAAGAGACCTCATCAACCAAGAGAATAGGTTTGACTTCGTTGGCATCGCTTGTCCAAGCTCCTACACGAATACTGCATGTTTGCTTATCAAAAGGCCAATAGGTTAGGTCCATGTCACATTGTGTCGCCAATGTCAACTTTTGAAGATGAAAAATGGCTCCATTATGCCGAATGTTGACCAAGGAATCTGGGTAATTGTTAAGTCCCTCATAACTGCAATAATAATAGTCAATTGCCTAACCACATAAGTACATTAAGAGAGAAGGCGTTAAAGACAAAAATTTGTAAGATCGTTTCATGACTTTTATTTTTTTTTTTTTTTTTTTTATTATAAAATTTAATTGGTATAGCCCATTAAAGGCAATGCTCTAGCGTTGCCTGTGGTAAAGAGCCATATGCATTGAATATATTATTTCTTTCTCAACTGCCCGATTCTCATTAAAGAGTGATTGTATAAACTTTGGAGGAGGCTCATCCGATCGGAAACTAGAGGTTTTAGTGCTGATCTATTGTTTGTTGGATGACAACAAGTCCCCATCCCGTGCTATTTTTCCATCGGCCATTTGCTAGAAAATGGCCGGTGAAATTTGCTAGAAGTTTGCTAAAAAAAAAACCAGAAGCCATTTGATAGAAAACACAAAGAAATAAATATAAAGACGACAAGCGGGTCTATGGCCTATGGCTAGTAAATGAAAAAGAAGAAAAAAAAAACAAACAAAACGAATATTTTTCCCGTATCTAACAAGGCGTCTTCAGCGTAAAAACAAAATAAAAAGCAAAATAAAACAAAATAAAAAGCATAGAAATAAAAAACATTAGAAATAAAAAACAATTTTTGTAGGTTTATCAATTAAAAGAGATACTGGGAATATGATATGATATGGTTTATTAACAATAAAAGCCCTACTGGGCCATGAATAATACACAATACACTTCAAAAATAGTAAATGAAAACACCCTTATTATAAACAAAACAAAACAAAACAAAAAAATCTAAAGAAAATGATCTCTATGCTCCATGCCCAGTCCAATGAACCTTCCCAAATTCTTTATCCCCCAAAAATTTCTATCTCTTAATATATTACCCACCCATTCCTCCCTTTCGAACCACCCCGGAAAAATTTCCTTCCTCAAACCTCTTAACTCCTTACATAAACATAAAAAATGAATTAAATCATCATTTTCGTCCCCACACCTCGGACAAAAATATAAATATTGATTTATTTAGGATATTATTTTAAAAAATGAACCTATATTCAAAAATAAAATATTGCAAAATGTCCCAGGGATCAGTTCAAAGAACAAACCTAAGAGAATAGTACCATCAAAGGCTTTGCATAAAATGATGTCGAAATAACTTATTCTTAGTTCATTTGCTATTTTAAAATGTTTAATCTAGTTACTTTTGTGAGGTGGTTTCACGAAGGTAGCTTCAAATTGTAAATGTTAAGTAATTGTATATTATATATATTAGGTCAGTCTACTTTAGTTTATATATATTTTTTAGTTTTATTTTTTTTTCTACGCTGAAGACGCCTTGTTAGATACGGGCGAAATATTCGTTTTTTTTTTATTCGTTTTCATTTACTGGTCATAGACCCGTTTGTCGTCTTTATATTTATTTCTTTGTGTTTTCTGTCATGGCTGACAAGTTCGGTTTCAGATCTTATGTTAGCCATTTGATCAAAATTTTACATTATTTTTAATGGTCGAAAGCTCCAATGATGGCTTCCCCCATCTGCTGGGGTAAGGGCCATAAATAATACAGATTGCCAATTGTTTCAACACAAGTTTTATAGTGGAAAGGGGGGGGGATTTGTTTGATGTTGGGTTCGGGACCGGCTCAAAGCTTTCAGGCATCGTTGTTTGAGTCCAAAGGATCAAAATATCTGTGTGCTGGGGCAGGTGGGCGAGGGTCCCCGAAAATTGGTCATAACTCTTTTCATCCCTGATTAGTTTGAAACGTCCTTTTATTTATTTGTTTATTGTTTTTTTTTTGTTTTTTAGGAACCTGATGCGGGAAAAAAAATTCGAGACATACCCTCGTTGAAAATTTTGACTGTCTTGATTGAAACTGTCTTGATTGAAATCTTTGCCGACACAGGATGCATATTATTTATGATGTATATGCATTGAATAGACAGCGTTTTACTTAATAATTATTAAGAAGTTATATATTTTCTTTGTTTCAAACTAGCCTCTCGTTAGCTTTTCGAACTGTTCGGAAGCTCCTTGTTTTGATGGGAAAATTTTCTAATGGGTCTTTTGTCTTTGCGACTTTCAGCCGACGTTGATACTTGAAAAATTATATTTATGGTATCGAACTTCCTGAATTTATCTATATTTCTTCAAGTATAACTTTCTGCAATAGTAACGGTTATTTTATTAAATTTTCTCCCGCAAATATTGAATTTTTTCCTATAAGGTAAGGACTCAGTTGCTTCCTTTTATGGGTACCCTATATACCGAATAAAATGAACTTTTATTTTAGATTCATATTAAATTAGAAAGTAAATAATGGATATTCAACGTACCTATTCTGGACGATTATATCTGGGATCCATACTTCACTTGCTGGGACTTTGATATAGGTTAGATTATTGTACTCTCTCGGTCGCCATTTTAGGCTAGACTCATTCCAGACCTAACAAAAATATATATTTAAATTCACATTTAATTTAAAATTATTATTAGTATAAATTAGCATAATAGAAATTTATCATTATAAAGACATCGAAAAGAGCTGGTGCTCTTAAGCCTCACTGTTAAACTCACTACTGTAAAAAGTCAATGATAAGAAATTCAAATAGCACTCCAAATATTTCAGTCTAAAGCTGGAACTCTTTTTGATGACCTTGGAAGATATCAAGTTCTGAACAAGTGATTCCAATGAAGTAAATTCTAGCCAATCAAAAAAATAATTCAAAGAAATAACGTGGCTACAAGCATTGACCAGTCATTTCAGCACCAAGTTACCCGAGACCAACATTGCTGGGCACCCTGATCCTCCACTTTGTTTAGAGCTTCAGTCTTTACTCTCTCCCATGGAGTTCCTATCTCACTTATATCTATCATTATGACCACTTTCAACGCCATTTGAGAACGTTGTGCTAGTCATTTGACCTCAGCTAGTTTACCAAAAATCCATTTTAGCAACCCTAAAACAATAAAAAGTGCCTTGGCCGTCTACACTTTTCTTTCAAGCCCTAAAAAATGGAATCGAATTAAATTTTTTTAACATTACTATTAGATAAGTAAAGGCATCCGCTTAGTCAGTTAGGTTGTTCCCTACTACGTTCCTCCACATTTAACACCTCACTAAACGAACTACTAACCTCCCTCTCTACCTTAACCATAGTAATGTAAAATAGAGTCAATTACTGTAAAGTGCTTCCATTTCTGTAAATGCTAGTTACTGTGAAATATCTGGTATAACCTACAAGGATAGGACCCTTATTAAAGCGTTTCTATCTGCTGAATGAAATGACTTACCATAATCTATAAAATCAGAACTATGAAAGTCGTCTAATTCAAACACTTTTAACTTATTAATTTAAGCAAACTATACACGGCTATATTATGACTGGACTTAACTTATGTCTCCTGCCAGGCACTGCTCGGCGTAGAGTGACGTCTGCCTCTTCAAGGGTGAACAGGAGAAAAATAAAGATGATGGAGAATAAACCTAGGAAAAAACGGCTGGCGTTTCTTCATTGTAACTAGATGCCTGAAAGTCCCATCTGGGTATGCGGTGGTATGCTCCAGCAAACCACTCAGTGGCTGCCGTCCCTGCCTGTAGATCTGGAGAGTGGTAGGTACCGTAAGATGCCGACTCCTGCCCCTGTTGGTTTCACCACCACCCTTGCTGAGGTTAAGTGTGAGATCTTATGACCACTCCTTATCTGATGAGACAAAGTCTGTCTTAGAGGTTCTTTTGTCCACTTTTTGGGCCAACTAACCATTCAGCCAGTATTTACCTAGTTTTCAAACCGTTAAAACAGCCTCGGGTCGGACTTCCTTCCAGTAGACGACCAAATGCGCGCCCCAAAACAATTCTTGTCGATACATTTACTGTTACGCACTGCATTGTACGTGGTCTCCGATCCAAGTTGGATCACCTTCAGCATATGATGAATGAGGTCTCCCCTTCTGTCATGTGTGTATCTGAGACCAATTGAATTCTGGCATCCTTGATAGTGAGGTTAACTCTCCTGGTTACAGTCTACTAAGGCTAGATTGAAAAAACCAGAGAAGCTCGACTTTTGGTGGAGGTGGTGTTGCTATGTACCTTAAAAATAACTATGTACCTTACAATAAAAATAATTCTATTTTTAACATTTTTGATTCCAAGTGACAAAGAGGTTCTTTGGGTGAAAGTAAATTAACCAAACAAATCGTTTGCTATTGGTACAGCCTATAACCCACCAAAGATGATAATCACCGAACATTTGGAAGATTGATTGGAATTTGTGAAGTAAAAGTTTCTTAAATCAGGAATAATAGTCCAAGGAGACTTCAACATTCACCACGGCCACTGGCTGAAGAGTCGTACGACTGATGTGGAAGGTGTAGCTCTGCTAGACCTGAGTCTTGCTTATGGCCTAGAACAGCTTGTAGAATTCGACACTTATATTGGCCCTCACGGATCATCCCGGCTTGATCTCTTCTTAACTGATCATTTGGATTCCTTTAGTGTCAAAAGCTATCCTTTTGCCAGCGACCATATGGCAGTTGTAGCTCGTGAATATTTCAAAATACCTCCACAACCCGTAAAGCACAAGTGGATCAGCAGGTAGCATTGCCGCACAGACTGGGATGATCTGGGAAGCTTCTTATCGGCAAAGCCGTGGTGTAAATTTTAAAAAGGAGCCCTACATAAAACATCGACACTCTGCAAAAGAGCGATTACAGAGGTCATTGAGCAATTTGTCCCTTCAAAAACAGCAAAAGTCTCATCTCGAGACAAGCCTTGGTTCAATGCTGGCTGTAGAAAGGAAACCAGGGCCAGAAAGAAGGCTCACAAGTAATGGAGTTTGACTGAATAAGACGAGGACCGGGGTGCTTTTATTAGCGCTCGGAACGAGTCTTTTAAGGCCGTACGTCGAGCTAGAGTCTATTACGAACACAAGTTTGTAGACAAACTGAAAAGTGCCCCCACAAAACCGTGGTAAAGGATTGTCAAAGATGCTCTAACGTCATCTAAACCAACATCAATTCCCTCGCTTCATGTTGACGGGATAATGATCCACCCAGGCCAGGAAAAGGCAGATAATCTTGCAGAAGACTTTTCAAAGGTCTCCCAACTTGATGACGCCGGAGTCTCCACTCCCCCCTTTCGGCCACGAACAGATGCGAAAATCACCAACGTTAACATAACTACTAGTAATGTGCTCAGAGAGCTAAGCCAGCTAGATGTCACCAAAGCTTCAGGACCTGACACGATTCCCAATCTTATCCTCAAAATATGTGCCCCTGAACTTGCTGGTCCTTTTGCCTCTTTGTATAGAAAATGCTTTGCAGCGCGATAGTTCTTGAAATCCTGGAAAATCGCTCATGTAATCCCTGTTCCAAAGGCGGAGTCCAACTTTACTAATGTAGGGTCGTATCGTCTAATAAGTTTGCTGTCCTACGTAGGGAAAGTTTATGAAAGCGTCATTAATAAGACCCTTAATACCTCGAGTCACATCTGTTGTTGGCAGAAACGCAATACGGTTTTCACAGAAAACAAACTACATTAGACTGTCTATTACACAGTATCAAAAGTGGGTTGAGTTTCTTTCTCAGGGGCACGACATTTGCAAAAATCGCAAAAGCCTTTTGATATCGCAAAAGCCTTTGTTCGTGTATGGCACAAGGGACTTCTTTGTAAACTGAAAGTCTCTGGAGTTGACGCTCGGCTATTTGAGGTGCTTGCTGACTTTCTTCGTCAACGTTCATTGCAGGTCAACCTCGACGGATTCATATTAAAAGAACACCCAGTCTTATCAGGAGTACCCCAAGGAAGTATTCTTGGGCCAACTCTTTTCTTGATGTTCATAAAGGACCTAGGCAACAACCCCGTGAAGAAACCTCACCACTTTGCTGATTACATGACAACTAAAATATCAATTGCTAAGGACGAAGATCCCAGTGAACCCCGTAAGGAGCTTCAGGCTGCCCTGGAGAGAGCTGAGACGCGGGTAGATACGTGACTTGTCATTTGTAACGCATCGAAAACGAAAGAATTCCTAATTTCCAAGGCGTGTAATACGAGGACTCATCCTGATTTCGTATTCAATGGAAAAGAAAAAGCAAGAGTTGATACACTACGCCTACTTGGAGTTAATTTTTTTCATTTGGAGAAGTGGATAAGTAGAGACTTCTACTTGGAGATGTGAAAGTCTCCACCCCGATGAGTCTATTCTGCCACTGTTTGTTTCGTGCATCAGACCTGTCATGGAATATGCATGTTCTCTCTTCGCTTGTGTACCAGAAAGCCACATCACTCCACTCCAACGGATTTAAAATCAAGCAGTTCATGCAGCAGCCTCTGGCAAAACGATAGTTAAAACCCCATAGTTGATCCAGAACGTTTCGACGTGGTGTCCATATCGGTTTTCTATAATTACATATACTACCCTTCATGAGAGGAGCTATCGAAGCTCGTTCCTAACAGAGAAAAGCCCTTGCGATCAACTCGCTGAAGCATAGCTCGTGAGGTCTACCTTGAGCAGGGTACTCCCCAGCAAGAATATCTGATCAATAGTTTCGCCTGACGATCGGTCACCACATGGAATAGTTTGCCGGCAGTGGTAATCCCAGAAAATCCTTCCCTTGACGCGCTCGACAGAAGGTACAACAAATACCTCAGTGTTGGAAAATGTGGTTATTGCCAGGATTAATTCCTTAATCTATGAGAGAAACTTGGTGTCCATAGAAAAATAATGAAAGTAGACATAGCTCTGTGCACCCTTAGTTTATGTAACCTCAGCCCTGCTACAATTCTATTGACTGATTCCTTCATAGACTTTTCCAGCAGTTCTGCTGTCTTAGCCGTGCAACTGGCCGTTGTACTAACGGCAAAAAGCGAAGCCGTTGCATTTGTTGGGTTTACCCTTTCTCGTCAGGGTTAAATACGGAATTATTTGTATTCTTTGCAAGTTTGAATGTCGCTCTTTACTTTCATTTAATAACCTGTTTTCTTTTCATTTAATAATTAAATAAAGGACTTGCAATTACCAACTTGTTATGTATTGCGCAGTAAAATATTTTCATGAAAATAATTTCAAACAATAGCGTAAAGCCGGAGGAAGGTGAATAAGAAGATAGCCCACCTTATCCATCATATGATTTTCGTTCCTTTGAAATTTTAAAGTAACACCGTACTTGCATTTGGAAATTTTTTTCTTCTGATTAAATTCTGCTAAAAAGTTCAAATTAGCTTTCTTGTATAATCTTCGGCTTTTAGGAAGATTAGCAAGAAAAGTGCATTTAGTAACAAAGAGTATAATAATAATTAAGAACGTTACTTTAGATTCTTCCAAATATTACACCTCGAGGTGAATAAATTTACTTACCAGAGAAAGGCAGCCATGGGTCAGCAAATTGCCATTTAATTCGTCCTGAAAGAGTATGTCATTTTAAAACGTCGCTCTAGTCTTACCAGCAGAACTTAAAATAACAATCTAGTCGGGACTTATAGTAATTTTGAAGTAGAGTTGACTTTTAATTAAAACTTGAGTATTTCATCCAATCATTTATACGAAAAAATATGAAGAAATGCCACCAAACCTTTATATACACGGATTTTCTATAGGTTCCATAATTTTGAAAAGACAAAAGTTTCTTGTTCGTTTAAATTTCAGTTCGGCTCTTTACTTCCATCAGAAAAAAATTCTAATATAAAATACAAACCGAGCCATAGAGTCTTAGAAATTTCTTGGAAAAGCCAATTTAATTCAGCCAAAAAAAAACTTTAGTTCAAGGCTAAAAATCATTCATTTAGCTTCTCTTGGGAAGAGTCAGTTCTCACTTTAGATTACAAAAATCTAAGAAAGAACTTTGGGAGAAAAAGACAATTTAAAAATGTGTATTTTCTGTTTCTCATCTTATTGATGTCAATGGGACAGCCTGGAAACTGCAAGTTGACTAGTTTTTACACCGCGATTACGCAAAAATTAGTCGAGTCTTATTGGGATAGTCACAATGGAGGTCTTTTTGGTCTCAATAGATGAGCTGTGGTTATGTCAAGTAGTTCGTGGTAACGAACTGTAAGTAAGGAGTGACCCGGCTCAATAGTAACCGAAACTCTAAAAAACGGATCAAGAGACAACAAAAGAATCAGATTTTTATGCTGATTTCAAATATATAAGTTTCATCAAGCTTAATCTTACCCATCAAACGTTACTCGCCTAAAAAAATTTGCCTGATTTTCGAAAAAAGGAGGAAACGCCCCATAAAAGTCATAGAACCTTAATGAAAACCACGCCATCAGATTCAGCGTATCAAAGAACCGTACTGTAGAAGTTTCAAGCTCCTATCTGCAAAAACGTGGAATTTTGTATTATTTGCCAGAAGAAAGATCACGGATGCGTGTTTATTTGTTTGTTTTTTTCTTTTCCCCAGGGGTGACCGTATTGACCCAGTTGTCCTAAAATATCTTGGGAGGGCTCTTTCGAACGCAAATTACAAGTTCTAGTGCCCTTTACAAGTGACCAAAAAATGGAGGGCAACTAGGCCGCCTCCCATGCTCATTTTTTCCCCAAAGTCACCCGATCAAAATTTTGAGATAGCCATTTTGTTCAGCATGGTCGAAAAATATAAAAACTATATCTTTGAGGATGACTTAATCCACCAAAGTCCCCGGGGGAAGGGCTGCAAGCTATGAAGTCTGCCCAATATTTACATATAGTATTGGTCATTGGGAATTATACAGACGTTTTCAGGGGGTATTTTTTCTGGTAGTAGGGGGCCGGGGTTACGTGGGAGGATCTTTCCATGGAGGAAGTTTTCATGGGGGAAGGGACATTGCTATGAAGTGGGCGCCGGATTACCCAGCATTATTTAAACAAACTATCAGAAATTAAATAAAAAAAAAACAAGTTTTTCAACTGAAAGTAAGGAGTAACATCAAAACTTAAAACAAACATAAATTATTACGTACATGATTGGGTTCACCCCCTAGTCAATACCTCGCTCTTTAAGCCAAAGATTTGTTAGTACTTTCATAAGAGCTATTTATTCTAATTAACGGCCTTTGTTATTATGGGGTCATTTTTAAAGAATTGGAACAAAATTCAAACTTCAGCGTAAAGAGCGAGGTATTGACTAGGGGGCGAACCTCCTAATATACGTATTAAAAATATATGAATATAGAAGTTCTTTACGTAAGTTAATTCGTAAGTTACTTATCTTTATTACTAATAAAACGCTCGTAAATAAGATTAAACAACTTTCGAGAAAGCCATTTAACCAAAAAAAAGTAAAATTAATGTGCAAATTTCGTTTTAATTATTCATGTACGATGAGCCAAAATCAAAACCTGCATTAATTCAAAAACGTTCAGAAATAAAAAAACAAGTTTTTTTAACTGAAAGTAAGGAGCAATATTAAAACTTAAAACGATCAGAAATTAGCCCGTGTATGAACGGGGCTGTCTCCTCCTCAACGCTCGCTCTTTACGCTAGAGTTTGACTCTGTCTCAAAACTCTATTTTTTAAAACAATGAAACACTTTAGCGTAAAGAGCAAGGCGTTGAGGAGGGGACAGCTCCTTTCATATACGGAATAATTTCTATTCGTTTTAAGTTTTAATTGTCGCTCCTTACTTTCAGTTTAAAAAAACTTGTTTTTTTTATTTAATATTAACAATAAACCAGAAGCAGATCCTTCTTTTCCAACTTGAAGAATCTTTCAAAGTTTTTTTTTCTAAGGACGAAGATGCTTTGAAGTTTAAGAGTAACCCTAAATGGTTTTTTTTTTTTTTTTTTTTTTTTTTTTTTTTTTTTTTTTTTTTTTTTTTTTTTTTTTTTTTTTTTTTTTTTTTTTTTTAGTGTTCTCCATTTTCATTTGGTATTAAGGCCCAGGCATCTTTTTAGCTATGGTATTTCAAGTTGAAATTTCCGCAAAAAACGAATCATCCTTTCAAATGATTATCCTACGAGTCTTGTTCTCAATCACTTGCATATTTTATGCTGTGACAAATATTTAATGTAAAACATTTACTTGACTACGTTACTTAGGACATCGTATGCAAGACTAACTTAATTATAAGCTTTATTGGGGGGGTCAAAAGACGATGGGCTCATGGACGTCTAGAATCTGGCACAGTGAACAAATCTGACGTTAATTTAGATAGTATTCATACTTGAAATGGACGGTTGCAAATTTAAGTTTGGTTAAACAACAACATCGATTTTTATAACTGTGGTAAACCTTTTCTGATCAAGAACCTCGCTCAAATTTTTCTGCTCATTTTAACACTAATTTATTGTCTAACTAATTTATTGTCACAGTGTATTTGCGAGAAGTTTTTTGCAAATTAAACATACTAGCAACGGAAAGTGCTCTCTATTACCTTGTTGATTTCTTTATTTTTCTTTAATAGCCCTCTAAAATCTTATTATTTACCTCCTGATTCATTTCTAAGGTGGATCTAGTGCTAACTTTTTATTTAAAAATTATCACGTGTTACAAACACTATTTATTTTATGTGGCATATCTCGCGAAGAACAGAAAGTGATTCTAGTTGCTTTATTTTCTATTTTATGAGCGGCATTGTAATTGAAGACTAACTTTAATGGGACGAAAAATTCCTTTCCAGATAGTTCATTTTATTATTCCTCTGTCAAGCTCGATTATTCTGAGGGAACTATTCAACAGTTCGTTAATTTACAGCATTCCAAGGATAAGAAGGCTTTATATGTAAGGCCTTTTATATAACCTTGATTCGGGTTTAAAATAAGTCAAAATTTAAGTCCAAGTCAAAAACTACCTTTTTTCTTCATCCAATATTATTTTTATTTCAATAAGAAATGTTTCTTTTTTTGTTGTCACTTCATGAAATAATATTAAAATGAATTAATATTTATAAAAATTAATATATCAGGTCATAGAACTAAGTCTAAAACTTTAACGGGCTGTAATTATCCGTGATCAAATCACAGTTATTATTCTTTTTCTGTAATCGGCCCCATCTTCTCTGGTGTTCCACTGATCCAAGTACTCAACATTTATTTACGCAAATCCATTTAAGATAATGATTGAAGACGAAATAATCAAACCAGGAAAAAAGGAATAACTTTCTTATAGTTCCGCGGTTTCTATCCAATCTTTTATACCTTTGCTAAATTTTTTATCTTTAACGATGCTTTGATTTTGATTTTATTGGCTTCTGTCTGTTACGCACTTAAGTGAGCCAATCACATAGTTCCTTAAACATTTGCGGAAATGGGAGCAAAATGATTCTGCCACTTTAAAACCTGATTTTTTCTCCTTTGAGATTTATTCAAGCAGTAAAAATCGTGAGAACTTAAATTCCACCAGATTATTTCAGATGGTTGAAATTTTAATAGAGGTTCCTTCGTAAAGAACAAAATGGCCTCAGTTTTTACTTTATTATTTTCTTCCAACCACTTCATATCGAAGGGATGGTCGTGAGCTCATTGAATTCAAAATTGAAAGTTCTAGTGCCCTTTACAAGAGTCAAAAGCGATTGAACTAACATGAGATGAAATTTTTTCAAGAAACTGTAATTATGGCATCCTTTACATATTATGTCATCATAACATCATAATAGGGTAATCGTAGATACTTAGAAGAGGAATCATACGTCCAGTAAAAAGAACACAAGATAATTTACAACTAATCCCTCTGTTTCTCTGTGGTTACATATTCGGATTCATAAAAAAAAATTAGAATTTTTAGGATCACTTAGAGCCCTTTCCCAGCAGACGTAATCTCCAGTAGGACACCTTTGAACCCTCTTTGAAATGTAAGACGTATAATGAAATTATATATATATATATATATAATATATATATATATATATATATATATATATATAATATATATATATATAGATATATATATATATATATATATATATATATATAATATATATATATATATATATATATAATATATATATATATATATATTATATATATATATATATATATATATATATATATATAATATATATATATATATATATATATATATATATATACATATATATATATATATATATATATATATATATATATATATATATATATATATATATATATATATATATATATATATATATAATATATATATATATATATATAATATATATATATATATATATATATATATATATATATATATATATATATATATATATATATAGTCTTATATATATTAAGGCTAGTGGGGGGGGGCAAAGTATAGCATACATTAAATACGTGTCCTAACCTGACCTGACCTAGGTACCTCCCCCCCCCCTAAACCCCAAAAAACAACAGTTTAAATATCGTAAATGCAATGAAAACCACGCTTTGCATTGCATTTCTCTATAGCGGTCTTGCAATTAACCCGTCTGGTGGGTTTTTCGTGACTGGTTTCATTGTAAAATATATAATAGTGACCATATAAAGTACCAATACCTTTTATACCTTTTATACCAATACCTTTTTTCGTGCGGCAGGTATAAAAAGAAAAAATCGTAGTGTATACTCTTTCATGAAAAATGGAGCCAGGATACCTTACCCCCTGTCTCAAAAATAGGATTTTAAGTTCTTCTTACTCTCTCTCCCCAGAAAAGCTTTTCCTGGAAGTTTTAACTCGATCGTCAAGCCGTGAGGTAAAACAGTTTATATTTGGTGGATGACAGTTTTGAATCCCCCCCCCCTCAGAAAAAAAGAAAATTCGGACATAAAACGTAATAAAATGCATATGAAAAGAAAAATATGCATAATTTTGTAAAAAAAAACAACCATCCCCCGAATATAAATCCTGGATATAAAACCACATATGAAATTTGTCATATTTAAATCAAAGCTACTGACTGTGTACGATCTCTTTAAATTGTGTGTAATGCTCTCTCGCCTCCGGACACAAAAAAAGGGAAAAGGGATTTGCTCCCTCTTATGATTAAAAACCAACTGACTTTGATTGTAAAAGCATTCTGAAGTATTTTGTACTTCAGGTAGTAACACAATGTGATTTCAGATTAGTATTTGACTGGGTGTTACGGACACTTACCAATTATGTAAAGTAAGAAAATACCCCTTTCCATTGTGCTTGAAGGGTTTGAGTGTTCATCAGGCAAAATAAACTACGCTTAAGATGAATTCAGTTTCATAATACGGCCCGTTTCAAGGGTCATAAAAGAATCTTTTCAAGAAAATGAGTTATAAACTTTAATTTAAGGTCAGTAAAGATACCATTCTTTATTTTATAATATCTTCATCAACAGCTGGCAATAGCTCAAGTACTCACAGGCATATAATGAAAAGTATATTCACTAGTTAAACTTAATTGGGTTGAAATTGTTTTCTAAATTATCTGTTTTTGGTTGTGGCCAAAATTACAGACGGGAAACTGTTAGCTTAAACTATAAACCATTTAGGAGATGATTTCAGTGTTGCCAAACTGACTTTCATTGCTTCGAGAAAAAATTGTTGAGCATCTTAAAAATGAGGTTAATTGGCAGCTTATTACCCAGGTTGGGCAATAAACGTTTTTTATGAGATGCAGTATAAAGTTAATTTCAAGATTTAAAGAGAACAAACATTCTCAATGGGTGCCAATCATTGGTTTCTTTTCCTTTCTAACAGAGTAATCTGAGATCTATCGAACAGAATGTAATTGGTATTACTACCAAATCTTCGCTATAAGCAAGCGCTACTAATTTATATTTGATGATAATAAACACAAATTTATAAATTTTTAGTTATTTTGAAGAAATATGTTTCCAGAATTTGTATAACATGCTTAAATGATTAAAAACATTGAAATATAACCTATTGCCCTTTTTGTTAAAACATAATTTCCCTATATATTTTGGTTTTGTTTATATTTTTAAAATCCTTTTCCCCCTTAGACTACATCTGACTCTCTCTCTCTCTCTCTCTCTCTCTCTCTCTCTCTCTCTCTCTCTCTCTCTCTCTCTCTCTCTCTCTCTCTCTCTCTCTCTCCCTCCCTCTATATGTCTATGTCAATGTTTATGTCTTTCTTTCTCTAGTACTTTGCAACAAAAAACCATAATTTAATACCGATTAATGTTTTCAAATGATGGCACTTATGGCAAGGACCTCCTCTCACAAAAAAAAAATCAATAAAAAAAAAATCAAAATCAAAACATTTCCTAGAGCATACAAATTTTGTGCGCATTTTTGGCTAGATGAATTTCTATAAATGACATTTTCCATCTGATAATAACAAATATTATGGATTTTCTACAAGAAGAAGTTAACCGGGGAAACGTTCTGTCTCAAGGGAAGTGGTCAAATTTTCATTTCCTAGGAAGTCTTCCTAGTTAATTTTACAATTAAACTAGCTAATATAGAATATAATTTCACTCCTTCTGAGAGATTACTCCCCATAATTCAAAATAATTATTGAAAATGCAAATAATTTAGAGATGCCATTAGAGATGCTAATATTTTGGCATTTCTTGCTCTTCTAAGAGCCATGCACCATTTCAAAAAGATAGCAAGCATGTTATATAACCCGGGCACGAATGTAGGAGTTTTTTTTTTCCTGTACATTTTGGAATAGGGGCCCATATTAAAATATAAAAAAAAAATATGTATATGAGAAATATAAACTGGTGTAAAACTGCAGTACTTTGGAGTAAAGATAAAAAAAAAAAGAAGATGAAGGATGCGATACTAAGACTTTACAGTTCCTTCTGGTTGTGTTCAAATCCTTTTCTTGGCCCTGTAGCCAGGCAGTGCAGTGGGGGTGGTAGCCATCCTGGGCTTTCGCACACCCTTCCCGTTTACATTTCCCAGATTTCTCCAAATTTCAGAACTCGGGCTAAGCTTACAAAGAAACGTCAATGACCCCAGTTCCAGACCAAATTATGGACAGCACGAGGGTTCGGATCGATTTCTCTTAAGAGTGCTGCTCCTAAAACCTTCTTCCTTGCCAACTTGGCCTAACAGACCTTAAAGCCTTCTTCAAAAAGTAGTATAAAAAATCACTTACTAATTCTTACAATACACTTCTTCAAAGTCATCAATTTAATTCGTGCTAATTTATTAAGCTTTGCTGAACTTCTGAAATGTTTCCTAAATAAACTTTTTCTGTCGGCTGTCATCAAACTCGTCAATGGTCGACTGATGATTTTAGACTAAGAATCACTTTAGAAGTTGTTGATTGACTCCATATTGTCAAAACAGACTTTTATCACTTAGAAAAACGCTTTTTCGAAAGCCTGAAGAGAAGTTAAAGTAGAGCACAGATGTTTTGGTTATCTTGAAATTTCATCGAGTCAGGAAGAGCTATTTTGAGAATCCTTTTCTTGAAGAGAGCAGTGAGTTAAAGTTTATAAGTAAATGTCATTTACTGTACCATCCCAAAATCATACAAGTTTTTGGTAAGTTATGCCAGACGACAATTTTTCTACCATTCGATAACTGGAATTCAACTTTATATATCGGTCAAACAACGTTCCTTTAATTTCCTGTGCGACATTTTTAATGAAAAGTTCGTGAACATTTGTTGAAAAACATTGAAAAAGAAAAATTCTCTAATTTTTTAGGCAAATTTAGGTCATTCTCTAAGAAAATATCTAAGTATTGTCATAACTTTGGCTAATTGAATGGATAGATTTGAAACTAGTGAATCATCAATTGCGTCATTTTTTTTTGGGGGGGGGGATTTCATTTTTTTGGGGGGGGGGGAGGGGAGAGGAGGGGCAGATTCTTCCTTAGATTTTGTTGTTTTTTTTTTGGTATTTCCATTGAAAAATGTTTTTGTTATTATTGAACAATTGAAAAAAATGCCCACTACCTCTTTAGATTTCTCAAAATACCTTTGTCCCCCTACATTTCCGTGAATTGATGACACTTTGAACTATGTAGGTGTTCTTCCAGTGTAAATTACAGCAGTAGGCTAGTCGCAAAATCGTATGTTTCACAGGGGGCATAAGCGTGAAGCGAGTACGCAATTATATACCTGGACTTGAACATTTGAAAAAAATGAATTTGAGATGAAACATTTCAAGTTTTGCTTTTTTTCGAAGTGAAGTATTTTTACTTAACCGACTACGGCCCTGACAAAGATTCTATGGTATTGGAGAGGTTTTTATACCAACAATATCATTACTAACAATAACATAATTCCAGAGAAAATAGTTTCGTTTTATTTATTAATATTAATAATCAAACCTAAAATGATTGTTGAAGGACGTTGAAAATCTAATTTTGAGACTAATGGAAAGGGGAGGGGTTCTTCAAGCATTCCTTAGTAATGCCTAAGTTTTCTAGAAGTATGTTTTTCCATCTAGTGTTACTTTTGTCTTTTACGAATATCTGTAAGCCAAATAAATTGCCAAAATTATGAAACCATAAGGACTATAACACTTCTTGTATGATTGAAAAACCGTGACAACAAACTGATTACAGTACACCAATACTAACAAGTCAAGCACTAAAGTCTCCACTTAATTTTATCCTCAGAAGAGAAACTAATTAAACAGCCAAATAACAAGAATTCTGTGGGCTGACCCCATAATTGCTTTCCTTCTGAAATTGAACTTAGGATTGTATTGAACTCATTTCTTTAGGGTGATCAAATAAAAAATCTTTTTTTTTAGCTTAAAGTAAGGAGCAACATTAAAACTCAAAACAAACAGAAATCATTCCGTATATGAAGGGTTGCCCCCTCCTCAATACCTTGCTCTTTACGCTAAAGACGTCAGTAGTTTTGAAAAAGTTTCCTATTCTAAATAAATGGCCCCTGCGTTTCAGTAGCCATTATTAAGAAATTGGGACAATCTGTTAAACTTTAGCGTAAAGAGCAAGGTATTGAGGAGGAGGAAACCCTTCATATATTTAATAATTTCTGTTCGCTTTGAGTTTTAATGTTGCCCTTACTTTCAGTTAAAATAAACTTGCTTTTTTATTTACTTTCTGATCTTTTTCAAATGATGCAGGTAAATCTGGCTCGCCTTCCATGATATTTCACCCCTCCCCCTCACGGGAAACTCCTCCCTGGTAATTTTATCCAACGTAGAGTCCCCCCATCAAATTTCCTCTAAACAGTTCCATCCTTGCTGGAAATCCCCTCCCCGTAAAATTTCTTGTGGACAATTCAGCCTGAAAAATTCTCCTTAGCTCACTTTCATTTGAAAAAGACTTTAATATCTAATCGGTTTCTCAATCACTCCGGAAATGCCCCCTTACGTGGAATTTTTGTCCCGGAAATAAAAACACGCGGAAAATACCAAATGGGTATTTTCCCCAGAACATCTCACAATGCAAAATTGAGTTGGCAAGAAGAATGTAAGACAATTAAAAAGAATTACGTATAGGAATTCTTTCAAATCTCCCTAG
Organism: Artemia sinica; assembly: GCA_027921565.1. Taxonomy (NCBI): domain Eukaryota; kingdom Metazoa; phylum Arthropoda; class Branchiopoda; order Anostraca; family Artemiidae; genus Artemia; species Artemia sinica. The sequence continues at coordinate 22,815,952 of CM051272.1, forward strand.
TGTAAAATTTCCCCTGGAAAATTCCCCCCCCTGGAAATTCCCCTCCCCAAGGAATATTTTCCCTATGTAAATCCAACCCAAGCACAAAATCCTCTCCCCCCCCCCGAAAATCTATGTATACTTCACAATAACAAATACTATTCGTAAACAATGGGCAAATTTCATAACTTACATGCCTCTCACCACGGACGCTGGGGAGTCATTTTACCCCTAGAGACATAGTTATTTGATCTTTCAACTAAACTGAACAAAATGGCTATCTCAAAATTTTGATCAGATAATTTGGGAAAAAATGAACATGGGAGGAAGGCCAGTTGCCCTCCAATCTTTTTGGTCACTTAAAGAGGCAACTGGAACTTTTAATTTACTTTCAAACACACCCTCTCCCGATCTACTAGGGACATTATTTCAATACGATCACCCCTGGGAAAAAAACAACAAATAAACATGCATCCGTGATCTGTCTTCTTGCGAAAATTGCAAAATTCCAAGTTTTGTATATAGGAGCTTGAAACTTCTACAGTAGGGTGCTCTCGTACGCTGAATATAATGGTGTAATTTTCATTATGAGTCATTGAATTTTAGGGGTAGTTTACCTATATTTCAAAAACCAGGCAAATTTTATCAGGCTTATAACTTGTGATGGGTAACACTAAACTTGATGAATCTTAAAAATTTGGAATCAGCATAATAGGTTGATTCTTTTGATGTATCTACCGATATCAAAATTCTGTTTTTAGAGTTTCGTTTACTATTGAGCCAAGTCGCTCCTTACTTACAGTTACCACGAGCTGTTTGATACAAGTCACAAATGTTTTATACAGTTTTTGATGCTACATAGTTCGTCATCTGTAATGCGAAATCGTCCTTGCCATAAGAATCGCAAATTTTATTTGTGTCAAGTTTTCAATGGTTTGTCAGTTTTTATTCTCACCAATTGTTTTTTTCTTTCTTTTTTGTACAGAATAATCATAGAAGCTCCATTCTTACTCTTACTGAATGAATGAAATAACATTATCAATTGATTTCTTTAAGATAGGTAAAAGTAAATGTGATCCAGGGAGTATCTCTGCTGACGACGAAACATCTAAATTGGTGGATACTGATTTTCCTGCTTACTTTTTTTTTCATATTTTTGTGTCAAAGTACTTGAAGACTCTCAAAGGCTCATTAGGGTGTATTTTGGGTATCTACACATCTACTACTACTGCTACTATTACTACTACTAGTTGCAGGAGAACCAGGCGTTTTCCGTCTAACCTGGTACCTGAAATTCAGATACTGCGTGGGAATCTGTTTCAAGGGATTCAAGGGAGTTGACACCTTAAATTCATTTTGCGAGCCTTAGCGCCGGCTGACCGTCTCTGAGACAGAGGGTTATTTCTGAATTTGCCCAGAGGACTAGCCACTATCAAGAGCGACTAAGAATGTGTGATTTGACTATGAAATTTGATTGAAAATACAATGAAATTCTATGCCCACTGTGTCAGCAAGGTTTTCAATCAAAACGGGTAGCAGTCCAGGGAACTCCGAAAGCTGCCAAACAGCTCAAATGATAGTTCCTTGAGCTGATTTTTAGTGTTTTTCTGGCAGACATGCTAGTAAAGTTTCAGGGACTGCGCTTTCCTGAACTTTCAAAAGAAAATTACCTCCGTTTAATCGAAAAAACACAAGTCACAGTTTCAGATGATGTAAATTTCATTAAAACTGAATATCTCTATTCCCGGCACAAAACAGGAGAAGTTAAATGTTTTTTTCCTAAGATTTCTAGGAAAGTATGTGTTAGTTTTTTGTTTTCTGTCATTTATTCAGATGTCTTATCCAAGCTCTACACGTTATGGCAAGACTGCCTAGTCAATTTTAAATAGTTTAGCCATAAAAACTAAAAAAAAGTGTATAATGGAAGAGGTAGGGCAATCCTTTTATGTATCGAATCTCGTTAAGAACTTCAAAAATAATATAAATTTGTTCGTTATTTTTATGACAGATTACCTTGTACTGATTATAGTTCGACACCATGCACCTTTATGATGCTCTTATATTATCATTTAATCATTAATGATAAAATATCATTTTATCAATGATAAAATATCATTTTATCATTTAATTTCGGTGAACTTAGTCACTTTTAAAAATGGCACTGTCTATTGAGGAAATGTGAAAAGTCTGTGCACTTTTTTTTAACATTCCTTATGTTGAATGGCGTTGCGTAGTTTATCAAATTTCTTCTGCTGTGTTAATTTGGGCATTGTTTGATTTGAAAACAGTGTCCACAAAAAAAATAACAATAATAAAACATTGAACTTATTAAATTGCCTCCAATCCCCTGGTAAATGAATATAAATCATGTGAGTTTAAGTGGAATGCTTTAGCGCGTATCTTATTCCTTATCTATAAATCCATGACTATCTCAATACTTAAGAGGCGTGTCTGTCACTCTTGCAGAATATCCTGATTAATTTAAGACCCAATTTAAAATTGATATTCTGCTAACACAGCTGGCAATAAAAAATCAAACATGTCAAAATGTCCCAAATTATCTGGAAATTCGACGTTTTAATCAAGCGTGAATTGTAAGAACTCGTAAAACAGAGTTAATAAATTGTAGGCTAACAAGAAATTAATCTAGAATGCTTAAAAAAGAACCAAGTTGTTCTGTTATGGCAAGTAAACCGACAAAATATCGCGTTAAAGCGCTCTCATGTACCACGAGTCAGTAAGAAATCAACTGAAATAAATTTAAATAGATTTAAATTTCATATAGCCACTAACTAAGACAAATAAGATTGTGATCTGTCCATCCTGTCATTAAAAGGTCAAAGTATCAAAAAAAGTCAAACAAAAACGGAGCAAAATGATTTAGCTTAGGAATGAGTCATTTAATAAAATGTAAATCTGTTTAAACTAATTTCACTTGATTTCTTACTGGCTCGTGGGAAATGAGAGTATGAGAGTTCTTTGATATGATATTTTGTAAGTTTTCTTGTCACAGTACGATTATTTGGTTCTTATACAATTAAAAGTTTTCTCATTAGAAGTTTTTTTGGTACTTATGCATTATAACTAAACCGGCGCTATAGACTGTGCAAGGAAACCAGACACGAAACCAGGCGAACGGGTATTTTATAAACTCCCTCGTTCAGCCATCTTTATAAAGAGAAACACATTTTGAGAAAAATATTCTAGTAAACAGAAATGTTTAAGCTATGCTTTTGGGATAACAATGGAGTAATTTTGGAACAAAAATGATTATCTTAACAGAAGAAGTTAATAACAGAAACAGTTTTCCTGAAATTTCAAAAAAGAGCTTGAAACCGTTATGTGTTTTTTCATTTATTTTGTTTTTCCATCACTAGTGGGCTACCTAAGACACCTTCAAAAGCTGTCTAAGAGCTCATTTGGAAGTTAATGCTTGACACTATACGCTTAGAATAAATTCATCTTAATAACGTCATCTTAAGGTAACGTATGGCACCAAGGGAATTTTAAAGTCATATCCGCAGTGGAATGGGTTCGAAGCATAAACAGTTACCATGATATCTCCCTTGCCGAAAATCCTTAATTCCATGTCCCCCTCTCCCCTCTAAATCCCCCTCTGAGAATGCTCCCCCTTCCCGTCCACCTAATAAGTGAAATTAAAAAAAATAGTAAAAAAAACTGCATAGTGGAAAAGATGTTCCCATTCGAATTCAAAGCTTGTTAAGGAATAACGATGAATATTATTTACGTCTATAACAGTGGAAGTAAATTACGAAACAACATTATTTGGATTTTCGAAATAGAGCTTAAAACCCAATTGTGTCTTTTTTTTTCTCTGCCGTCAGTGAGGCACTGTGACACCATAGAAGCGTTGAAATGTGTGACCAATCGAAAGTTTTGCAAGTAGGGATTTACTTCTCCATCCCTTCAAGGCGTGCACGATTTGGTCGCTGGTTTTAACGTCACACGTAGGCCATCGTTTGGGGGCAGGACGAAGGCACTACCCCCCCCCCCCCACACCGACAATTCTCCAGTTTTAACCTTGTATTCTGCATGATAATATGGTTCTGATGATCCTTTCTCCTTAAATGTTGAAGTCCGAGAAGTAAAGGATAACGAATATATACTTTTTTTATGAAAAGTTAAAATTTTTGCAGCATTGCGGTAAAAAAATGTAACAATGCTGGCATGAATTTCTGTAAGTTATATTAACTATACATCTAAAATCCCTTTAATGTCCATCAGTTTCCTTAATTCTCTATATATTTCGTTTTAAGACAATGTTTCACGATTTTTTTTTTTCTACAACCCCTCAAAGATATCGGTGATGTTAAACCCCATGGACTCTTTATGGGACAAATTGCTAATTTTTGTGGGAAAGTTTGAGAGAGGTGCGAAGTAAAACCTGTATTTAATGCCCTATTTTAATAATAACTTATGTTAACGTCTTTTGTGTATCCACACAATTAAGACACAGATTTTTTTAAGGTTCATTATGTATGTTTAAAAACTGAGAATACAAAAGTGACGCAAGAAAACAGGATCGGGACCAGAAAAGCCCCGAATAGCCAGTACGAAATAAAAGAACAATTTATATGGCTTTCAATGATTTTCTACTTTCCGTGAAATCAATCAAATTTTAGTATTTAATTTTAATTCTAAAAAAAAAACTTAAGCAAGCTCAGTTTTCAGTAAAGCGCTAGTTTTCAGAATTTTACAAATATATTGTCCTAAATTGTTTAATATTTTTATAAATGATGTTGTTGATTTTCGAGAGAATAGATGGGCTCCGAAAGTTAGTCTAGGGACTCATAAACTATCACTTTTATTATTTGCAGATGATATTGCTTTGGTGGCTAGTACACTGCAAGATCTGCAGAAGCTTTTGAGTCTTATAGAAGAATATTTGCAGATGAAAAAATTAAGGCTGAATGTTGAAAACAGTGAAGTTGTTATTTTAAAAAAAAGGAAAGCAAGTGGCGAAGATAATTATAGATTTAAAATTAATAATAAGGAACTGAAAGTAAGTAAAAGAATTTGGGGCGGAGAAGTGGCTCAGAAGTTGGAGTCCCTCCAGCTCTAGTATTATAAAAGACTGTTTGGATTACATCAGACAACTCATTCACAGATTCTGAAAGGTGATACGGGCCTGTTTTCGTTAAAACTACGTAGGTCTATTTTGATGCTTAGATTTTGGTTGAAGCTCATTAGGTCTAATGAAGATAGACTAGTAAGAGCAGCTTATTATCAGGTGTTGAGTTATGGTTCGAAAACGTCGTGGCCATTCCAAATTAGGTCATTACTAGAAAGAGTGGGAATGCCTTACTTATGGAACGACATAGATAATTTCGGAGACCACACTGCCTTTCCATGACGTTTTACTACAGAGTTTTACTACTGATGACGGTCACTGTACATGTGACCGAAATATCTGATATTTTTGTGAAATTTATTATACACTGTCTATTAAAAAGGATTTTATCCCTATTTTGAACTTTTATTTTATCGTTATGGAACGACGATCTTGGTTCCCATGATCTACCAACAAATTTAGTAAGCCAGGTACGGTTGATCTTAGAGGGTCAAGAAATTCAATATTGGCAAGGGCTGGTTTTAAATTCCGCTACATTGAATCATTATAATCAGGTTAAACCTAGTTTTGGAGAGGAAATTCATTTTAAATTTAATTTGCCGGCTATGACTTTATGTCGATGGATTCAGCTTAAGGCGAATTGCCTTCCAATCCAGAGCAGACAAATGGTGTTCGACAGGGGGATAGTACATCCTGATGGTCGGTATGTGTGTCCTTTTTGTAGAGATGAGGACAAAGATTTGGACCATTTTCTCCGAAAGTGCCCGGTGCTCTCTGATTTAAGGGAAATTACTTTCATGGGATTGTTTTGCTACTTCCTGGTATTTTACAAAGTAGTAATCCAACCACAATATTTCGTATTGTTTTTTTTTTTTAATTAATAAACAAAAATGTTTCATTATTCACTAGTAAGTACTATTTTGCTCGAACTTAGTACTAGACCGATCAGATTGTTGAAGAGAACTACGGCCCTTCTATGTTTCGAACATTCCGTTTCAATGTATCGAACATCCCGTGTTTAAATTTGATATTGGTTTAATTGTGAAATAAGGAATTCATAATCTCAATTGCAGTGGCAAGATAGTTAATGGCTTTTAAAAGAACAATCTATCGCGTTTAGAAAATTATGTAGATCTGGTGTACTGAGAAAAAGAAATAACATCTCGTATTTAAGTTTGAAATCGTGGTTTAATTGTGATAAAAAGAATTTATAATTATAATTTTGGTGACAAGATGATTTTTCTACCCTATGGGTTTTAAAAGAAGTCTTTCGCTTTTAAAAAGTTACGTAGATCTGGGTTGGTGAAAAAAAGAAATGACATCTCGTATTTGAGTTTGATATATGGTTTTAGTTGTGACTAAACGAATTTATTATCTCAGTTGCACTGACAATATAATTTTTCCTATCGTATGTTTTTTTTTTTAAAGGCCAAACTATCACCTGTAGAAAGTTATGTAGAATTTATTATCTCAGTTGCACTGACAATATAATTTTTCCTATCGTATGTTTTTTTTTTTTTAAAGGCCAAACTATCACCTGTAGAAAGTTATGTAGAATTTATTATCTCAGTTGCACTGACAATATAATTTTTCCTATCGTATGTTTTTTTTTAAGGCCAAACTATCACCTGTAGAAAGTTATGTAGAATTTATTATCTCAGTTGCACTGACAATATAATTTTTCCTATCGTATGTTTTTTTTTTTAAAGGCCAAACTATCACCTGTAGAAAGTTATGTAGAATTTATTATCTCAGTTGCACTGACAATATAATTTTTCCTATCGTATGTTTTTTTTTTTTTAAAGGCCAAACTATCACCTGTAGAAAGTTATGTAGAATTTATTATCTCAGTTGCACTGACAATATAATTTTTCCTATCGTATGTTTTTTTTTTAAAGGCCAAACTATCACCTGTAGAAAGTTATGTAGAATTTATTATCTCAGTTGCACTGACAATATAATTTTTCCTATCGTATGTTTTTTTTTTTAAAGGCCAAACTATCACCTGTAGAAAGTTATGTAGAATTTATTATCTCAGTTGCACTGACAATATAATTTTTCCTATCGTATGTTTTTTTTTAAGGCCAAACTATCACCTGTAGAAAGTTATGTAGAATTTATTATCTCAGTTGCACTGACAATATAATTTTTCCTATCGTATGCTTTTTTTTTAAAGGCCAAACTATCACCTGTAGAAAGTTATGTAGAATTTATTATCTCAGTTGCACTGACAATATAGTTTTTCCTATCGTATGTATTTTTTTTTAAAGGCCAAACTATCACCTGTAGAAAGTTATGTAGATCTGGTGTACTGAAAAAAAGAAATAACATCTCGTATTTAAGTTTTGGTATTGTGGTTTAATTGTGATAAAAGGAATTTATAAGCGCAAATTCAGCGGCAAGATGATTTTTCTTACCCTATGGTTTATTAAAGGTCAAACTATCACCTTTAGAAGGTTACGTAGATCTGTTGTATCGAAAAAAGAAATAACATCTCGTATTTAAGTTTTGGAACTGTGGTTTAATTTTGATAAAAGGAATGTATAATCGTAATTGCAGTGGCTAGATGGTTTTTCTTACCCTATGGCTTTTAAAAGAACTATTTTACCGCTTTTTAGAAAGTTATGTAAATTTGGTGTATTGAAAAAAGAAACAACATCGAATTGGGGACGAACAAAATGTTTTCTTTGATTAGGTACAAAATGAGATACTAAAAACAGAAAAAAATGGCAAAAACATTTTCCCATGATTTCAAGGAAAACCAAATCAATGTTAACTAAAATTATGACTAATTACACTATTTTTGCTCTAAACTAATCAAAACAATAAAATAAAAACGTTTGACGTACCACTTTAATCCTTACAAATGTAAATTGCAGCATAATTTCAGTCGGCCCATGCTCGTGGTTAGTCGGTCGAACATTTTTATCATATTGTCTTTTTTCAAATAGCTCTTTTCTGAGTCTCCATATGTCGTTTTTTTCTTGGCTATGGCCTGAAAACACGAAACCTTCAAATATACAGATTTTCGAGTAATATCGACTGGGTAGCTAATATCTGTACATAGAGGGAGAAAGCCTGGTGAAAATCTTCGTCTTTCTGCTTTTTTTCATAATATAGAAGCTAAAATCCGTAAGCACTTCGAAAATTTCAATTCTATTTTGCAAGAGGGGGGGGGTAATTAGAAGGTTTTCCCCATGTATTCTCGTAAATAAAAATAGAAGGTACTTGCATGATAGACGCCCTACCTAATGTTCTTCTAATATGTTCCTCAGACGCTCAATACTAATGAAATATACCAAAGCAAGATAAAAATATAATATTTAAGAAAATATTTGGGCTATATATTTGCACATTAGGGGGGGGGGGGGGTAAAGTATAGTGGGTTCGCATGCATAATGTGTTAGGTACAATTATTCGACATATTATGTAGTAAGAATTGTTTTCTAACTTCACACTGTCCAAATACTTTACAAACATCCCCCCCCCCCAATGTGCAAATATATGGCCTAAATTATGTATTTTCCATCTATTCTATCACTTCTCTTTGCCATGTCTAATGCTAAGCTGAAAGAAACTGAATAAAAAACAACCGGTTCTACAATTCGTCAATGAATGAACAACTTGAACGGCAGGGCGTTTATCACACAAGTACCAAATAGGATGTTACAAGATCGAAATCATTACTCATTCAATATTCCAATTCTGGAGGTTCTAGGGTCATTAGACAATTTATAATATTTTTTTTGGCAAAAAAGATACTGATTGATTGATTGATAAAATACTGATTATTTAAAACCAGTCAGTAAAAATGACAAAAGGGTTACTAGATTTTACTCCCCCCCCCCCCATACCCAAAGAGTTTGATTAGTTACGCCCTGCATAGACCTGGCATGTCACCAAGGTAGTGCCTATGGTGGCGAGGATTTCCATACTTCCCTTTGTCCCCCAGTTGGATGACAATGCGCACCATCATCAACGTGTCCTTTTGGCTTCTATGTAGAATACAATATTTTCTAAGGAAAACTATTGTATACTCTTTTTTTCTATAGGCATAGATTATTGAAAACTACATCTTTTCCATCACTCTTAAGAAAAAAGCAGTCACAATTTAACTTTAGTGATTCCTTTACTCATTTTTTGATTTTTCTTAATATTTTAGTGATTTTATTTTTGACCTGGTAGCAACCCTTGAACCACCACAGGACCAGTCAAAGCGCACAATAATACATATATTTGATACTTGGATATGGATTTTTGAGCATATCAAATAAAAAAAACAAGTTTTTTTTTAACTGAAAGTAAGGAGCGACATTAAAGCTTAAAACGAACATATTCCGTATATGAAAGGGGATGTCCCCTCCTCAACGCCCCGCTCTTTACGCTAAAGTTTGACTCTTTCTCACAACTCTACTTTATAAAACAATAAAAAAATTTAGCGTAAAGAGCGGGGCGTTGAGGAGGGGACAACCCATTTCAAATACGGAATACTTTCTGTTCGTTTTAAGATTTAATGTTTCTCCTTACTTTCAGTTAAAAAAAAAATGTTTTTTTTATTTAATTTCTGAACGTTTTTGAATTAATGCAGGTTTTGAATTTGGATCACCGTACATGAATAATTAAAACGAAATTTGCATATTAGTTTTACTTTTTTTAACTAATAATAACCTTATGATAACCTAAGTTCGATTTTTGTTCCAGTTGTATAAGAATGACTACTGAATCACAAATGCTGTTTAATTAGAATAATGGCCTCTTTTAAAAGTTAAAAAGAAACTTTAGCGGAAGAGCGACCTATTGAGGAGAAGCAAGCCGTCTCATTACGTAAAAATAAAAAAAAAACAAGTTTTTTTTAAACTGAAAGTAAGGGGCGACATTAAAACCTAAAACGAACAGAAATTATTCCGTATATGAAAGGGGCTGTCCCCTCCTCAATACCTCACTCTTTATGCTAGTTTTTTATTGTTTTAAAAAATAAAAGTTGTGCGACATATTCAAACTTTAGCGTAAAGAGCGAGGTATTGAGGAGGGGACAGCCCCTTTCATATACAAAATAATTTCTGTTCGTTTTAAGTGTTAATGTCGCTCCTTACTTTCAGTTAAAAAAAAACTTGTTGTTTTTATTTAATTTCTGAACGTTTTTGAATTAATGGAGCTTTGATTCTGGCTCACCGTATATGAATAATTAAAACGAAATTTGCATATTAATTTTACTTTTTTGGCTAAATGGCTATCTCAAAATTTTGTTCTGACGTAACTTACGAATTAACTTACGTAACAAACTTCTATATTCGTATGTTTTATTACGTATATTAGGGAGTTTGCCCCCTTGTCGATACCTTGCTCTTTACGCTAAAGTTCGAGTTTTGTTCGAATCGCAAACCCCTGAATCACAAAGGCCGGTTAATTAGAATAGATAGCTCTTTTGAAACTACTAAAAAAAAAACTTTAGCGAAAAGGGCGAGGTATTGACTAGGGGGAAACCCCCTCATATACGTAATAATTTCTGTTTTTTTAAGTTTTAATGTTGCTTCTTACTTTCAGTTGAAAAAACTAGTTTTTTTTATTTAATATCTGATCGTTTTTTAAATAATGCTGGGAAATCCGGCACCCCCTTCATAGAAATGTCCCTTCTTCCAAGGAAACATCCTCCATGGAAGGATCCTTCCCCGTAACCCCCTCCTCCGACACCCCCCATCAGAAAAAATCCCTCCTGGAACGTCTTTATACTTCCCATTAGCCAATACTATATGTAAACTCAGTCAAAGTTCATATCTTCCAGCCCTTCCCTCGGGAACTGTGGGGGAAGAAGTCATCCTTAAAGACATATTTATTAGATTTTCGACTATGTTGAACAAAATGGCTATCTTATAATTTTGATTAGGTTACTTTGGTAAAAAAAAATGAGCGTGGGAGGGGGCCATGTTGCTCTCCAATTTTTTTGGTCACTTAAAAAGGGCACTAGAACTCTTAATTTCCGTTCAAATGAGCCCTCTTACGATATTCTAGGACCACTGGATCGATACGATCACCCCTGGGGAAATAAAAAAAAAGAAATAAACACGCATCCGTGATATTTCTTCTGACAAAAAATACAAAATTCCACATTTTTGCAGATAGGAGCTTGAAACTTCCGCAGTAGGGTTTTCTGAATACGCTGATACGCTGAATCCGATGGTGTGATTTTCATGATTTTCATTTCAAGTTCTATGACTTTTTGGGGTTGTTTCCCCCTTTTTTCGAAAATAAGGCAAATTTTCTCAGGTGCGTAACTTTTGATGGGTAAAACTAAACTTAATGAAAGTTATATATTTGAAATCAGCATAAAAATCTGATTCTATTGATGTATCTATGAGTATCAAAATTCTGGGTTTTAGAGTTTCGGTTACTATTGAGCCGTGTCGCTCCTTATATACAGTTCGTTACCACGAACTGTTTGATATTTTTGTTCGTTTTAAGTTTTAATGTTGCTTCTTACTTTCAGTTAAAAAAAACTTGTTTTTTACTTTATTGCTGATCGTTTTTAAATAATGTTGGGAAATCCAGCTCCCCCTCCATGGAAACTTCCCTTCCCCCACGAAATTTCTCCATGGAAAGATTTTCCCACGTAACTTAAATTAGCATATTTGCGGAACTAATTTTATAAGGCATAGTAACAAAACCGCCAAAGAGGTCGAAACTATTTCTATGAAAATGAAAGTCACAAGTTGAGCAATTCTCAAATGACTGAAATGAATGAAAGAAAAGATCTTCAAAAGATATACGTAATAATTTATGTTCGTTTTAAGTTTTAATGTTATTTTTTACTTTCAGTTGGAAAAAAACTTGTTTTTTTTTTATTTAATAACAACCACAAGCCGAAGACATACAATATCTTTGGTTTATTATCACATAAAAATCATAGTTATGAAGCTGCTTCAGGTAAAATTAAATGCTAAAATTGACCGGAAAATAATACAAACAAATTATTGTTTATATCGGTCATTATTTAACAAAATTCTAATTTTAGCGTAAAGAGCGAGGTATTGACGAGGGGGCGAACTTCTTCATAGACGTAATATGAGGGGATTTACCCGCTAGTCAGTACCTCGCTCTTTACGCTAAAGGTCAAATTTTGTTCCAATTCCTTAAGAATGACCCTGAATCACAAAGGCCGTTTAATTAGAATGAATAGCTCTTTGGAATTAATAAAATACTTTAGCGTAAAGAGCGAGGTATTGACGAGGGGATGAACACCCTCATATACGTAATAATTTTTGTTCGTTTTAAGTTTTAATGTTACTCCTTACTTTCAGTTGAAAAAACTTGTTTCTTTATTTAATTTCTGATTGTTTTTTTTAAATAATGCTGGAAAATCTAGGGACCACTTCATGCAAACTCTTCCCCCATGCAAAATCCCTCCATGGAACGATCCTCCCACGTAACCCAATCCCCCCCACCAGAAAAATTCCCCCGCAAAACGTCTGTATGCTTACACCAATACTTATACCAATACAATATGTAAACAATGGGAAAAGTTCATAACTTGCAGCCCTTCCCCGGGGACCGTGGAGGATTGAGTCATCCTCCAAGACATAATTAATGCATTGTTCGACTATGCTGCACAAAACGGCCATCTCAAAATTTTGATCGGTGACTTTGGGAAAAAATAAGCGTGGGAGGGAGCCTAGTTGCCCTCCAATTTTTGGCCATCCTAGTTGCACCCTTGGGAAAAAAAAAAATTAAACACGCATTCGTGATCTTTCTTCTGGCAAAAAATACAAAATTCTACATTATTACAGATAGGAGCTAGAAAACTACAGTAGAGTTCTTTGATACGCTGAATCTGATGGTGTGATTTTAATTAATATTCTATGACCTTTAAGGGGTTTTCCCCATTTTTTTTAAAATAAGGCAAATATTGTCAGGCTCTTAACTTTTGATGTGTGAAACTAAACTTGATTAAACTTAGATATTTGAAACCAACATAAAAATCCGATTCTTTCGGTGTATCTATTGGTATCAAAATTATGTTTTTTTTAGTTTCGGTTACTATTGAGCCGGGTCGCTCCTTACTTGCAGTTCGTTACCACGAACTGTTTGAAAGCCTGTTTGAAAGCCAAAAACTGTTGAAAGCCACGAACTGTTTTTAAAGTGAGGAAAGAAAATTAGATGTCTAACTTTCTGATTACTTCCTTCTTTCTGTTCCCTGAATTTGCAGCTGAAAACTTATGCAGGATAATTTTTGAACCTTGAAAAAAGACATCCGGCAATAAAACTTCCTTTTTAATGATACCCTTTTTATTTACTTATTGATCTGCCTGCAATAGCCCGCAAATGAGTGTTTTGATAAATTTAACGAAAAGATGGCACTAGCTTAGTGTTGCTTATACATTTGTAGGAGCTAAAGATTGAGAAACAAGAATATTCAAAGTACTTTTCAATGAGGTGGGTATCCTAAAAACTACCGAATCAATAACCAGGTCTACCAAATGTTGTGTCGTAACTAAATTGTAGTAATGAAATTAACGAGCTTTTTTTCAGACATTAGAGGGAGGAGGAGACATAATGTGCTTATTTTTTTAAACGAGCATAGGTATTTTTCTTACATTATAAAGTTAAATCTTTACATGGTTGATTTCACAATGATAGTGATAACAGCTTAATATGTTCAATTTTTCAACTAACTGATATTATTTGAACTTATTAGTGAGAACCTTTCCAAAGTTTTTTTTTAAACATAACAATTTAGACCAGTGGTTCCCATCCGACTTTGGGTCATGCCCAACCTTGGCATTTCTAAAATTCTGATGTCCTCCTCATTATATTTAAATTTTTTCTCAAAATTTTGCGCATATTCACCTTAAGCAAGCTTAAAAGGCTATTAACTTGGTACATTTTTTTTAGCCATCCTCTGGGCATATTTTTCAATTATGAAAACTATTCTTTGTATATGAAACCTTTTATATGACGTCCAAGCAATGCTATCATGTATCTTCCTTGGCTATTTAAATACATGAGTGACTTCATTCATAGGGAAAATATTTTTTCTCAAAGTTAGGGCTAGACTAGGGTACTGTCAGCCGAAGGGTACACGTCTTGCATATAAACCACCAAGATATTGCCATGAAGTCTGAGCCCCACGTTGGTATTACAGTCTTAGACGCACAAAATAATTAAATTTGAGGAAAAATTTTTGAATTTGAACGTTTGACACACAATCCTTCATATTTTCAGGAAATATGTGTCGAAATTAAAACTCATAGGCTTTCATAGGACTCTACACTTTCTTTGAAAGACTTTATTTTTCTTGGAAGATAACATTTTTGTGCTAAGTGGGAAATATTTGTGAGTAGAAAGCACAGTTTATATAATTATCCAGTAAGTTTACCGGAGATGATTTCTGGTTCTTCATTCTCGGTGCTAACAAAAAGCTCCTCCCACTTATTTGTGCACTTATTGTCCACTTATTGGTGAGCCGGCCAAGTGGTTTTGTCAGTACTTGTTCCGTAGGTGATTATTCTTTGTCTACCCGTGAAAAGATCTAATGCCGCTTATGTTTATACCACAGTTTATAGAATTATCCAGTAAGTTTATCGCAGATCATTTCTGGTCTTCATTCTCGGTACGAACAAAAAGCTCCTCCCACTTCTTTCTGCATTAGCGGGTTAGTCTGTTTCCGATTGTTTCCAACAAAGTGCATTATTTGTAATAGCGGGTTTCCACTTGTTTCCGATTGTTTCGCGTCTGACTTGTCTACCTGTGAAAAGATCTGATGCCGTTTTTGTTTCTATCTGCAAAAACGTTCTCTGGAGCACTCGCACCTTGGTCCGGGTTTTTATAATGGGTGAGATAGGGAAAGATCATACTGGATAAATATATAAACTGTGGTTTATACGTTCTCTGGAGCACTCGCACCTCGTTCCGGGTTTTTATAATGGGTGAGATAGAGAAAGATCATACTGCTAATTATATAAACTGTGGTAGAAAGTATCAATATGAAATCGTTACCTTAAATTTGGCTACCCTTGACCGGGGTTCGCTCTTTACAAGAAGTATCGCTATTGCTGCATCCACTGTTATTTAAAAACTTTCTTTTAATATAGGCTACGTCAGATCGGGGTTTGCTCTTTACAGGGCTGCGGCTGCTGTAACAACTATGAAAGCAACTCTGGACCTCAGTTGGTGGATCGGTGAAGTCAAGTTTGTGATTAGTCTTCTTTTTTTTAATAGTTAGGTGTATATACCCACCCCTCTGCAAGTGTTTTTGTAACCTTCTTTTGGGTGGGACGCCATTTGTAGTTTAGTTGATTTCTTGTTTTTTTGTTGTATTAAACTGGGATCTTTCAAAATTTTATATACTGTATCCAAGAAAAAGAAATTAACTTTTCTTGTTGTTTTAACAGGTAACAACTGTCCTGGAGTAAGTAGTTTCATTTAGCAGAAAATCCTCAAAAGAAACTTTAAACGATGATCATGGCTTTTTGTTCCCAGAGACAAACGTAATAGGGAATGAAAATCATTCCGATGAAAAGATAGGCGAGTCTCTGTTCTTATACTGTTATTGAACATTTGTAAAACTTGCGGAGAATATGCTTTTGCGGCCAACAACGTAAAAATCTGATCTCCAATAATAGCCATAGAATACTATTTCTGACGCCTGGAGTTTAAAAATGGGTCAGCGTACATTTGGCTTTTGTAGAGGCAATTTGCAGAAAAGAAGAGAAGCTTGCTCTCTTTTCACTTAAGCGTGAAGCTCAAAGGGAAAATATTGTTATACGGCTCTGAGGCTGTAATACCATAATTGTATGTGCCAATATGAGCTTGTTACCAAACATTCCTATTTTGATCTTTTAAACTCCCTGGAAAGTTCAGTATTGGTTGCTAATACAGTTGTTTCCTAACTTTATTTGATAGCTAAGGACCACTCACAATGAGATTTTACTAATGCCGAGATTTAGCTAGTGTCAATTTGAGCCAATCAGATTTTTTACGGAAATTTCTGATTGGTTGAAACATTCTATGAAAAACTCTGATGGGTTCAAATTAACGCTTGCTAAATATCGGTAATAGTCGAATCTTATTGTGAGTGGGTCAGATGATGAACGTGGTCAACCCTTTTCATGGTTATTTGGAAACGGAATACATTATTCTCGTGTTTTTGGACCGTAATTTTCCTAAAATTGTGGTGAAACCAACCAACATTCTGAAACTGTGAAGCACTGAAGCCGTGGGTCTCAAATTTAAACTAACATTTTCGCAATTTTTTTTTTAATAAACATGGTTTTTCTTATTTATATCTGCCATTTCTTAATATTTCTCAATTGTACCGAACTTTCAGACAGACGAAAAGTTTGGATTTTTATAGATTTACTAATTCAGTTATAGATTTAGCTATTTTACTTTTGTAGAAAAACTATATAGCCAACCACTTTCCGAACAAATTATTATTAAATATATGAGAATAAAGCACTTCATACACGTGAATAAAGGCTTCACAGAGCTTCCAGAGATGATATTTCAGATGATTCTTAAAACTTTTAGCCCTATAGGGCCAAAGAGTTTAGCCCTCTCCCCCCCCCCCCATAATCAGCCAAAGATGCTCTGTAGATACAATCTACAGAGCATTTTTTAAATGGACTTTATTTGGCATTTATAACCAACTGTTGACGAAAAATCCGCCCAAAAAATTCTAGAAAAACCGAAAAATAAGCTACACTTGTCCTTCAGAACACGGCAAAGCTTTGGGAAAACATTGAATCAAATGAGAATGAAATGACCTGCACATACATAAATAACACTTCCAAATCGATTCGCCCTATTTAATCAAACAATTTCTTACAAATATTCCACTTACACGTACATATACCTGCTTATGAAGAGGATTCAGTCACAAATGGCTAAACCTGTAGCCAAAATTAGTATGTCTCTAAAAACTGAACTTTCATTATATCTGAAATCTTGTTACAAATGAAAAACATTAAGAAATGACAGAGAAAAATAAGAAAAAACTATGTATATTCACAAAAAAAATCAAAATTCTCCGAAATTGCTAGTTTTAATTTAAGAGTCACTATCCAGTTTGTAAGACTGGTGATTCCAGTGCCATTTTTTGGAATTATAGTCCAAAAATGCGGGAATGATGTATTATGCGAATGAGAATTGTGGTTCACGTTTACCCCCCCCCCCCTCCTGGGTTAGAAAAAGGTGTCGGAAAAGTGACTAATAATCCCATTTTAAGACAGAGGTAACTTTAATCAGAATTTCTAATTTTGAAAGACCTAATGCAGTTGTCAAGAATTGGCGAATGTGTAGTTGCAAAATCTATTCTCAATAAAAAGTTACTAATTTTAAGCTTAAGTGTGCGGTTTCAATCCTCTGACTTTCAGTTAAATGAAATGACCAAAAACAGTCTAGGATTGTGAAAGTCTAGGATTAGATTTTCCTAGACTTTCTAGTCTTCTTTCTGGACTTTCTAGGAAAGTCTAGATTTTCTAGCCTTCTGACAATTCAAAGTCTTATCTTGTAAGCATCACAAACACTAGGCTTGAGCCTTCCTACAACACCCAATAAAGGTGATAATACGTAATAAATGTAACAGTACAAAACTAATATGGCTTAGTATAGGTCAGAATCACGTCATACAACTACTTAAAAAATTTCATTTAAAACACAATTTTAGACATCATCTTAACCTATATTATTTTTAAAATGAATTAACAGCAAAGATTTTGCTAGTTTAAAAGCCACGTTTTATGTTCTTTTTTTTATTTTTTTTACTAAGCATGAAAATATTAGAATGAAATTATCCCAAGATTTGGAATGTTCCTCCAAAGAGTATTGCGCCAGTTCTCTAATGACAGGCAACCATTTGGATTTAAGCGGTTCCGTTTATTGTTTTTACAACTCTTTCCAACTCCCCTTGCCACATAGTGGAGTTGATGATAGACACTTTAAGTTTATTATAGGTTCTTGGGGAGTTTTGGAATTTGGCGGAGTTCCTCTTGAGATCAATTCATTAATTTTCAGAAAAAAAAGTTGACACGCCTATGTGACGCTCAATTAGACGATTTAGCTTTATGGTAAAATGACACATGCTAAAAATGGGACAGAGTTATTGCCACTGGTGCCGGTAATAGTTTTTCTTTGAAGAGGGGGGGGGGGGTGATCCAGAACAAAGTTTACAGGAGATATCAAAGTTTGTATCTAAGCCTTTATAAAAAAAAGGGTCTAAGATGGTTTTCATAAGGAATAAGAAGTATTCATCATCCATAAACAGTTGGAAATGAAACTGGAGAGAATATAATCCATCTTTATAGAAGATATATGGAGTATTTTTAGACAAGGAGGGGAGATGCCTTAGATATAAAAGTTAGAATTACAGCTTGGAATATTAGCGAAAATGCTTTAAGATTGGTTAAAGAGAACGGGTTTGTACAAACAAGTTTCTGATGTATACATCATTTGAGAATAAGAGGGAAGTAGAGAAGCCATTAAAGTATTAACTAAGGAAATGTGAACTGGAGGCGATGGAAAGAATACTGATTAACTGGAAGATGCAGCCAGGCGGCACTATAGTAAGACATTTTATTGGAGTGCTCTAAACTAAGATGAAGTTGTCAGTCTGGACTTGTCCCAGTTATAGATTGGAGCGGTACCGTAATAAGTGATAAGAAAAATATTAAAGAAAGATAGGCAGAAACGTTGGAGAATGCAGTATATCGTGATAAACTTGCAGGAAATAATACAGAAAAGAAAAGAAAAATTCAACAATTTGAAAGTAAAGGAATAATTATTTTGTAAGGAGGAGTTGGAGATAGTACTACAAGGTTTGAAAAATAATAAGCCCTAAGGTGTTGAGTGTGGTAAATTAGTTTTGAAATATGGTGATTGAGAAATTAAAGAATATTATTCAAGATTTTTAAAAAGTGGAAGTACCTAGTGGTTTTAAAACAACTAAATTAAGTCCCTTTATAAAAAAAAAACGGTGATAAGAATGAGTATAATAATTACGGAGACATTAGCTTGGTTTCCATTGGAAACAAATTTCTGTTTGAGCCCTTTAGTCCTCTGTTTTATACTTTATAAACGGGCATTTGATTCAGCTGTTAGATAAGCTTCAGTAAGGGTCTTGTCCTTGTAGGGCATACAAAATAACTGTATTAAAGTGGTTGGCGCTATGCACAAGAATAAAAGCTTTGGTTAAGGTGGAAAGCGGAGTTAGTTGTTGGTTTGGTGTTGAATCAGGAGTACAGTAGGGTTGTGTCCTATTCCTATTTATATAGATTATTTGATGGACTTAGTCCTTCGGAACATGGCAAAGGCTATGGGAGAGCATTGAAGCAAATGGAATGGTAGAACTCTCCTAAACTTGGATTATGCAGATGACTTGAGTGTCCTAGATAATAATTTTAGCAATATGAATGTATTTCGGAGATTCTGAGAGTTCAGGGTGGAAGAACAGGTCTGAAAATTGATGTTAAGAACAGTAAGTCACTTAGACTGGGAACAAATAAGGATGAAGAGTTGACGTTAGGTAACGAGCAGGCAATCAAATGGATAGGTCCACTTACCTTTCTAGTATTATAAGTAAAGATGGTGGATGCAGTGAAAACGTATTATAGCTAAGGTACAATCTATTTTTCCACAGTTGAAGAAAATTTGTCAGAATAGGAAGATAAGTCTACGAGCTAGGATTAGAATGTTAAAAAACCACGATAATGATATTGCTCAAGTATAGTTCTGAAACAGTGGGTGCTTCGAAAGGCCATAGAAGATTTGTTAAATGTTTTCCAGAGCAATTCTCAAAATGTAGTTTAAGCTTATCTGTTAGCTGAACTTATATCAAACAGTATACAATACAAAAAAGGTAGTTCAATCCCACCTTCTAGGATTATAATGAAAGAAAGGTTAAGATGGCAAAACATGTTTTGTGGATGAAAGATGACAAGGTGCCTTTTTTTGGATGTCCATTTGGGGGCAAACAGAAAGCATGTCCTCCCTGAATGAGGTGGGAAAAGGTCATCAGGAAGGATTAATAGTAAATTTGAACGTTACGAGAAGGGGAAGAGTGAAACTTCGAATAGATTGGGGTGGAAGAGAAAAACAGCTGGGTTACCCTCTGGTGGCTTGGTACTTTATTGAGTTAGTTTAGTAGCTGTAGTAGACATAGATGATATTGAAGATAAAGTCGCGTGAATGGAAACAGAAGTACATCCCACTTTTTACGACATTATATGCTTGCTTGCAGATTGTCTCTTCAAAACTAGTATACTAACATCAACAGAAGCAGAAAACTAACAGTTTTCAGTCACAATTTTCAGAATAAATTTAAGAGTAAGTATAAATTTAACATTTTTAAATTTAAAGTAATTGACATTCAGCAAAATCCTTCAACATGAAAATGATGATCCTTAGCTCAGTTTTCATGCCACCTTCATTCAAGACGGAGTTCGACACGGGTTGCGTAGATTATCGTTTTGAGTCCCGTGTACAACACAAATTTGGGTCTTCTCAGAACCTTGTTCAACCATGCTATTCTGGCGCGTCACAATTTTGAAGAATATGTGTCTAATACGCTTGGAACTCGTAAGATGGAAACGCTTTAAAGTTTGGCTTGGTTAAACACGGAGAAACTGAAAACGATTTTTGTCTAACCCGCTCAAAACACCTTTCCAACCCAGTGCCTCAAAACAACTCTTGACAGGTGTTCCATAGGAAATTATTAATTTTTCACATCAGAGAAACGTTGTTTTTTCAAAAAAAATATTGTACTTACTCTATATCCCAATTTATGTAGAGTTGAAACTAAAAAAGGGCGGTATCTTAAATAACATAGTAATAAGATACGATTTACTGCAAAAATTCTCCGGGCCATAGCAACGCAATACAATACAAACAAAGTTCGAAGAAAAAAATACAACTTTAAACAATAAAAACCAACAAAAAAATAGCAATAAGATGAATTTGAACAAAAATTAACTACTATTTTATCAGCCCATGGTCCTTAACAAATTTTTAGCACATGATTTGTCATTTTGGGAAGGATAAGAGTATCACGCCCCAACGTAAATATTGCACAAAAGAGGGTAATTTCGAGAGAAACGAGTCCAAACCAGTGTTTATTTCAGTATACCCCCCCTCCCCGGTTAATGGATTGTTTTGCTCTTGTCCCCGAAAATGGAAATAACATGCCCATTCTTTGCAAGTTTATTTGCCAGAATGATATCGAAATTAAATTACGCATATGATATGACAAGTTTAATTGAAAGGCAGCACAAAATTTAGCATGGAGCTCTAGACAAGCAAAAAGTATCTCCCATCAATCGTTTTCGAGTACCACATGTTCGTTTAGGAAATCTGGCGTCGGACTACTGCAAAAATTGCAACAGTGTCAGCCATTCACTCAGAACGCAATATTTCAATCTGTAGGATATCAATTTTTATCCAGGCTATGTCTTTATTTCTTCTTCTTCTTATCATTATGGTTTTTTTTTCTTGTTTGATGTTGCAGGGTCATTGGTTCTTGATGACTGCCATGTAAAGATAAGAACCGAGTGGGTTATATATGTGCTGGATTTAATTACATAAAGAGAAATTGAGTCAACATTTTTGAATGATTCCACTGTATTTAAACAGGCTGACTCTTAAAAGATACAACGTATGCAATCTCTATGAGTCACATGAAGTAATGCAAAGGGAAGCAGTGTTCTACTGTCAAACACTTTTATCGAACCACTCGTGGTAACGAACATGGAACCTCGTCAAAAAAAAACGAACTTCCTTAAAAATTACAGTTTTACAGCAACATAAGCATAACAATAGTCTTTGTTTTGTGGTCAAACATATGAAATCCAGAGATTTAAAAGCTATATATCTGCGTTTATTAGCATAAAAATATTGTATTGGTTTGGGAAGTCTGCTTTTTTTAGTGAGCTTTTTTTTGGAAGGGGGGGGGGGGTGACGAAAACCTCTAAAATAAATTTTTGTGGCAAGACTTTTTTTAAAATTTGGAGGAGATTTATCCCCTAAAATAACTAGTGCCACGAGGGAGGGGCCTGGGGGACGATGATCACCTTCTTGGAAACTAGATGACTCCTAAGAAATTGGTGACACTGTTGTCAAACTTCCTTTAATTTTGAATAATACAGTACATAATACTCAAGGCCGCATCCAGGGGGTAGGAGTCTGACCCCCCCCCCTAGAAATGTTTGTCTGACTCGTGAAAACGTAATTAAAATGCATATAAAAAATGTTGATGCGTTTTTAAAGTTTTTCTTGCACCCCCCCCCCCCGAACAAAAATCCTGAATACGGCCTTGATAATAATATAGAGTAGATAACTAACACAAAATAATCCCCGCAAGGCCATTACAAAAAAAAATAATAAAAAAAAATAACACATGCAGAAACAATTGACAGAACCAATTGAACAATCGAACAAAACGATTAGAATAACAAAAAAAAAAAATAGATTTTTTCATGTATTTTGCGAAACAGTAGAAATTTGAAACTATGCTTAAGGTTGTGGAGTGGTTTTAACTCTCAATATTTTTCAATAGAAGTTGTAGAAATCATTCCCAAATGTTATTAAACGCTCAATATTGTCACTTTGACTATAGTCAAGTAATTTTTCCCTGTGAATTATAGGTAGTTTTACTCTAAATCATTTGGACGGAAATAAAGAAAAATTATTTTCATTTTTCGAACAACCGGCAAATCCATCACAAAGGGTCCTGGTGGCGTCACGAAGTCAGCCATCCGCCTTGAGTATCAAATTCACACTCGTTAAATTTGTTGTGTTCGACAGCCCTATAATTGTTACACTTTGAGCTAATCCATCTGTGCCTAGTCAAACAAGTGATTTTCACTAATGAGAACAAGTTTGATGTCTTAATCCTAAGAGAGTTTACTCTCTTTCCACAAAAAAAAAGTCACAAAAACAAAACAACTGCGATTAGAGTGAACTCTTTAATGCAAAATCATAGGACACTAATCTCTCTATTTTTTCTCTTTGTGGCTAAGTTCAGTGTTTTAATCACATTTTTTGTAGCTGACATAACTCATGCTACGTCCTCAATTTTATTTTCTGTTGCATTAAATTGGAAAATAAGCTTCAATGAAGTCTTAGGCCAATTCAGCAGACGATTTAGGAGACTTGCATACTCTTTGGTGCAGTGTAGATGATATTCCTTACTAGGTCAACTCATTCCGAAAGGGTATTAAAGTCCTTTATCAAAAAACAGCTCTTTTAAGAAATTTGGAGGTGAAAGGGTCTCAAACCTCCCCCTGAATTCACGAAGAAGCCTGATAATTCTCGGTACATGGGATTTGACAAGTAAACTATGGTGCAAATAGATCGAAGTAAAATAGGCATTCGTTGGCTTTTAGGTCAATTGGCTATACCAGGATATTGTTAAATAGGATTTAACAATAAGTTAAACAGGATATGCCTTTTCGGGTAAAAATTGTTGTTTTAATACTGCTACTACAAACAACTCACGACAGCAACAAGCCTCCTGATGCCAACAGAGCTACACACGCCCCTCCTCCATCCCAATCTATTAAAAAATTCTCTCTTGACACCTTCCCAGAAAGTTTCAATTTCCCTTAAATCTTTCCTTACGACATCCTCCCGCCCCAACCGAGTACGACCTACCTTCCGTTTAACTCTAGACGGTTGACCAAATTTTTGTTTTGCAACACAGAATGGCAAAATATCATCTCCTGTCTTGGGTATGATCTATTTTATTGCCCGAAAACTGAATTTCAATTCGAAAAAACCCTCTATCAATATTTTACACTCACCGACTAGTTCCAATCATCCCTGGTGAAAAAGGAGAAAACAAAATGTAAAAGCACCAAACGAATAAACAAACATACTTCTCGGGGGAAAAAATTGGTTTTTTTTTCAAAGACAGACCTATGCTCTGAACCTCTGCTTGGAACCTCTGTTTTAGAGTTCTCAAATATATTAAATTTGATTCCCGTCATAATCTCAGAGGTAATTTTTCCCTTTTAAATAATTTTCTAGTTTTATTATGCTAATAACTTTTGACAGATAACTTTAAACTTAATGAATTACATATTTGGTATCTGCATATAAGCAGATCTTTTTAATGTATGTATTAGGTATTTTTGAAGATCACACTGCTTTACCACGACGTAGAAATAACAGTTCAACAGGAATAAATCCATTTAATTGATGACAGTGAAACATCAACAAAAATCTCTAGATATTTCGGTCGCATATACAGTGGCCGTCTTCAGTAGTTTTTCCGCTGAAGACGGGCATTGTATATGTGACCAAAACATCCAGAGATTTTTTGTTGTTGTTTCCTGTCATCAAATAAAAGGATTTCTCCCTATTGAACTGTTATTTGAATGTATGTGTTGTTTTCAAAATTCTCTTTTAAGAGGGTCGTTTACTATCTACAAATGTCGCTCTTTACCTGACATTAAATAAAATAAAAACAAGTTTTTTTAACTGAAAGTAAGGAGCGACATTAAAACTTTAAACGAACAGAAATTATTCCGTATATGAAAGGAGCTGTCCCCTCCTCAACGCCTTGCTCTTTACGCTAAAGTTTTTTATTGTTTTAAAAAATAAAGTTGTGTGACAGAGTCAAACTTTAGCGTAAAGAGCGAGGCGTTGAGGAGGGGACAGCCCCTTTCATATACGGAATAATTTCTGTTCGTTTTAAGTTTTAATGTCGCTCCTTACTTTCAGTTAAAAAAAATTGTTCTTTTATTTAATTTCTGAACATTTTTGAATTAATACAGCTTTGATTTTTGCTCACCGTACATGACTAATTAGAATGGAATTTGCATATTAATTTTATTGTTTTGTCTAAATGGCTTTCTCGAAATTTTGTTATGACATAACATACGAATTAACTTACGTAACGAACTTCTATATTTGTATGTTTTTATTACGTATATTAGGGAATTTACCCCTAGTCAATACCTCGCTCTTTACGCTAAAGTTCGAAACACAAACCCCTGAATCACAAAGGCCGGTTAATTAGAATAAATAGCTCTTTTGAAAGTACTAAAAGAAACTTTTGCATAAAGGGGGAGGTATTGACTAGGGGACGAACCCCTTCATATACGTAATAATTTCTGTTTGTTTTAAGTTTTAATGTTGCTCCTTACTTTCAGTTGAAAAACTTGTTTTTTTTATTTAATTTCTGATGGTTTTTTAAAGTAATGCTGGGAAATCTGGCGCCCCCTTCATAGAAATGTCCCTTCCCCCACGGAAACATCCTCCATGGAAAGATCCTCTCCCGACCCCCCTCCCCCCACCAGAAAAAAAATCCCTCCTGAAACGTCTGTATGCTTCCCATTTACCAATACTATATGTAAACAATGGGCAAAGTTCATAACTTGCAGCCCTTCCCCTGGGAACTGTGGGGGATTAAGTCATCTTCAAAGACATATTTATTAGATTTTTGACAATGCTGAACAAAATGGCTATCTTAAAATTTTGATTGGGTGACTTCGGGAAAAAATGAGCGTGGGAGGGGGCCAAGTTGCCCTCCAATTTTTTTGGTCACTTCAAAAGGGCACTAGAACTTTTAATTTCCGTTCATGTGAGCCCTCTCACGATATTTTAGGACTACTGGATCGATACAATCACCGCTGGGAAAAAAAAACAAAAAACAAAAAAACAAACAAACAAATAAAACGCATCCATGATCTTTCTTCTGGCAAAAAATACAAAATTCTACATTTTTTCAGATAGGAGATTGAAACTTTTATAGTGGGGTTCTCTTATACGCTGAATCTGATGGTGTGATTTTCATTAAAGTTCTATGAATTTTAGGGGTTGTTTCCATCTTTTTTCAAAAATAAGGCAAATTTTCTCAGGCGCGTAACTTTTGATGGGTAAAATTAAACTTAATGAAACTTATATATTTGAAATCAGCATAAAAATTTGATTCTTTTTATGTATCTATTGGTATCAAAATTACGGTTTTTAGAGTTGTGGTTACTATTGAGCCGAGTCTCTTCTTACCTACAATTCGTTACCACTAACTGTTTGATGTATTTCCATGAACAGTTTGATTGCATTAATAGAAGGCATAAAAAGTCAATTTCAACATTCTTTTATCTTTATTGGCTTTGATCTTTTGACAAGCAGACTTCGTCTCTTTTACCTGTTCCATAGCCTTCCAATTTTCCAATCATTTTCACTTTGGCCGTATATTGGTTTATTGAATTGCTATCTTAACTTTAAAAACTAGCTTAAAATTCTAGAACAGCTTTAAATACCTGTCATTTTGGCTTTAGTTTTTTTGTTTTTTTTTTCCTATGAAAAATTAAATTTTCTATTCCAATTTCAACCGATTTTAGATGTTACCCTCTCCTCAATACCTTGCTCTTGACGCTAAAATGTCTTAGTACCTTTAAAAGGCTTCTTGTTCTAATTAAATGGTCATTGTGTTTCAGGAGTCGTTCTGAAACAATTCAGAAAAAAATTCCAATTTTAGCGTAAAGAGCGAGGTGTTAAGGAAAGGGAAGCCCCTCTCATATACAGAATAGTTTCTTTTCGGCTTAAGTTTTAATGTTGCTCCTATTTTCAGTTGAAAAAACTTGTTTTTTCTATTTAATTTCTTATGGTTTTCCAAATAATGCCATGAAATCTACATCCCCCCTCCACGGCTAATTTCCTCTCACAAAATTCCTCTATGGGAATTTCCTACTGCATTAAATCCCCTGGAAAATTTCTTGCGGAAAATTCCGCCAGAAAAATTCTCCTTAGAATTTAAAATCCTTCTTTTATTTGAAAAAAGACTTGTTTTTATTTTGATCGTTTTTTAAATCATTCTGGAAATTCCCCTCTCTCCATCAAAAGTTTTCAGGAATGCCCCCCATCACTCAATGAAAAATTCCCTTCATGGAAAATTTCTCCCGCAGAAAATCTCCTCCATGGAGAAATCCCACAGACAATTCGAACCCCGCTAACAATTCCCCCCGGGCGATTCCCCCGGAACATCGCCACAAGTAAAATTGAGTCGCGACAGAGAAAGTAAGACGAATAAAAAGAACTTCGTATAGGAATTCTGGAAAATTCCCCCGTGTAAAATTTCTCTGGAAAATTCACCCCTAAAAATTTCGCTCCCCGCAGAAAATTCTCCCCGTGGAAGAGACCACTTGCAGAAAATTTCCCTCCTCCCCCCAAAAATATGTGTATGCTTCCCAGTAACTAGTACTATATGTAAAAAATGGGAAAATCTCATAACTTGCAGCCCTTTCCCAGGGACTGTGGGGATCATAACATCCCCAAAAGCATAGTTATTGGACCTTTCAACTATGCTGAGCAAAATAGTTATTTCAAAATTTTGATCCGACCTTAGGAGTGCGGGAGAGGGGCTAGTTGCCCTAGAACTTTAAATTTTTGTTCGAATGAGCCCTTTATCAGCCTTCTAGGACCTTTGGTCCGATACTATCACCCCTGAGAAAACACATAAACACACATCCGTGATCTTTCTACTGGGAAAAATACAAAATTTCACATTTTTGCATATGAAAGCTTGAGACCTCTACAGCAGGATTCTCTGATACGCTGAAGTTGGTGGTGTAATTTTCATTAAGATTCCTTGACTTTTCTGGGGTGTTTAACCCCCTTTTTTTAGAATGTCTGGCATATTTTTTCAGGCCCTTAGCTGTTGATGGGTAACATTAAACTTATTTTATATATTTGGAGTCACCATAAAAATCCAATTCTTTTGATGCAACTGTTGTTATCAAATTCTGCTTTTTAGAGTTTCGGTTAGTATTGGGCCGAGGCGCTCCTTATTTACAGTTCCTTACCACGAACTGTTCAATCCAGTAAATTGTCCCAGGCTTGTAAATTTTGAAGAATAACTTCAACTTGATCAATTTTGTTTTTTTGGAATCATCATAAAAAGCCTTTTATTTTCATGCATCATTTGCTATTAAACTAATACTACTACTACAACTAACAAATCACCACAGCACCAAGCCGCCTGAGGCCAACACAGCTACGCACGCTCCTCCTCCATCCCAATCTATTCAAAGCCTCCCTTTTTACACCCACCCACGAAGTTCCCATTTCCTTTAAATCTTTCTTTATGACGTCCTCCCACCCCAGACGGGGACGACCTGCTTTCCGTTTAGCCCTAGATGGTTGGCCGAAAAGAACAATCTTCGGCAATCTGTCATCCTTCATCCGCAAAACGTGCCCTAACCACCTCAACCTTTCTTTCATTATAGCCCTAGAGAGCGGTGTTGAACCACATTTTTCGTATAGCCTATTGTTTGAAATACGGTCAGTCAGCCGGGTACCCAGAACAATCCTTAAGCAATTTCTCTGGAAAACATCTAGCAAATCTTCGTCCGCTTTTCGGAGCGTCCATGTTTCAGAACCATATTTGACCACTGTCATCACTGTAGCTTCTAATATTCTAATCTTGGTTTGCAGACTTATCTTCCTATTCTTCCAGACTTTTTTTAACTGTGAAAAAACACCCTGAGCCTTGGCTATTCTATTTTTAACATCTTCACTGCTCCCACCATCTTTACTAATAATACTACCAAGGTAAGTGAAGCTGCCCACCTGATCAATCTTTTCATTACCCAACGTCACCTTTTCATCTTCACTTATTCCTAGCCTTAGTGACTTAGTCTTCCTAACATTAATTTTCAACCAATTCTAGCACCCTGAACTCGCAAAACCTCTAAAACTTCATTCATTTTGCTCACACTTTCATCTAGGATGCTTAAATCATCAGCATAATCCAAGTCCAGGAGACTTTTTCCTCCCCATTTGATTCCGTGGTCTCCCATTGCCTTTCCTGTGCTCCTTAAAACAAAGTCCATCAAAATAATCCATATAAAGGGGGAAAAAGGGGCATGGGTAGGAACTAGTCCCCCAATCATTTTGGTAACCTAAAAAGCATGCTAAAACTTTTGATTTCTGTTCGAATGAGACCTCTCCCAGTGTTCTAGGACTATTGGTTCAATTTGATCACGCCCTTAAAAAAAAGAAAAAAAAATTCTTCCGGCAAAAAAAAAAGTACCAAATTGTAAAATTTTGTAGATAGGAGCTTGAAACATCCACAGTAAAGTTCTCTGACGAGCTCAATCTGATAGTGTGGTATTCATTAAGATCGCTCTTCTTCTTGAGGTTGTTTTTTTCAGGCATTTTTTTGAAAATCAGGCAAATTTTCTCCGGCTCGTAGCTTTTGATTGGCAACATTAAACTTAATGAATTTATATATTTTGAATCAGCATAAAAGGTCAATTCCTTTTATGAACCTATTGTTCTAAAAATTTAGTTTCTTAGAATTGTGGTTACTATCGGGTCGAGTCGCTACTTACCTTCAGTTCGTTATTACCGGACGGCGGGAAGTGTGTCGGCAAACGGTTGGAAAAGGAGTAACTTGTAATTTGGGGCCATACGAAACGTAAAAATTCATTTCAATATAGATTTAATAACTATAGCACACTTAATTGTAAACTAAGCAAATGAACCCAAATAATGGTATATGTGTTCCATTTTAAAACCAATCAACCCTCCGATATTTTCTAGCCTCAATGCTTTACAAAAATTTAATATAATATCGACATTTTCCTTCCTTTCAAACTACCATAGAAAATTTCCTCCCTCAAACTTTTTTATTCCATGCTTAAATCCTAAACAAGGAATCAAATAATCCTTCCGTCTCTGCTCATAGGGAAAAAACGACCCAAAATAAGGAGCTTGCTCGTACAACATGGAGTCAATTTCCTTCCTTTCAAACTACCATAGAAAATTTTCTCCCTCAAACTTTTTTATTCCATGCTTAAATCCTAAACAAGGAATTAAATAATCCTTCCGTCTCTACTCATAGGGGAAAACGAGCCAAAACAAGGAGCTAGCTCATACAACATGGAGTCAATTTCCTTCCTTTCAACTACCATAGAAAATTTTCTCCCTCAAACTTTTTTATTCCATGCTTAAATCCTAAACAAGGAATTAAATAATCCTTCCGTCTCTACTCATAGGGGAAAAACGAGCCAAAATAAGGAGCTTGCTCGTACAACATGGAGTCAATTTCCTTCCTTTCAAACTACCATAGAAAATTTTCTCCCTCAAACTTTTTTATTCCATGCTTAAATCCTAAACAAGGAATTAAATAATCCTTCCGTCTCTACTCATAGGAGAAAAACGAGCCAAAATAAGGAGCTTGCTCGTGCAATATGGAGTCAATTGGAAGACAGTAAACGGAACGGTCATAAGGTCCAAGAAGTGACTCGTAATTGAAAAGCAATATCATGTTAGTAAAGAAAAAATAGACGCAATAAATGAACCGTTAATTGCGCAAAATTAAATGTCTTCCTGTTCGAAGAAACTTTCCTAAGGGTAGCAGTAAATGAAAAATGATGTCTTTGGAATGCAGCCATGTTCTCAACATATGTTTGGGAATCAGAAAGCTACAAAAAAAAGTGAACAATGTTAAAATGCCAAATTGAGTTTGATGAATGATCCATATTGGCGGTACATTATTTTATATATACGGCTGAGAAACTTTGCTTGGCATCATATGCAGCGTAGCATATTAACTTTTGTTGTTGACATTTAATAATTTGTTTGCATAAAATTTAAGCTTACATCCTGCCTTAGATAAAAAGTTAGAAGGAAAAGAGTCTATTTTCTGGAATATGAAAAAAAGAATCATATTGCAACATAAGAACAAAGAAAATTCCGTGCAGACATAGCTTTAAATCTTCAGCTTGTACGTTAAATGACAAAAACGGATTAAAATACTTTAAGGATACGCCATCTTGAGGACAGGTTTCAATCGAGATAAAGGAAATATCTGTAAAATAGTGAGTAAATTCAGTGGCAGATCCAGGGGGGCGAGGGGGCACCCCCTTAACATGGTCTAAAGTAGCGTAATTTACTTAATTAACGCAAGTTTGCGTTGATTAAAGTTTCTCCTAACGCAAGATTATCGGATCAACCTATTTTGCCCCCCCCCCCCCCTAAAAAAAAAATCATGGATCCGCCTCTGTGTACATTAAAACCACCTGTTTGGCTAGCTGAGAGCTGCTCTAAGGAAACTAGTTTGGCTGCACGTGCTGTTCAAACCCAACAATTGGTTCCAATATTTAGCCTACGTTGTTTGATTCATTTTCATCAATTTTTAGTGTATATGCTAGCTCTGAGCAGACATGTCAGTAGCTAATTTTGTAAATCGGAAGGGAGATATGTTTTACTACCTAGTTGATCATTTTAGCCGGTAGCTACCAATCAAGTACGTAACTAAAACCATAATTCGATTTTAAAAATCAATGAAAACTACCTAACTAATTCTGCTGAAGAAATGATTATTTTTTTCATTTTTCGATTGCCTTTCAAAATATTTAATTGGAAATTTATTTATTTTGGGCAAATGCAACGAAACTAACGCTATTATTCTCGAAGCATGGCAAAAAAAAAAGTTAAATTTTGCATCATATTCGGCTAGTGTTAGAAGGTTAATTCTTGAGACATTGAGATGAAGTCAAACTTTGGTACAGAGCATAGGAAGGGGATGAGGAACTGGTAGATTCCTTCATGCATCGTATAGTTTAAGTTATTTTTCAGTTTGTACGTCGTATTTACCTTTGTTTGAAAAACATTTTTTTTTTTTTATTTGATTTCTGGTCTATTTAAGATAATATTCGGATTTATCCTAAATATTTGGGGCTTTTATCCCCTCTACCAATTCTCTACTCTTTCAACTTTTTATCGTAAGGGCGTAATCCGTGGCTCTTACAACCAAAGGTCATTTTTGACAGTTTCAAACTTGAGAAATAATTACCAAAAACGGTTCTGAGCTGTATCCAAGGGGTCATTAGAACAATGTAATTACATTTGGATTATGCCATTACATTAGAATAATGCCGTTAGAATATGTCTTTAGAATAACGTAATTACATGAGAATAATGTCAAAACGACCTTTAGGCAGTTACGAATTTAAGGGCTGGACACACGTATCTTTTTCGGGGCCGATTTCCCGAATAGGCACCGAATTGCAAAAAAACCGGCAGCGATTTGAGCTTGAAAAGTTTTCTAGTTTTCCGCTGCCGCTGTACAAAAACGACGCCGAATTTCATCGTGATTATCAAAAAATAAATCCTCAATTGTTTCCTTCTCTTCAACAGGAAAATCCAAAGAATTTAATGGAAATAATAATAAAAAAAAACTTCATAATTTAATAATAAAAGAATTTAAAATTGTTTAGAAATTTTTTAATTAAATCAGATTGATAAAACTAAAAATGTAATAACAAATGAAGTTAATAATAATAATAATAATAATAATAATAATAATAATAATAAAAGAACTACGTAATAAGTTGAGATAAATCATGCAACTATTGATAAACTGCAGCTGGCTATTGATATCCAAAATGTAGTTTTGAAAATCCTGAGCAAAGGGCACTGTTTTTGTACCGTTATCGTTCGCCCACTGAGCTGTCGATATCGGTGCCCGTCTTAAGAACTGTCGTTTTCTGTTAAAAATTATTTTATTTTAACAATGCCATAACATAGATAAGTAATGATAAGAGGGGAGCCTCAATCACCGATTATCCATGCACTCTTATAGCCCTAACATATTCCTCCAGATGAAGGGAGATTACGGGAAATTAGAAAAGGTTTTTTTTTTTTGAAGGACTTTTTATGTAAGGATTGAAAATTCTGGCCCAAACGTGGACTTTTTGAGCTTCTTGCAATATCACGGCAGTAATCAGATCCATTGAGACGGTTTCTAATTGTTGATCCAAAACTTTGCAAAAGTGAACAAGCTAGCCACCGGATAAATTTATATTTATATATATATATATATATATATATATATATATATATATATATATATATATATATATATATATATATATATATATATATTATATATATATATATATATATATATATATATATATATATATAATATATATATATATATATATATATATATATATATATATATATTTATATATATGTATATATATATATATATATATATATA
Source organism: Artemia sinica (assembly GCA_027921565.1). NCBI lineage: Eukaryota > Metazoa > Arthropoda > Branchiopoda > Anostraca > Artemiidae > Artemia > Artemia sinica. Next base: position 22,849,026 of record CM051272.1, read on the forward strand.
TATATATATATATATATATATATATATATATATATATTATATATATATATATATATATATATATATATATAATATATATATTATATATATTATATTTATATAAATTTATTTTCAGTTCATTTATATTTATTTGAACTTATTTCTAAATTTCAAATGTTTTATTTTAATTTTTCAAATAGCTCGTGGTAACGATCTGTAAGTAAAGAGCGACCCGGCTCAATGGTAACCGAAGCTCTAAAAAACGGAATTTTGATACCAATAGATACATCAAAAGAATCAGATTTTAATGTTGATTTTAAATATAGCCTATAAGTTTCATCAAGTTTAGTTTTACCCATCAACAGTTACGCGCCTGAGAAAATTTGGCTGATTTTTGAAAAAAGGGGGAAAGACCCCCTGAAAGTTATAGAACCTTAATGAAAATCACACCATCATATTCAGCGTATAAGAGAACCCTACTTTAGAGGTTTTAAGCACCTATCAATAAAAATGTGGAATTTTGCATTTTTTGCCAGAAGAAAGATCACGGATGCGTGTTTATTGGTTTTTTTGTTTGTTTGTTTTTTTTTCCAGGGGTGATCGCGTCGACCCAGTGGTCCTAGAATATCGTGGGAGGGCTCGTTGGAACGGAAATTAAAAGTTCTAGTGCCCTTTTTAAGTGACCAAAAAAAATTGTTCAACATGTTCGAAAATATGATAACTATGTCTTTTAGGATGACTTAATCCCCCGAAGTCCCCGGGGGGAGGGCTGAAAGTTATGAACTTTATCCAATGTTAAAATATAGTATTGGTTATTGGGAAGTACACAGACGTTTTCAGGGGAGATTTTTTCTGGTAGGTGGGGGGGGGCGGGTTTTATATGGGAGGATCTTTCCACGAAGGAAGTTATCATGGGGGAAGGGACATTGCTATGAAGGGGGCGCCGGATTTCCCATCATTATTAAAGAAAAAGATCAGAAATTAAATAAAAAAAGTTTTTCAACTGAAAGTAAGGAGCAACATCAAAACTTAAAACGAACAGAAAATAGTACGTATATGATTGAGTTCACCCCCTATTCAATACCTCGCTCTTTAAGCCAAAGATTTTTTAGTACTTTCATAAGAGCTATTTATTCTAATTAACGGCCTTTGTGATTAAGGGTCATTTTTAAAGAATTTGAACAAAATTCGAACTTTAGCTTAAAGAGCAAGGTATTGACTAGGAAGCGAACCCCCTAATATACGTATTAAAAATCTATGAATATAGAAGTTCGTTACGTCAGTTAATTCGTAAGCTACGTATATTTATTACTAATAAAAACGTTCGTAAACAAAATTAAAGAAGTTTCGAGAAAGCCATTTAACCAAATAAAAGTAAAATTAATATGCAAATTTTGTTTTAATTATTCATGTACGGTGAACCAATATCAAAACCTGCATTAATTCAAAAACGTTCAAAAATTAAATAAAAAAAAACAAGTTTTTTTTAGCTGAAAGTAAGGAACGACGTTGAAACTCAAAACGAACAGAAATTATTCCGTATATGAGAAGGGCTGTCCCCTCTTCAACGCCTCGCTCTTTACGCTAAAGTGTTTTATTGTTTAAAAAAATAGAGTTGTGAGAAAGTCAAACTTTAGCGTAAAGAGCGAGGCGTTGAGGAGGGAACAACCCTTTTCACATACGGAATAATTTCTGTTTGTTTTAAGTTTTAACGTCGTTCGTTACTTTCAGTTAAAAAAAAACTTGTTTTTTTCTGTTTAATAAGTTTAAAGGCTGCATATTTAATATAAAAATCTTGATCTTTGTCCATTTCAGGCAAAAAAGTAAGTGTTACATTTTTATCAAACAGTTCGCTGTAACGAAATGTAAGTGAGGGGTGACTCGGCCCAACAAGCCCGTGACCAGGGGGGGGGGGGTTATGGGGTTTTAATCCCCCTCCCAAATTTTTTTTTCCGACTTGCAAAAACGTAACAAAGATGAATATATACAAATTTTTGATGCGTTTTTAAAGTTTTTTTTTTAATCCCAACAAAGAAATAATCTTGGATAAAAGTCTGCGGTCCAATAGTAACTGAAAATCTAAAAAACAATTTAGATAACAATTAACACGTCAAAAATTTGTTTTTGGCTTATTCCAAATACAAGAAATTCATTAAGCTTCGTGTTACCCATCAAAAGCTACGAGATTTTCAGGGATATTTTAAAAAACGATCGAAAATTAAATAAAAAACACGTTTTTGTAACTAAAATTAAGAAGAAACATTAAAATTTAACAGGAATAGAGATTGTTCCATTTATGAAGGGGACCTCTCCCTTCTGAATCTCTTAATCTTTGCGCTAAAGTTTGACTTTTTGCCACAATTCTTTAAGAAAACTGGTCAAATGTAAGGACCGTTGAATTTGAATGAGAAGTATTTTTAAGAACTTTAAAACTTTAATGCAAAGAGTAAGGGATTGAGGAAGGGGCAACCCCCCTCATATACGATATAATTTCCTTCTAATTCCAATTTTAATGTTGATCCTTAGTTTCAGTCGAAATAAACTTGCATCGTTATATAATGATAAACAAAGAGGATGTTATATTCCGCTTACTTGGATGATATGTACTTAAATAGTTTGAATACCTGTTCAAGTTTCAGAAGAGCAGAAAACATGTGAAGTAAATGAAATAGTATAAAAAATCCGCAAGAGAGATAAGCCTTATATCCCGCTCCTTGCGCATGTGCAAAGTAAGACGTAACTAATTTTGAATAGTATATATCTAGCTGTCTACACAACCCAAGACTCAAAACAAAAGAAGACACTAGAGATTCCTAAAATTCAGCGTTAGTATTCAACGATTTTTTTTCTACTCACTTGGCAATGCAAGATCAGCATTTCAGCTGTTTGACAAACAAAATCCAAGCAGTTCAGCGATTCTCCAGTGTTAGAAATGTTCAAAGACTATTGAGGCTATAGATGAAGGTCTAATTTAAAATCTGAAACATTTCCGAAAGAGCTTCTATTTGAGGTTACTTTATGAATTTTAATGAACAGGGATACTTTAATACCCATAGGGTACAACTAAGCATGAACTTGAACAATCAATGTAGTAAATTTCATAGTTTCTACCTTATGGATGATATCTTTTAATAGCAGAATTTAACCACCATCTTCAGAAGCAAATTCATAGATCAGTGTTTTCTTAGATTAATTCTGACCATTTAGGATAAAAAAAAAATGGAAACAGAGAGATAGGGAGAAACACACAGAGAGAGAGAGAGAGAGAGAGAGAGAGAGAGAGAGAGAGAGAGAGAGAGAGAGAGAGAGAGAGAGAGAGAGAGAGAGAGAGATTGTCTCTCTCTCTGAGTATTGTCCGACATATTTAATAGTTGAAACGAGATTGAAACACTCACAGTGACGTGCAATATATGCCAATTTTAGTTTTGACCATGTTTTGTCTTTTTAATCCTCACTAATATCAGGTTGAATCTGAAGCGTGCATTTCAAAATCGGCACAATTACCTTCTTAGAAGTTCGTCTTGATGGATGAACTTGTTGATAAAGATCCACAAAACAATTCTTATTTTTTGAATAAGATTTAGGGTACATCGATATGACGTTACGGGAAAACTGTTCACAAAAACACTTTGTCGACAAATCACCATTTTGTCAACTAGTTGCAGTGTTCGGATTCCCAGTTTTCATGGATGTAAAAGAAGCTTATGTTTGAATCCGAAGCTTTTCATGGATATAAAACAACTTTTGGGGGATCAGCAATGATTTTAAATAAGTTCAGTTGTACATTTTCCCCTAGTTGCTTGTTACCGTAAAAAATCAACATGTCTGTCCTTCTAAGTCTAAGAAACTATAATGATTCTTTGAATTATTTGAAGAATCTTGAACTAATCTAATCTAAATAGGGTTTTCAGCGCTCAAGGGCAATGTCAGTTTTGTGCCCCTCCCTCCTCTCTTACTAACGTAAGCTGGTCCATGTTTCATGAACTATATACTGATGATCGCTGAAGAGATACGGTCAGGGCAAGCATACCTCTTTACCCCTCCCCTGCAGTGCCAATGATAGTAAATAGTAGAGGGCTTAGCATTAAAGTGGAGAAAAATAACTGCTGAAATGCGGATATAATAGTGAAATTAGTGGTTAATGTTTCTGAGACCCCTTGCTTTCAACAAAATTCAGTATTATATATGTAATTTCTGCGAAATTTTAGCTGATTTGAGATCCAGAGATTTACTTACGACAAAATAAGAACATCGTTCACCGAGACAATAAATCTTTCAACTGATAAGGCATTTGCAACTCTTGCACCATGGGTACTTTTCATTTTTTAAATAAACTGACCTCAAATACTCAAAATACAGTTTTTGTGACCCAAACTACTCGTAATACAGAAAAAGTTAACAGAGGCCAAGACCGTACCCGGGGGTTGGGCAGGGGGTTTGAACCCCCCCCCCCCCCCAAAAAAAAAAATGTTTATTGGACTAGTAAGAACGCAACAAAAATAAATATAAACAAAGTTTGATGCGTTTTCAAAGTTATTTTTGTAAGCCCCCTCCCCGGAAAAATTCTTATACTAATACAACACCCTAAAAAAAAAATCCTGGATACGGCCCTGCCAGAGGGTAACTTCCCATCTGCATGTGCATTTGAGAATTACAAGTATTCATAATAATGCATCCACGTGCAAAGTCTAGTAGGTTACAAAATTAGTAATCAGTTAACGTAACCAGGCACGTACGCAATAATTTATTTTGGGGAGTGCCCAAATCTTTCAAATCCCTTGTTCTGCGAGAAGTATTAGAAAATTAAGGGGGGGGGGGGAAATCGTGAGATTTTTTTTTGGGGGGGGGCGGGTCCGGAGCCCCCTCCCCCCTCCCTCCTGTACATGCCAGAACGTAACAAAGTCAAGGCCGCTTAGTGTGCCTAAAGCATTAGCTGTTCTTGAAAGCTGAATAAACTGGCGTTGGCATAGCGACTGTAAATATATCATTTCAGATACCTTTTCAAGTGCAAAATTAATTTTTATTCATTAAATCACAGATTTGGCCATGATATAAAACATGTCCAAATCTGTTAGGAGAGATTAATGGCAATTCGCCTCCGCTACTTTTAATCAAATTACCAGTCATTTTCTTTTTTTTTTACATAAATGGAGCATATACCATGTTGTCTCTGACGGTACCTAGCCTCATGTGTAGGTAATGTAGATTTGTGGATCAGGCACTAAAGATAAGAAAGGAATTATTGTGAAGAATATTTGTTATGGTTTGGAAAAAGAATGCTGAAGGGAGTCTTACTTTTGTTTTCCTGTTATATTTGATGTATAGTGTATATGGCCCTGTATAAAGGCTTTTGAATACACGATTATTATTATTATTATTATGTGTGTGACGTTGTGTGTAATTATGTGAGTTAGTTTTTATGGTAATATGTGTGCTTTTGTGCTGCAATTGTTATGTTATTTTATCTTTATTTGCTATGGGCTATGTTTAGTTATTGTTATATATGTTATTATCATGTGTTTTGACTATATATGCAACTGTGTTTGTTTTTGCCATGGCCCAAAGAGGCTTTTGTTTTGCAATAAATATCTATCTATCTATCTATCTATCTATCTTTACTCTACAACTTTTTCTTTTGTCAATTGTGATAGAAATTACAGGCGAATCCTTGAAAGTAGTTTAACCGTGTTAAAACTACTAAAAAAACTGCCACAAATTTCAGCCATTGTGAAGGTAAACACACTGGCAAGCGCTATTCCTCTCTTAGCCTAGTCCCTCGTTTCCTTACCTTACCACCTCAACGGAATAAATAACATTATTATGCTATTTTTGCATCCTCCCAGCCAAATATTGGTTATTCTCCTTAATTCATACCCATCCGGGCTGGATAATAAATCTATTTCAGGGATTTGATCCTTATACATACTGAAAATTTGTGCACTCATGAGAACTGCATATCTAGACAATACATGATTTGAGTGGTATCTAATCACTTCATTTGTAATGAGTAAATACTTCCTAAGAGCTTGAACTGCATTACTAAAGGTCCATTCATAAGGCCACTTTATCAATACCAAAATTTAGCTAGTGCTAAATTAGCGCCTGATAAATCTCGCTATTAGAAAAAGCTCACTGTAAATGGGGCGGAAGGCTGGAATTAGGACTGTTGAGAAGAAAACATGTTAAGAGAACAATTGTTACTTCATAATATGCCGAATAATTGTAGCTAGCACATTTTGACTGCGATTCTACTCTACTTACCCCTAACCCCTCCAATGTGCAAATATATAGCTTAAATCGTATATTTCCCATGTGTTTTCTGTTTCTTGATTTTGTCAATGTTATTCAATTTACGGGTATACAGGTTGAAACAAGAGTGACACATGGCAAAATCCATGGGAAACACATAATTTGGGTTATATCTTTACAGCTTCTGGGGGGAGGGGGTAAAAGATGGTGGGATTGCAGGCAAAATGTGTTAACTACAATTATTATGCAGGCTATGACTAAGAATTGTTTTCTTAGCATGTTTCCTTCTCAACAGCCCCAATTTTAGGCTTATACCGTGAATGGGCCTTAAGTTTTATGCCTACAATGATATTTTGTCAACTCTACTGAAGTGTCAAATGCGCCGCATTCTTCCTTCTTTAGTTGAGCAATATTGGGTATAAAGATAGATTATCGCTTCAAATCTAATTTCAAAGAAAAAAGTTGGGAAGTTACACATAAAGCGAAAGCAAAAAAAAAAAAGAAATAATAATGTGATAACAAAGCCGAACCGAATTCCGGACGAAAGCGCTTAATTAATAGGGAACGGCAGATGATTATGTATAGAAGGTGAGATACAGATTCAAGATATCTAAATGGGTTTTATTCACTCACCCTTAGCTGCCATAACGATTGCTGACATGCATATGACGGTTACCAATGACAGACAGGGCGTATTTTGCACCATTGTGAAATTCAGCGTCTGAAAAGAGGAGATAAAGATCAGACTGGGATCATATTCGACGGATTAATCTCAAAATGGCCCCCATGATGCATATCTATTTGAGAAGCTTTTATATCAATTCATTCATAATTTTGAAACGCAATTTCCTTTATTTGTTTGTTTCTGGACGCCATTGAAGCAGCCAAGGATGAACTTGAGGGGACTTAGCTTCTCCTTAGGGGCGTCATTTGGGGGTGGCAAAGGGGGGGGGCATTTGCCCCCCCCCCCAATAATGTGGAGAAAAAAAAATTATACATCCCATGCCCTTTGACTATCCAGATATGAATCCGTCTTGCCCCCAAATAAAAATGCTGGAGATTCGCCCTTGCTTCTCCTACCAATATCTTAGGTTTTTCACGCTATATCAAGGAACTTTTCTGGCTACTTTTCAACTCCCTGGCTATTTCTATTCTGAAGCCTATGTAATCCATTATAGGTGCAAATAGTCTCGGCCCTAAGAAGGAGACCTTAATACTATTATGGGTTGGGAAAGAGCTCAAATTCTTCAAAAAATTCACTTTTCAGCCCAAATCTACGGCTTTTGTGCATTTTGATGTGTTTCCGAATATGGATTGAAGAAAGGGGGTTCTCTAAAAACTTGCTGGTTCAGAATTTCACCCCTTTAAGGTCGCAAACATGTACGCTTTTTGTATATCTTGTGTGTATACATACTCTGCCCTCTACAATTTCTTAAATATACGTACAACAATTTATCATTTTTGTCAATCATTGCATTGTAAAATGCAGTTTCTAAATATTCAATTGAAAATAGCCCTTTCATTGACCATTGCCTGGTCATTTGGCATCTGCCTCTTTATTTTCGGCAGATAAAAAGACAATTAGATGAAAATTTAGGCTGAACTGTTTTTCCAAGAGTCAATTGTGATTATTCTAAAGAAAGAAATTATCGGACATGTACACAGTAAAAACGAGCAAAATATATGACAAATCAAAGACAATGAAAACAGTCAAAATCCTGTTGCTTCAAGGGGGGAGAATAGACATATAATCATAAATTTCTCTTTGGGGAGGAAGGAGGGGAATAAAAAAAAACACACGAAGAGACCAAACTTTATCGAATTACAAGAGGAAATCGCAGACTAATCTATCTCATTAAGAGCATGAACCCACCAGCCCTCCCCCCCGTGTGTTACGGGATTGTCGTTGCCAAGACATCTTTCTTACTAGACGCAAGGTGTCTTTTATTGTCATACAAGTTTTATATATTTTTTTAGTGCAGAAAGCTGATGAAGGACAAACGGCAATATTGTGTATTTATATGTTATCAAACTTCTTTTATTTGACTTCAATGTGTAACCTTCACTCCTTTGACTGAAAAAAAACCTTCACTCCTTTGACTTCTCGTAAGTCATACATTCTATTGTCTATTTAAAACTAATAGACCCTGAAAATGACAGTAACAAAAATCGATTTTTAAGGAAAAGGACTGTTATAAAATACTACTGGAAGTACCAAAACATCGAGGAGGTCGAACAACAGTTTAGAGGACATTTTCACAACGATTTACTCACGGACACCATTGCTCCGTTAAGGGATAATATTGGTGCAGATGGAACTGTTCGTGACAGTTAATAGCCGGTTATTTTTCTGAACATTACTTATGGGGTCCATAAGCAGTTTGTGTACTATAAATTTATCGCTTCCGGAATCAATTGTGTGTTTATTTTGGTAGATCGTTGTGAAAGCGTCTCTTATATTGTCTTAGAAGTGACTTGCTTCTATCTTTCAATACCCCTTTTTTATATTTGTTTCCCTTCCAAAGTTGAATTATAATTTTTCGTTATAAAAACTATTGTTTCTGAAATTAGAAAATTCGATGAGTTATGAAGAGCTATACAGCTGTCTTAAACTTTTCCACATAACGAGACAATACATAATTCTAGTTCTTTTGATGATGTCTTCTCTTACAAAAGGAAATCAAATCAATTAAAGACAAAAAGCAGCAAACGTTCTGCAAGGCTGGTCATCAATTTACCTATAGATGCATGCATATTGTTATCGAAACTCTGTTTTTAAGAGTTTCGGTTACTATTGAGCCAAGTCACTCCCTACTTACAATTTTTTTTACCACGAACTGTTTGGTTTTAACTTTAAAGCTACAAAAAGAACCTTCACAGTTTCATTTAACGTAAATATTAATCGATATTTAAAAATTAAAAAGGATGTTCTCTACCCACAAGGTTTCTGACACGATGACCCTGCACTGAAGGGCACGTGCCTCCTAGTAATGTAATAGTATACCACCTAATGTCTGTGGCTAGAAGCCATATTGGTAATTAGATGAAATGATACACGGTATATCAGTTATCAGCACTTCCTTCAATAGGAACTTCAAAAATGTTTCAGCAAGTGACTCTGCCATCTTGTTTGCGCGGCTATTAAACATTTACCTGCATAAATAAGGAGACATATCATGTTACCGTTACATATTTTCAAATTGAATTTTCAGCGGCTGAGGTAAAAAACCTCATTATTTGTAAAATCAAAGATCAAGCTTTGCGGTTTCTGTCACTTGCTACATAAGCTTTATGCCCCAGCCACACCGTAGTCCCATTTGGCTACGAAAAGCCAAGATATTTTAATCATATGTGTCATTTCTTGGTTTAACGTTATACTTAGACTATGCTATTGACGCGGAAAATTTAAATAGCGAGAAATTGGCTTGGAAAGCACTACTTTCAAAATCATTGTATCAACACTTTTGCTCTCAAGTACTGCCTACTAATACCTATATCTTTGCATCTTTTACCGAAGTCAGACTACAGATAAAAAAAATGTTTTGCAAAATTATCATCTTTTCTATTACAAAAAAAGCTATTATCTTTTCTATTTTCCAAATACTATGCCTTGAATTTTATCTCTGATTGGTCAATAACATATTTTACGCCTGAAAATTGATCATTGTTGAACTCGACAAATTACGTGACAGGATATCAACTAGCGCTGCAGTCGTGTACAATTTTGATTTTATTCCCAAGTTTAACTATATCGTGGCCAAAGCATTAGAGTAATCAAACAGTTCGTGGTAACGAACAGTAAGTAAGAAGCGACCCGGCTCAAAAGTAACCGAAACTCTACGAAATTTTGATACCAATAGATACATCAAAAGATTCAGATTTTTATGCTGATTTCAAATATATAAGTTTCATCAAGTTTAGCCTTACCCATCAAAAGTTACGAGCCTGATAAAATTTGTCTTATTTTCGAAAAGAGGGGGAAACAACCCCTAATGAAAATTACACCATCAGATTCAGCGTATCAGAGAACCCTACTATAAAAGTTTCAAGCTCCTATCTGCAAAAACGTGGAATTTTATATTTTTTGCCAGAAGAAAGATCATGGATGCGAGTTTATTTGTTTTTTTTTTGTTTGTTTGTTGTTTTGTTTTTTTCCCAGGGGTGATCGTATCAACCCAGTGGTCCTAGAGTATCGCGGGAGGGCTCATTCGAACGGAAATTAAAAGTTCTAGTGCCCTTTTTAAATGAGCAAAAAAATGGAGGGTAACTAGGCCCCCTTCCACGCTCATTTTTTCCCAAAGTCACCCGATCAAAATTTTGAGATAGCCGTTTTGTTCAGCATGGTCGAAAAATACAATAACTATGTCTTTGAGAATGACTTAATCCCCCACAGTTTTGGTTATTGGGAAGTATGCAGAAGTTTTCAGGGGGATTTTCTTCTGGTAGTTGGTGGGGGGGAGTGCTACGGGGGAGTATCTTTCATGGAGGAAGTTTTCATGGGGGAAGGGATATTGCTGTGAAGGGGGCGCCGGATCTCCCAGTATTATTTAAAAAAATCGAATAGAAATTAAATAAAAAAAACAATTTTTTCAACTGAAAGTAAGGAGCAACATCAAAAATTGAAACGAACAGAAATTATTGCGTATATGATTAGGTTCGCTCCCCAGTCATTAACTCGCCCTTTATGCTAAAGTTTGATTTGTACTTTCATCAGAGCTGTTTATTCTAATTAACGGCCTTTGTGATGAAGGGGTAATTCTTAAAGAATTCAAACGAAATTTGAACTTTAACGTAAAGAGTGAGGTATTGACCAGGGTGCGAACTCCCTAATATACGTAATAAAAGTATACGAATATAGAAGTTTTTTACGTAAGTTAATTCGTAAGTTACGCCAGAACAAAATTTTGAGGAAGCCATTTATCCAAAAAAAGGTAAATTTAATATGCAAATTTCGTTTTAGTTATTTATGTACGGTGAGACAAAATCAAAGCTGCATTAATTCAAGAACGTTCAGAAATCAAATAAAAAAACATTTTTTTGTAACTGAAAGTAAGGAGCGACATTAAAACTTAAAACGAACAGAAATTATTCCGTATATGAAAGGGGCTGTCCCCTCTTCAACGCCTCGCTCTTTTCGATAAATTATGACTGTCTCACAACTTTGTTTTTTAAAACAATAAAAAACTTTAGCGTAAAGAGCGAGGCATTGGGGAGGGGACAGCCCCTTTCATGTGCGGAATAATTTCTGTTCGTTAAGTTTTAATATTGCTCCTTACTTTCAGTTAAAAAAAAAGCTTGTTTTTTGATTTAATCAAACAGTTCGTGGTAACGAACTGTAAGTAAGGAGCGACCCGGCTCAATGGTAACCGAAACTCTAGAAAACGGGTCTTTGATACCAATAGATACATCAAAAGAATCAGATTTCAATGCTGATTTCAAATATATATTTTTCATCAAGTTTAGTGCTACTCATCAAAAGTTACGCGCCTGAGAAAATTTGGCTGATTTTCAAAAAAAGGTGGAAAGATCCCCTAAAAATTATAGAACTTTAATGAAAATCACACCATCGTATTCAGCGTATCAGAGAACCCTACTGTAGAGGTTTCAAGCTCCTATCTACAAAAATGTGGATTTTTGCATTTTTTGCCAGAAGAAAGATCACGGATGCGTGTTTATTTGTTTTTTTTCCCCAGGGGTGATCGTATCGACCCAGTGCTCCTAGAATATTGTGGGTGGGCTCATTGGAACGGAAATTAAAAGTTCTAGTGCCCTTTTTAAGTGACGAAAAAAAATGGAGGGCAACTAGGCCCCCTCCAACGCACATTTTTTTCCCAAAGTCATCCGATCAAAATTTTGAGATAGCCATTTTGTTCAGCATGGTCGAAAATATGATAACTATGTATTTGAGGATGACTTAATTCCCCGAAGTCCTCGGGGGGAGGGCTGAAAGTTATGAACTTTACCCAATGTTAACATATGGTATTGGTTATTGGGAAGTATAAAGACGTTTTCAGGGGGGATTTTTTCTGGTAGTGGGGGAGGGGGGTGGGTCGGGGGTTATGTGGGAGGATCTTTCCATGAAGGAACTTTCATGGGGGAAGGGACATTGCTATGAAGGGGGCACCGGGTTTCCCAGAATTCTTTAAAAAAAAGACCAGAAATCAAATAAAAAAAATTAGTTTTTCAACTGAAAGTAAGGAGCAACATCACAACTTAAAACGAACAGAAAATATTACGTATATGATTGGGTTTACCCCCTAGTCAATACCTCCCTTTTTAAGCCAAAAATGTTTTAGTACTTTCATAAGAGCTATTTATTCTAATTAACGGCCTTTGTGATTAAGGGTCATTTTTAAAGAACAAAATTCGAAATTTAGCTTAAAGAGCAAGGTATTGACTAGGGTGCGAATTCCCTAATATACGTATTAAGAATATATGAATATAGAAGTTCGTTACGTAAGTTAATTCGTAAGTTACGTATATTTATTGCTAATAAAAACGTTCGTAAATAAAATTAAACAAGTTTCGAGAAAGCCATTTAACCTAATAAAAGTAAAATTAATATGAAAATTTTGTTGTAATTATTAATGTACGGTGAGCCAAATCCAAACCTGTATTAATTTAAAAACGTTCAAAAATTAAATAAAAAAAACAAGTTTTTTTTAACTGAAAGTAAGGAGCGACATTAAAACTTAAAACGAACAGAAATTATTCCGTATATGAAAGGGGCTGTCCCCTCCTCAACGCCTCGCTCTTTACGCTAAAGTTTTTTATTGTTTTAAAAAATAAAGTTGTGAGACAGAGTCAAACTTTAGCGTAAAGAGCGAGGCGTTGAGGAGGGGACAGCCCCTTTCATATACGGAATAATTTCTGTTCGTTTTAAGTTTTAATGTCGCTCCTTACTTTCAGTTAAAAAAACTTGTTTTTTTTTATTTAATGAACAATAAGGAACAGTGGTAAAGAGGGTTAAAAAGATAAATGAGTAAGCGTTCTTATTTCAAACTATATCAAACAGTTCGTGGTAACGAACTGAAAGTGTGGAGTGACTTGGCCCGTTAGTAACTGAAACTCTAAAAAACGAAATTTTGGTAACACTTGACACATCAAAAGAATTAGTTTTCTATGGAAATTTGAATTATAAAAAAATTAGTAAGCTTGGTGCCACCCATCAAAAGCTATGGCCCTCAGAAAATTTGCCTGGTTTTTGAAAAGGGGGTGAAACGCCTCCAAGAAGTCAAGCGACCTTAACAAAAATCCCACCGTCAGATCCAACATATCAGAAAACTCTACTGTAGAGGGTTCAAGCTCCTATCCACAAAAATATGGAATTTGTACATTTTGCCAGAAGTAACATCACAGATAAGTAGTTTTTTTTCCCACGGATGATCAATGGTCCTAGACAATCGGGAGAGGGCTCATCCGAACGGAAAAAAACCTTATTAGTTCCGTTTTTAACGGACTGAAAAGATTGGAGAACAACCTGCCCTCCTCCTACGCTTCTTTTCCCCAAAAAACATCCGATCAAAATTTTGAGATAGTCATTTCATTCAGCATATTTGAAAGGTTCAACAACTACGTCTTCGGGAATGATATGACCCCCATAGTCCCAGGGAAAAAGGCTGTAAAGTTAAGCAATTTGCCCATTGTTCATATATAGCGTTCGTTATTGGTAATTGTACGGAAGTTTCTTAGGGGAAAAGCTCCTGCAGGGTGGGGGGTATTTTCCACGGGAAGAATTTTGTGTGGGGAGGAAGGTTTCTGCGGGAATTTTCAAGAAGAAAAATTTACACGGGGGAGGGGATTTCCCGGCATGATTTAAAAAACGGTCAGAAATTGAGTTAAAAAATAACTTTTTTCAAACTAAAAGTAAGGAAAAGCATTAAAACTTACAACGAACAAAATTAATTCCACATACGAGGGGGGTGTCCATTCCTCAATCCACAGCGCTCGTTGAATTTGAATGAGAGGTATTTTTAAAGAGCTTTAAGACTTTAGCGTAAAGAGCAATGGATTGAGGAGCGGGTAGCCTTCTCATATACGGGTAAGTACTTGTCACTTTAATGTTGCCCCTTACTTTTAGTTGAATTTTTTGAATTTAATTAAGAGCTGGGACAAATTTGAAATTAATTTCTATGCACCAATGTTGGTTTGTCGTAAATATCCTTAAAATTTGTATTCGTTGAACTAAAATCAAAACAAAGTTTTTGACAAAACCAAAGAGCAGAATTAAAACAATAAAACCAGCATAAATTCAGACATGCAAAAAAAACTTAAAATAAACAGAAAATACTATGAATGAAAAACTGATACCTAATTCATACAAATATTATTATGAACGATGATGTCAAACTTAAAGCAAGTTCTGTGAATTCTGTGTTGTTGTGTAATCTAGTAATGTTGGTTTAAAATCCTACCCTTAGAACTGATTATAGTTTTTAACGTTAATTAAGGGTAATAACATAACAATAGCAGTCGTGTTGAGAGTAGTCCCTGTAGGAGTGGTCATGGTATAGTAGCCATCCTGGGATTAATCGTAGTAAGGGGTAGTCATGTTGAAATAGTCCTAGAAGAAGTAGTTGGACTGTTAATTTTTGAGTGGCAGTGCTCCACCAGTAATATTATTTATAGACAGTCAATAATCCATCTTTTCCACGCTAGTGTAGACTTATTAAAGGGTGATGTATCTCTTGTGTATTTTATTCCCCGACCCGTCAGAGAGAGCAGATAATCGCGGTAAGCTGTGAAAGGGCTTTTCCGCATGAGATTTTGATATCCAGTTCCTTTTTTCACTATCTTAGCACCAGGCACTAGAGTGGCTGCACAAGGCATTGGATCAAAAGTATGGAATGAGCCTGCTATTAAAATAGTCGAAAAAATATAAAACAGAAACTGCTCAAAAAGGTGGTTTCAGAATCCTTCCAAGCCCCCTAAAGGCTAGGAAAAGCTGGCCCACTTTTATTTGTAGCATGTTCTGTTTCTTTTACATTTCATTCATAGCAGTATTTGGCACCTAAAACTTGCTACTTCCTTTTTACTTCTATTTCTTTTAGGTTTCATCTATCCACGCATGGTAATTTCTTTCAGTTTAAAGTTTGACTTGGAGGTGGGGTGGTGGTGGATTTTCTTTTTTCCCACTGTGGTAATGATATACAAGTGTAAAGTATTTGGAACAAAAATTCAAGAAGGCTTTTTCTGGTGTCTCGTTTCTTAGAGATTTGGCCATGTATATGTCAACGAGAACAGTCCAGGGGGGGCTTTTGGGACTAAGGCTAGTCGTGGGAAAGGGTCCGTTCCCAGGCATGGTTGAACGACCAATAGCTGGAACTTCCGTTCCAGGAAAGTTAAATTCTTGGCTCATTTCTAAAGGCAGTCCATCTTTCGCCTTCGTCGTAGCTAGTTGTTCTTGTGCTACCTTATTTTCTCTATTTGTATTCTCACGTTATTTAATAAAGACCATGTACCAACGTTTATCGTCTATCTTCGGAATTTACGTAAACCATTACATCTGCCAATATAAAAGGCATACAAATAAAGAACTAAATAGAGGTTTACAGAGTGGTGACAATAGTGGTTTACAGAGTGGTGGCAAGCGGTTAAAACTAGTGGAGCATAAATCACTAGGGGAAAACCTCCAAGTGACAATTGAGTGACCGTTATAAGTACTTACGACATCTTACGCTAAATACTGGCAACATATTGAAGAGTTATTTCGCCAGCTACCAAAATTGCTGTGATATTGAGCTGCAAATACTGCAAAATACTGATTAATAAGATATCGAAACGTTACGAGCTATTGAACTTTCTTCTATTCAAAGCGCCTTCTTGAAAAACACTTTCTTTTAAATGAACATTTTGAAATAGGCTGTTACACAATTCCTAATATGGATTCCCTCGCGATAGCTTCTACCTACTAATTCAAATTTCTACAACTGAGAGTCTCCGGTTGATTTCTACCTTCACTTAGCCATTCTACGGTTGGTGTTTTTTTTTTACCTGATTTTATACAGTCGACGTGTGATCTACATTTGACAGTTTCCAACAACAATTTTACATTTTGAATTCGATAATCGAAAATTAATTCTCAACTGTGACTACATTTGAGGCTAGTGATTTAATTGAAACCAACTACAATTGGATTTGGAAAGGACTATCTTTCGTAAGTGATTTACCACGACTAAACAACCCAGTAAATTTTATTAGACCCTTGTTGTTAGAAGTGAAGCTATTGCCCAAAATTTAGCGTCCGTAATTAAAGAACGGTGTTTAAGACCAATATTTAAATTTTTAGAGTAATTGCTTTTTCAAATTTTGATATCAATATGTCAGTTATTATTTCTATATTTGATCCGGCGGAATCTGGATATAAAAAAAAGGTTGCTTTTGATTTTGTAAAACAGTGGAGGATAAATGGCATATTTCCATTTCTTTTATTTGACTCCCCTCGATTACAAATTTGTCAAGTTTAAAACGTGGATTACTTGTAGCATATGCCCCAGGCAAAATAGTAGGCAAAATGGTTGCAGAGTTTGTAGGCGTGGCTCAATTTAAGGATGAAAGGGCATATCTATTCTATAGAAGGATGCAAAAACTAGGAAGGTCATGTAGGGTGTCCTTAGAAGCCAGGGATGATGGTGTAGTCCTTGGAAGATTTGCTCTTAATTTATTCAAGGAGAGGATCAGACCGTCCTACAAACGGTATTTGTTAGAGAATAGTGCAGAATTTTTTTTTTTTGTTTAAGTGATGCGTATAAGGTTGCAATACAATATGAACAGATAGAACAGATAGTGGGGAAAGAAGACACGTCTTTTTTTTCCGATGAATTTCTTTCTGCGCTGACGAGGGTGAAATTTGGACTCAATGATAATGAGAAGGCACTGCGAGATGGTACTGATTCCTCGCAGGGCGGTTTGGCTACCCATGAAAAGGGAGCCGGTTTTGAGGTCCCGTGGGATGAGAAAAAAAAAAAGGTGGAAAGGGGGCTGGTTTTGAGGTCTAGTGGGATGAGGTTGATGCCTCACGGGATGGTTTTAATGCGTAGCGCTAATAGTTATGTAGAGATATCAACAGTAGTACTGCCATTTGTCGAACCACAAGTTAGTAGAGAAAAACCAAATAGGTCTAAACCGAGGCGTTCCGCAGCAATAAAACCCCGAGGATTTTATTGGGAATAATATCTTAACGTCATTGCAGCATGGTATGATTTTTAGAGTTTGCAATTTCATTTATTTGTCGCTGGTATTTTCAGGATTAATTAGCCTTTCCTGGTCATTCCTTTTGCCCTAATTCAAAGTTTATACATAATCCCAACTTTCCTTGTCCTCATCAAATTCAGGGGTATGGGGAACAAGTTTATTTTAAAGTATAGAGAGGAAAGTGAAGTGTTAAAATATCCAGTTTCCGACTACTGTTATTAGTGTGGTTCGTTTATACTATGTAAGTTTTTACTTATGCAAGTATTGTGTAGTGTTTATATTATGTAATTCTTTACTAGTTTATGCTGAAGAATGTTAGTAGGTGAGAAGTGAATAATTTGGAAGGGTATTGAATGTTTTGAATTCAATTAAAGTTTGAGGGTTTAATGAGAAGGGGATAAGCCAAATTTGGGAAATTTAACTTAAAACAGGGGGGAGAATCTGTAAAGTATTTGGAACACAAATTCAAGAAGGTTTTTTCTGGTGTCTCGTTTCTTAGAGATTTGGCCATGTATATGTCAACGAGAACAGTCCAGGGGGGGCTTTTGGGACTAAGGCTAGTCGTGGGAAAGGGTCCGTTCCCAGGCATGGTTGAACAACCAATAGCTGGAACTTCCGTTCCAGGAAAGTTATATTCTTGGCTCATTTCTAAAGGCAGTCCATCTTTCGCCTTCGTCGTAGCTAGTTGTTCTTGTGCTACCTTATTTTCTCTATGTGTATTCTCACGTTATTTAATTAAGACCATGTACCAACGTTTATCGTCTATCTTCGGAATTTACGTAAACCATTACATCTGCCAATATAAAAGGCATACAAATAAAGAACTAAATAGAGGTTTACACAAGAAATCCTTCTTGTCACTAGTAAAAGTTAATTATATCAACCTAGCAATTCTAGCAAAAACAAGAGGTATACCCTTAGAATTGTAACGCTGAAAAAAAAACTTATATACTGGCAACACTCCAATAAATAAAAGCCGAAAAGCTCATGTCAGAATCGTTCACATAATATAATTGGAAAATACTAGTTATTTGAAATTATAATGTGACGCAATAAAAAATCGTAAGCTATTATTCTTTTTTCACAAAAGAATTTTTGAATTAATTAAGCGTAGAGGCCATAATTAGATGTGTTTATGACCAACCAACCTTCGTGTCACAAAACTGTTTGTTACCTCCAAGAAAAAAGTGAAGGGTGCATAGAATAGGGTCCCGTAATTTTTAAGTATCGCATTACAAGGCACGCTCCAGGTCCTCACAGCATGGTAGGGGTAGTAATGGATAGTCATTTCAAAAGTAAATTTCATGCTTATCTTCGGCAAAGCTTTTTCTTATTTATTTATCACCTAATCATTCCTACAAAGCTTGTATAGTATGCCGCAAATTTTTAATGCATTTGTTTGTTGCTTTTATGTTGCTTCGCTAATTACTTCAGTGGAATATTGATGCATTTATAAATAGGTGATATGACTAAGGACACAATTTAAAACTCAACTGACTATGGGTCATAAATAAAGAGGAAGTCAAAAATATATACAAACAGACACCTTTTATTACAGTTAGTGGCCTTAATTCGTGAAAACGTGTGGGGAGATGTATTTTCACAATCTAGAGAGGACAATTTTTCCTTCAATTTTTCCAAAAAAAATGTCAATAGGACATTTTAAAAAAATGCCAAATAAAACGCATATTTCAATATATATGAGGTTAGGGGGGGATTATTATTGCTTCCCCTGAGTGCAATGGAAAAAGGATGATGAATATTTGCGTTTTACTCCTAAATAGAAATTGCTTCATTATCCCCAAGTTACTCGTGCAATCATTAGTTTTGTAAATTGTGGTTACATTATCATTGAGTAATAGACTATGCTCTTAATTCAAAAGAATTACTATCAAATAGATTCAGTCACAAGAATATCATACCGACTGTTTGCACATATCTTACGTTATGTTAAGAGGGATATGAAGCAAACGATAAGTTTTATTACTAATTATTCCGGCTTGCAATCTTGTAAAACATGTGTACTCATTGCTTCTTAATCCTAATCCGCAAAAGGCTCATACTGCTGTCCGCAAACACTCTATTCCTTCACCCCCATATATCAATTTAGAAAACAACATGCAGATTTTAATAGTGCTTCATCGGCAACTCTTCATACAACTACCCAATTCAACATCAAACCAAACATTCAGGAAAAAGAAACCCTTCTTTTTCTTGATTTCCCCTTTTTCCATTGGTTTTGAATTAAAAATCAAGTATTCTGTAGTATGCATAAAGACATGACTAATTGTAGTAAAAGCCAAAACAGTTAGGCATCCATGAATAAGTTCTAAGGCGAGAGAGGAATTTTGGACAATTTTTGGAGGCGTCCACCCGCCCAGAGTCTCGGGCAAGTGACCCAAAAATTTGAAAAATTGAAATTTGCTCATAATGCGTGGCTGAGCTTAGGCAATGAATAGGTACTATTTGGAAGATGAAGATTGCTTTAAACGATTGTTTGCCTGTTATTCCAAGCAAATAAATGGTCCTGTGTCAATTCTAAATTCTTGGTCAACCTTCCTAAGACCATAGGTGGGCGTGCCTTGTTTGCCTTTCATTCCAGGCAAACTAACGGTCCCATGTCAATTTTAAATTCTTGGTCAACCTGCCTGAGACTCTAGACAGGCGTGCCTTTAAAAAACTAACACACTAGTATTTGTCCAATAAGAGTCATACTTATTCCCGCCATTTAAACATTTGTCTCTCAATTAGACCCCGAAGTCGCGCCAAAAAGT
The DNA here is from genome assembly GCA_027921565.1 of Artemia sinica. Lineage (NCBI taxonomy): Eukaryota > Metazoa > Arthropoda > Branchiopoda > Anostraca > Artemiidae > Artemia > Artemia sinica. The sequence goes on from CM051272.1 coordinate 22,869,221, forward strand.
CGGCGGCGCGCCGCCGAAAAAAACGGGGGCGCGCCGCCGAGCTTGCATCAGCGCGCTGACGCCGCCGCTGATTCTATCGGCGGCGGCGTCACTAATACGCCGCCGTTTTTTTTTTTTGCTCTCTTTTTCTCTTATCGATATCGACCTCTGGGCTTCAACCGTCACCCTGGCTAATCTGTTTCTTAAAGATAAATACTGTCATCTTGGGCTCGCCATGTATATCGGTTCGTAGGAATAAGAAGAAGGAATTTTTCTTGAAACAAAAATTCTACCTTCCATTTTGAAATTCTGTCCATTTTTCTTTCTGATTTTCGAATGAAAAGAGGTAGGTAAAAGAGCATTAGGCAATTCAGGATGTTATCTGGAAAAGAGCTAGAGCTAGTCTAGAAATATATCTATAGAAATGAATTACATTTTTTTTGCACAGTGAGCAGAGCACACTGAAGTTGAAGTAGCCTTAAACTTTGACTTGAAACTTCATAACTCGACCACTTCTTTCAGAAAAGAATTTTGGAGGGTTATTACGTGTTGATAAGAAAAGAGGGTAAAGGTGCAGTTTAGTTCCCCCTGAGTGTAGGTTCTAGGGGCCATATGATAAAGGTGCAGATTAGTTCTCCCTAATAAAAACGACTCATTTCAGCAGATACAAAGAAGAAGCCCATTTGTGGCATTCTGTGGGACCCCAAGGTCCAATGCTAGTATTGGATCCCGCGAGTGGCAGTTTACGCTCGTCAAGTTCTGGCTGTACCAGCCACAAGTGCCCCAACTAAACAGCTTTTTTGCACGACAGGACTGATAGTGACTGCAAAAGATCAATGCTGGCTCCAAGCAGAGTGAACAAACTCACTTTTGTCCATGACAACAATAAGCTTGTTCAGAGTGTCACCTCTGAATTAACCTTTTTGTAGCCGCTGATTTATAATTTTTGGTGTAGTTAAGCCCTGGTATCTGAATTGTATACAGTGTTTTTCTGCTGTTGTTATTTGTTTTTTTTTTCATTTTCTTTTCCTATGTATTTGATGAATAGGAGATGTTTGAACTTCAAACTTTGTAAGTTATATACACATTAGCCCAAATCATTAACAAGAAGAAAATGACTAAACACGAGATTTTGTAGGAAGACTGCGATGCTAAACGTAAACGCAGCATAGGTTTCCCTGGGTATAGTGGCTGAAAATGAGAATTCTACTTGGTCTGATCGACGGTGAACATAAACACTTACCGCACAGCCCAACAAATTCCTGTTTTATCATATTGTTTTTGTGTGTTTTTAGCCAACCATTTAAAAATCCTTACTAAAATCAAGTTGAGGTTGAAAGTGCTTGGTAAAACGTGCTTGGTGCCGTGGCGCGCTGCCAGTCCGAAATCGGCGGTACGCCACCAAAAAAATTTCGGCGCGTCTGGCGGCGCGCCGCCGCCGATACTAAATCACACATTCGTCACCGTCATTTCGGCGCGGCACGGCTTCGGGGACTACTCTCAATTACTCGGACTATCTGTCTTGGCTTTTTCTACAATTAATCAAAAAACTTTTTGCAGAAAATAAGTTTCTCAAAAAGTAAAGAAATCCATTAAACCAAAAACGAACAAAAATAGAATCAAATAATTTACCAAGCATAAAACTACCACAAATCAGTATCAATAAATAAATGAAGCCCAAAACAAACAGAAATTAAAATAAGTCAAACTCAAAACGAGCAAAAATTAATCTGAGTAGGGTTCTAAACCCTATGTTTTCTAAAAGCCAAAATATAATTTGTACTTCACTAACAAAAATTCAAATGAATTTACTGAAAAAAATATTGTCAGTTTAATACACATATGCTGATATTTATTCCTTAAAATCTTAATTACTTTTTGATTTCTTAAAATTATAAAAGTGAAAACATTTAAAAGAATTTTTTTTAAAGGACCCTTGCCCTGAAGGCTTTGGGGGGAGTGTCCTCCTCAAAACATAATTTCTATATGGAAATCAACTACGCTGAACAAAATGGCTACATCAAAATTTTTATTGGATGTGTTTGGGGAAATGGTGGGCGTGGAAGGGGTGCTAGTTGCCTTCCAATCACTTTCGACTATTAAAAAGGACACTAGCCATTCCAATTTCCAATCGAATGAGCCCGTTTCGAAGTTTCTACAACAACTCCTTCGATACGAAGTGTCCTGGCCAAAACCAGAAAAAAATAAATAATACGTCGTGCCAACATCGTTCTTTACTTAGGCAGCGCTATTGCGCTGCCTATGATTAGCCATATCTTGATGCCTACTGTAAAATACTTGATTTTCAATTCAAAATCAACGGATTTGAACGGATTCAAAATTCCAACTCATTTGAATGTTTCAAGATCTATGAGTTAGGGGGGGGGGGGCAAAAAATGAAGTAAGGCAAAGACATCCCCTCTTATTGTTGCCGCTGAGTACAATAGGAAAATAATGGTGAATATTTGTGTTGTAAGCTCCGCGGCAGGGGGCCAATAGGAAAATTGTAGGGAGGGGGAGGGCTATTTATAATCATGTAACGGATTGAGATATTTTTCAGAAATATTATTCCTAAATCTGTTTTGCTCCAGAATAGAAGTTGCTTCGTTATTCCCATGTGATTTGTGCAATCATTGTTTTTTTTAATTGTGGTTACATTATCATTCAGTGATGGGCAATGCTCTTAATTCAAATGACTTACTATCAAATAGATTCAGTCATAAACATATCATACCGACAACCTTGTTTGCACACATTGTACGTTATGTTAAGAGGGATATGAAGCAATGGATATGTTTTATTACTAATTATTCCGAATCGCATTCTTGTAAAAAACGTGAACTCCTTACTTCTTAATCCTATTCTGCAATCCAGAAGGTACTGGTATCCGCAAACAGCCTGCTCCCTCACCCCCATACAAGGGCACCGGCAGATAATTTTCCAGGGGGGAGGCAGACGCCAAAATAGCAGTGGTGGTTGGGTAACAGTTTAGGCAGTTTAGGGCACCAAGCTATGACTTTACCCAGAAGAGAACGAGTTTGCAATCAATTTAAAATCCTGAGAAGCTAATCGATTTAAAAGTATCAATAACTATATTTTAGGCATCCCAGTTGCAAAAGAAGTAATGTCACACGGTGGTAGTGCTGGATTCCACGAAGTTGATTCGCTTTATTTTTAATGAAATTAGGCTACGTTTGGTGATCTGTAATTGCGTATCAGCTATAATGAGGGGGGGTGAGTCAATGTTTAGGTGGGGGTAGGGTAGTTTCCTACAAAAGTACATTTTAATGGATAAACTGCCTACTCTTCATGATGTTTCAGATAAAAGTTGAAAGAGGAAGGGGGAGTAGGAATTAAATAAAATGTTTCTCTATACAGCTAATATGTTACATTCCTATATCTACCAGCACAAAGGTGGAAAAGGCAAGGCAGGTCATCATCAGTTCCGCCATGAAATTTCCTTGAGGTAGCAAATACTGCAAGGAACTTAGTATTCAGCGATTTTACATGGTATTATTTTTCCTTTTTCTATTTATGTGAAGTACTTCAATGTATTAAAAAAAAATATATGGAATGTATTTATCTATAAGAAAATCCTATTGTAGAGGTTGTGATGGCTTCAATTATGTAGAAGAACAAAAGTCTCACAGAATTTCCATCCATAAGAACAATAATACTCCTTTTCATCCAACCAAAATTCTTTAGTAGTAGGCCTAATATTAACAAGGACTTTTCACCAAAATTACTATTTACGCCAATTTTTTAAGTATATTCAAATTTTATTCCAAAACTAAAATTACAAATTTAAACGTAGGACGGTACTACTCAACGTATAATTATTGATTTACATATTTTAAAAGCAATTGACCAGGGATTTTAGGGTCCGGTACCTAAATTATATCTGAAAAAGTATCGGAAATTAAGTAAAAAAAAGAGCTTTTCAACTGAAAGCAAGGAAAAGATTTGAAACTTATTTGAACAGATTATTCTTCGTATGAAGGGGGCTGTCTTCTCCTTAACTCCTTACTCTTTACTGTGAATTTTGGCTCTTTTCCAAGTTTTTAAAGAAAATTTGCAATTTGAAAAAAAAAATCAAAGATCTAAAAAACTTCTTTTGAATGAGCAAGATGTCGAGAAGGGGGTAGTCCCCCTTATATAAAGAGTAAGTTATAATTGTTTTAAGTTTTAAACTTTCTCGTTACTTTAGTTGAAACACCTTCTCTATTTGTTTAATTACATTTCGTGAAACTGTAAAGTTTTATGAATACAATGATTTTGGTAACGCAGAAAAAACGATCAATATTTCAATGATCTCCGTTTTGATTTTCATGGGTAATCAAACAGTTCGTGTTTTTTTCCCAGGGGCAATCGTATATACCCAGTTGGCCTATAACGTTGGGAGAGGCCTCATTCTGACGGAAATGAAAAGTTCTAGTGCCCTTCTTAAGTAACCAAAAACATTGGAGGCCAACTAGGCCCCCTCTCATGCCACTTTTTTCCCAAAAATCTTCCGATCAAAATTTTGAAAGTTTTTTCAACTGAAAGTAAGGAGCAACATTAATACTTAAAACGAACATAAATGATTACGTATATGAGGGGGGTTCCCCCTCTTCAACATCTCCGTCTTTAAGCTAAAGTTTAAATTTTGTCCCAATTCTTTAAAAATGACTCCTGAAACACAAGGGTCGTTTAATTAGAACAGTATTGAGGTTTTGAGGGGGGGGGGGGGCAACCCCCTTCATATACGTAATAATTTCTATTCGTTTTAAGTTTTAATGCTGTTCCTTACTTTCAATTGAAAAAACTTGTTTTTTTTTCTTTATTTAATGAAGCTTAGAGACAAACAATTTTCTAAAGGCAATGGAAAAAGTATGTCAATTAAAGTAAAAGTATATAAAAGCGAAAAAAGCAAGTACTTACAAAAAATACACAAAACAATAGCCTACTTACCAAAACTAAGATATAAACTCCCAGAATTTAGTTCTGTTCTCTGTGGAGCAGTGCCGAAGTGTTGGACGGATGTTTTTTTTTAAAATATTGACAGTTTTGATCTTGGTTATCAAACACCAAAATATATGATACCTTAGACTCAGTGTTTATAAAAAGTAACGCATTATCAAAGTAGTTTGTTCACAGTAAAACATTAAAACTAAGATTAAGAACATCAAATAAAATTTTTAATTTAATTTTGAATACCAAAGGCCAGTATATTTGACACCTTTATGCTTCATAACTGTAAAAAATTAAATCTTTTTCAAAGTGACAACTAGATAAATACAATCACTCTTGAAAAAAAAATGATAATAAAACACAAAAAATCGTATCCGTTCAGGGGGAAAATACAGAAATTCCCAGCATTCTTTTCAGGGGAAACATTTCTGATTATAGTGGCTTCATATATCAGCTCATGGGTACTCTTGCAATGCAAGCAAAAGTGGACGGCATATTCTTACCGAAATTGCCCCTTATTAAGTTGTTTTCCTTGTGTTTTCTATAATTATGCGAACTTTCTTGTGTTCTAATAATTGCCCTAATTACTAATAAACAAATACATATTTAGGGTCACCATAAAAAGCTGATTTTTTGACTGGGTGTTATCAATAGTTAGGCTCTTATACTTTCGTTATTGACAAGGATCGTTATTTACTTACCATTCATTACTGTGAAGAATTTCACTTTTTTTTGTTCCAACCAAATCACATAGAAAAAATATTTGTGGGAAACTGGTTAAGGGTTACTCAGTCACGAACTAGAACTTATATTTTCATTATTATGGGTCAAAATCTATTGGCAGGCAGCCAACAAGCGGGCAACCAACATTTTTCGCATGGTTTTTCCCTATTCTGCTTTCTTTCCTTTGGTTTCCTTATAATTACTTTACAGTCCCAAATTTTCAGGAAGGGTTTGTCACCAGTATTATAAAGAACAAACACTCGTAGAAAGTTTGGGGGTGACTAACTAAATTATAAATTAAAGCACTTATAAATTTTTAAGAGCCACACACGATCTAGGGGGAGTTTGCCTCCTTGTCGAAACACCATGTGCAAAAATGCGAAGCCTACACATCCTTGGCTTATAGGGCCAGAAGAAGGAGCGTAAATACCATTAATCCACGGATCCCGAATGATTGTAGCTCAAAACAGGCACATCATGCTTGTTTTTTTTTTTTTTTTTTAATTATAAGACTTTCAAGAGCTGGAGGATTGAAGGCCTTTACTTTGGGCCATTCCATGATACAGACTGAAAAGCCGGTATGACTCTGATTTGAATACGATGTAACGTGTCTGTCTTCCTTAAAAAATCGTAATAAATGCATTCTTTCAGATTTTGGATCTCATTTCTCCTTCTTTCATTTATAACATGGCTCAACTTCAAAAACATTCGCTTGAAAAACATTTATTTAAATTTGATTAAAAAATGCTGGCCATGTCACAACTTGTTGAAAACAGTTTCATGCAATATCTTCAACCTAAATGCATCAGGAGGCCAAAGGGAGGCGCTTACTCCCATGCTATCACCAACTGCCCATACCCAAACACGCACATTTAGGCACGTTTCGAGCCTTTCGAATGGCTTTCATTCAGGATTTACTCATGTAATGGTCCTTAATGACTAATGCTGATCATGTGAAGTCAATAAGATCATAGCCTGACCATCTAAAATCAAAACAGAGTAAGTACATATTTCGTAAACCCAGTCTCTAATCTTCACCAAAGAGTATTTTAGGGGTACTGACCTTGCTGGTGACAAATATGAGGCTGATATTGTGATACGACAGCCGAAATGACAGCACATTAAATACATATTCTACTAATGTTAGACATTACACACCCTGTGACAATCCGAGTCATACAAGAATTTTCATTCAATGTATTTGGAGAATCCAAACTGGAGTTTTTTGACCCGTGCACAATCCAAAATCCCCCTACATCCCAACGGAGTAGACAGAACCTTCCAACATTCCAAATCGTCCTCAATCCCAACAGGCAGAAATTTGTACCACTTTCGATCCATGATCATTCAAGAATCGTTTATTGTATGGTCCTCATGAGCAAATTTTATTTATTTAAAAAATCCTTAGTATAACAATATGAACGTCCCAAATCAAAATAAACTAAGTGCCTATGTCACAAATGGTTTTTATGTTCTATGAAATAGGTTTATATGGATTTCTAGAATTGTCGATTAAAAATATGTGGCTTATATTGCAAAATTGAAGTAGAAACTCAAAATACATTTCGTACATATTTCAAAAATGTTGTTTGATTGCTACCAAAATTGGTATTTAAGAATTTAAGCTAGTTGATTATAAATCCGAGGCCATTATTGCAATCCAATATGGCCACTGTGGCCATAATAAATTCGAGGCCATTATGGTCATAATGTCCAACAAATCTTTATACGAACGGCGTACATGTTACACCAAGTTGAAAACTAGAGGCTTACAAGAAGTTGTCACCTGTATGGTTGGAGGATCTGTACTAAGGCCTCTGGGCCCCTGCCTACAAGAAATTCATCCATTCCCTACTTCGATCACATTGTACCTCTTTTAACGCATGATAGGGTTGTTTATTGGTTATTGGTTGTTTAGCCAATATTGGGATAAAGAAGTTCCAAACTAAACGATGTTTTCACGGTGGGTTTTCAACTAAGTTGGGTTTTTGAGGTGACTCCTCTACCACGACTACTACCACAATGTATCTACAATTACTTAATATCAACTGCCATAATCAAAAAACTTGTAAGAGGACAATACTGCTAACGCTTGGAACAAAAACTATATCAGTTCAAAAACGAACAATGATTAAAAAAAAAAATAGGTTTCGTCTTTAAATAGCAAATTTGAAACTCAAAAGGAGCAGAAGTTAGCTTTGAATAAAATGCCGAACACAAAGAACAGAAGATTTCACGAATAAGGGAATGAAATCTAAAACGAGCAGAAATTACAATGAACAACGAAGCCAAGCTCTTTAAGCTTTAAATTTGCTATTTACTTTTCTTGGGAACATAAAGTTTTATTTGAGCATTAAAGGAGATCAACTACTTTTCGATATTTTGTTTTTTGTATAGCGTACCGTAGCATAGCTGAGCCTCAACATTTTCATTCATTAGACTCTCTTGAACCAAGTTCGAATTCATATTCTGCCTGATTTTTGATAATTTCCTGAAGACCATAAAAATGCCTGATTTTATTTCATAGCCAAAGTGGACAAAACTACTAATTTCGTTACTCTTTATTACTCTTAGATTTAACCAGCCAACTATTTTTACACTATTTGCTCCAAATTTTGACAAGTTAACTTTGAGAGCATGTAATTCTAGAATTACTTTTTTCTGGAATTAATCCACCTAAATAGAACAATCAAATATTGTAATTTCCAAAATATTTTCCCCCTTGAGCTGCAATTTTCAAGTTGTTTAATTTTTGAAAAAAAACTTTTACTTAGAAACTGACCGACAGAACTCTCTCTTTCGTCTCGGAGTCACTGTTGCCAGGTTCTTAGCATAACGTTTAGCCCAAACAGGAGCAATCACTAGCCAAAAAATAGCGAACGCTATTATAACCCTATTATAGCGCTGTTACGGGTAAAACGAGGAAGAAATACAATCGGTGTATCAGATAACCTACACATAAGTATAGATCAAAAGCAAAACAGAGCTCTGTGAACGAACAAAAATAACAGCCCCCTCCGCGTATGCCGTCGTAACATTGACAAGTGCTTCACTGAAAACAAAATATGTAAAAGCAAAAAGGCAAATTGTTCTTTACGCACTCGGTTTATTGCTTGCATACCACGATCAAACACTTTGTGGTAACGAACTGTAAGTAAGGAGCGACCCGGCTCAATAGTAACCGAAACTCTAAAAAATGGGATTCAGATTTTTATGCTAATTTCAAATATATAAGTTTCATTAAGTTTAGTACATCACAAAGCCCTACTATATAAGTTTCAAGCTTCTATCTGCAAAAATGTGGAATTTTGTATTTTTGCCAGAAGAAAGATCACTGATACGTCTTTATTTGTTTTTTTTTTTCCAGGGGTGATCGTATCGATCCCAAGTCCTAGAGTATTGTGAGAAGGCTCATTCGAACGGAAATTAAAAGTTCTAGTACCATTTTGAAGTGACCAAAAAAATGGAGGGCTACTCGGCCCCCTCCCGCACTCATTTCTTCCCCAAAGTCATTCAATAAAATTTTGAGACAGCCATTTTGTTCGGCATATTCGAAAATCTAATAAATACATCTTTGAGTATGACTTAATACCCCAAAGTTCCCGGGGGAAGGGCTGCAAGTTATGAACTTTGCCCATTGTTTACATGTAGTACTGGTTATTGGGTAGTATACAGACGTTTTCAGGAGGGATTTTTTTCTGGTGGTTTGGGGAGTCAGAGAAGGGGGTTACGGGGGAGGATCTTTCCATGGAGGAGGTTTTCTTGGGGAAGGGACATCTCTATTTAGGGAATTTCTACGAAAAAAATTGTTACATGTATGAGGGGGTTCGACCCCTAGTCAATACCTCACTCTTTACGCTAAAGTTTTTTTTAGTACTTTCAAAAGAGCTATCTATTCTAATTAAGCGGCCTTTGTGACTCAGGGTTAGTGATTTGAACAAATTCGAACTTTAGAGTAAAGAGTGAGGTATTGACGAAGGGGCGAACTACCTAATATACGTAATAAGGGCAAAAAAGTGAAATTAGTAGGCAAATTTTGCTTTAATTATTCATGTACGGTGACCCAAAATCAAAGTTGCATTAATTCAAAAATGTTCAGAAAACAAGTAAAAAAAGAAGTTTTTTTTTAACTGAAAGTAAGGAGCAACATTAAAACTTAAAACGAACAGAAATTATTCCGTACGGTATATGAAATTACTAATGTTTACACAATTATTTACACGTTCTGATGCTCACTGTCTCGCCTTTCCAGGTAATTCTCATTGCCGCTTATTCTTGAACCGCATACTCCCTTGTTCTCGCTGTGGCATATTTTTCAGCCGCATATTTCTTTGATTTTCCCGTTTGTTTTTGACTAGTTTTAATTCTTCCTGCAGCTTATCTTTGAACCATGTGTTTCTTTGCTCTTTAATTTTATTTTTGACTCGTTTTAACTGTTGCTGACGGAAGTATTCTGACTGTATATACTTGTTCTTCATTATCTTTTATCATTACTTTAAACATTTTTTATTTTCCCCAGACACTACCAACCCTATGAACAGCTCTGTGTGAACTAACAAAATTCACCCTGTCTTCTTGGCTAATTTCGTTGTGATTCCAAAACATTCAGAATGCGAAGTTTCATTACATTTTTCGATAACTTTACACTCTGATTCCTTACGTCTAGCATTCAGAAGCAGATATTCAGAAAAATAGGTGTCAGGGTATTATGCGTATATATTATGTTTATTTTGACGGTAGAGTAGACGTTCTAAATACTTTTATTTTCAAGGAATGGTGATGAAGATATGGGATGGGGTACCCAAAAATTAGAAGGGGATAACCACAGCCAAGATATATTATATTTATATTGTGGTTCAAATCTACAAAGAAGGTAAATGAACAAATAGGTAAAATTTTCAAACATTATTTTTTTGGGTTTCAAGCGAATTCAATTTACAGCCCAAAAGTAGCGAGATTTATAACATTATAGCCCAAAAACCCGCCTCGCGGGTTTTTAGTAACTTGTCCCGCGAAGCTGAAAATTTTATAGCCCAATTGGCGGGAAATAGCCCAACCTGGTAACACTGCTCGGAGTTCCGAAGAAGAGAGACAATGGAAGCCAAAGTAATGAAGAGTTAGGTATATCAGTTAATTAACATTCAGCTAATTAGTATTATACTGCAAGATAGAAATCAGGATTTAGTCTTATATTTTCTATCTTGTTTTGTTTATTTCCGGGGGGAATATAAATGCTCAGCTATAAAATGGTTTGAAGCAATGTTGCCAGCTTAAAATTATTCCAGTCAACGTTGCATTTTTTCAATTTTGATTATGCAGTAGCTTTATGTAATTGTGTTTATATAATTGTTCAATTACAATATTTTCTAGATTTTTGAACGAAATGGAATTACAAGGGAAAAGATGTTAAAAATTAACATCTTTTGAAGATAATAAAATTAAAATGACCATAGCAAATGCTTTTATTTTAAGAAACTTGATTAGTAGGTTGATGCTCAATTTTTTCTTTTTATGACTAACACAAAAAAATGGAGGCCTTCAGGTCATACATGTGGAATGTAAGATGAAAGAACTTTTCATTAGGACAATGTTGGAACAAGTGTTAAGGAAAAATGAATCACCAACAATAGCTTGGTATCAAACACGGAAAACAAAAGAAAAGAAATATCCTCCTAAATATAATTAAGCATTCGAAGAAATTTATGAAATAGAAAAATTAGGAATGTTGCTTGAGATAAGTGGGAAAACTGAAAAAGAAAAACTTAAGGAAATATTATAAAAAAAAACGGCTTCCTGCACTAAAAATCATTGAAAATGGTAGTTATAGTGAAGAAGAGGTTGGCAAAAATTTCATACTACTAGAAAGTTGCCTGTTACCGCCAAAAGTTAAAGAACACATGTTTTTCTTTATGCATAATTTGTTACCCAGAGAAGAGTCGAAAGTAAAGATGAATATGAGTGGTAGTAATGGACTAGGTAAGCTATGCGAGAAAAAAAAAAAAAAAAACTAGAAACGCAATGTCACGTAGTGTTAGAATGTAAAAACAAGAAACAAATGTAGCAGGGCTGAGGAATTTATTAGCAAGTGTTACAGGTAAAAAAGTTAATTTAGTTAATTTAGTGAAGTTAATTTAGTGAAGTTAATTTAGAGAAAGCTGTGTACCTAAAAGTAGATGATGAGGCCTATACAAGGACAATAGTGTACATAGTATCGCTTTTTTGTTATTACACGTGGAAGCGAAAAGAAAAGAAGAAGGAAGATTATGCTGTGATAAATCGTGTGGAAAGACAGTGGAAAAGGATAAGGATTATGAAGTGTAAGAAAATTGAGGACGCGTTTGGTCTCAAGTAGAAGGGAATAGTTTTTGTGTCTTGGTGGGTAAGGATGTGTTGTTAAAAATAAAAAATAAATGGAGAGTTGAGAAAAAATTATAGGGTTAAAGGTTTAAGGTTTTATATTTGTATGATTTTTGTTTTTTTCATTTTGTGGTAAGGATTTAGGTAGAAGATTAGAAAAAGGAGTTTTTAATTTTGGTATATAAAAAAGGAAGGAATACAGGCCTATATTTATGGAATAGCATTAGAATTTAAGCTTAATATTTCGAACTTTTAAGGTTTGATTTTAGAGTTTGATTAGCATTTTTAGATTATAATAGTTAGCTTCTAGATTAGTTCAGTATTTTGAAGTTTATATATTAGGTAAAATTTAAATGTAATTGAATATTTAGAATGTATGGGGCTTATGATTGAATATAGTTTTAGGGAATATAGAAATAATATAGGATTTTGTATGATTAAAAAAAAATTATAGAGTTTAGATTTGAAGTCTTTGAGACTTAGGTTATAGAGGTTTTATTTGAAGTCTTAGATTTGAAGAGTTAGATTTGAATTATAGTGGAATTTATTTTATTTACTGAGGGGAAATGTTTGATTTTTGGGAAATTTATTCGAGGATTGTTGTAGCTACCCAATAACGCAAGGCCCAGCGAAAGCAGAATGTGATGAAATATGATGTTTATGAAAAAAAATTGGTGTTATGTTTTTTTGTTTCTTTTTTTTATTTATGTAAATGTAGTGAAAAATGTTTTAAAATATTTTAAGAAAAGTAAAAGTATTTTAAAGTTAAAAAAATATACATGTATTGTAAATTTGTATTTTAATGTTATATGTTATAGGCCTAACGAATGGGAGCAGCCCCTTGCCGCTGTGGGTAGCTAGAGTGTGAATTTTGAAACTGTTGTATCGTAAATTAATGGATGGAGAATCGTATGAATGGGGAAATTGATAAAAAAAAATGTTTTTAGCAAAAACGTAGATAAAATTTCCATTTTCCATTTCATGGAAAATTCTCTTCCCCATGAAAATTCCTCCACGGAAATAGCCTCTCACGTAACCCCCTTCCCCGCCCCCACCAGAAAAAAATCCCCCTGAAAATGTCTGTATACTTCTCAATAACCAATACTATATGTAAACAATGGACAAAGTTCATAACTTGCAGCCCTTCCGTGGGGGTTTAATTCATCCTCAAAGACATCGTTATTAGATTTTTCGATTGTGCTAAAGAAAATGGCTATCCCAATATTTGATCAGGTGACTTTGGTAAAATATATGAGCGTGGGAAGGGGCCTAGTTGCCCTCCAATTTTTTGGTCACTTAAAAAGGGCACTAGAACTTTGAATTTCCGTTCGAATGAACCCTCTCGCGATATTCTAGAACCATTGGGTCAATACAATCACCTCTGGAAAAAACCTCTTCAGTAGGGTTCTCTGATACGCTGAATTTGATGGTGTGTTTTCATTAAGATTATATGACTTTTAGGAGGTGTTTAACGCTTTTTTTCGGAAATAAGGCAAATTTTCTCAGGCTCTTAACTTTTGATGGGTAAGACTAAACTTAATGAAACTTATATATTTAAAATCAGCATACAAATCTGATTCTTTTGATGTACCTATATCAAAATTTTGTGTTTTAAAGTTTTTTTTTAGTACTGAGCCGGGTCGTTCCTTACTTACAGTTCGTTAACACGAACTGTTTGATAGATAGATGACTCTTGACGTTTGGTAGAATTTGCAGTAGACTGTTTTCCATTTTTGATTCGTCCTAGCCCAGTAGATAGAGCGCAGGACTTGAAATCCTGAGAACATGGGTTCGAGTCATGTTGTCACTGGTTATTTGGTTTGGAACGAGGGTTAATGATTTGACTCCGTAATCCCAGCCAGAGTCGACCCAGCTCTAAATGGGCAGCTACAGAAAGTGTCAGATGCTTTGTCCCCAATCACGCATTGCACTCCCGACCGAAGGCAGAAAAGCAAGAGATTCGGTACCTGCGCTTCGCAGACATTGGTCAGCATGCGAAAAAGTAGTATTTCATTTTGCATTATATTTTTGTTGGTGTTCAAGCAATTTCCAAATTAAGTATCACGTTCTAGAAGTTCAGAGGGCAGATTTACAGGAGACAGATGTGATTCCGAAAAGAAAAGTGGATTTCGTTGACCAATTTTTGTCAAAAGTGATTCAGAAAATGACCGTAAACTATCAAACAACCAACACAAAGTAATATTTTCCGGGATCAAACTAGGATTCAGAGTGTTCAGGAGGATTTCGGTAGCTTTGGTATCTTCTTTTTTTTATCGGGAGATGGATTGGGAAAACGGTAGACTTCCTAAAAATCGATAGAAGGGGAAACACTGGCGAAGTCTATAGTGACGAAAGGGTGAATAATACGCTTTGGGAAAACTATCTAAAGCTATTATTCGTTTAAAAATGGTAGCTAGCATTTGTATTCAACCTAATAATGTTCTAAAGTTGAATAAATAAGGAGAGAAAGAGGGGAACCGGAAACTCCTCGAAAATAGAGTCTGATCGTAAGAGAAACTCATCGTCCAAATCGTCTTCAAACGAAACTTACAGCTCGTTATCTAAAAATTAAAAGTAATTCGTATTTTAACATTTTGATCAAGGGCGTGTCCAGGGTCTTTATTCAGGGGGGGGGGTGGGAGGTTATGTTTTTAAGTGTCGGACAGAAATTTCACGGAAGGGGGGGGGGGTAAAAACCCGAAATCCCTCCCCCAAACGCCACGATACGGCCTTGATGTTGTGTCTTCTTTTCTATTCGTCAGCCGGGTTATTTTTAGGGCGGAAAGCAGGGTTTTATTCAACAAAATATTTATTGCCTTTGTTCTTCTTGAAAACTCAGTGTAGGCTAACAGTTTCGCACAAAGCACCAAATACAACATAGACACTGCAATTTCATATACAAGTTTTCTTCACCTGTACTAGCAGCATACTGGACGGTCAAAGGCTTATAAGGGCTAATTGGATGGATAACTTTTTTTTCTAACTGCTTTTCATCAACCCATTCTTAGAGTGCATATGGAAGTAAAACCCACTAAAGTGTATCATATGAGGGAAGATATATCTAGAAGGCTGGGTTACATCCTCGTTGGAGTGCTTTAATTAAAAAAAAAATATGTTTTATGTAGACTCTATTCCGGACAAAATTTTGTTCAGTTCCTTTACCCTTTGAACTAGGCAGAAATAGCAACTTCTTTTCTCGGGTTTTTTTTCACTCTTCAAGATCCATTACTGAATTATTTAAATACAAACCTTGTTATTTAATGTCCATTCCTGATACTGGTTCCTTGTTTGTTCTGCTACGAAGTACCGCGTACCTCAGCCCCTGTCTCGCAAACAACTATTCGAGTAATTAAGACAGCAAGTGCCCACAAACCGTGAAAAAAAAGTTATGTGAAATAGCCGGGTAATTACTGTTTGAAAAGGCTCATAAAACAAAAATATTGAACAAGAGTAAGATAATTTGACTGAAAAGCAGACATTTGTCGAAACAGATCTATGCATGCAGGTGTTCCGTCTGATAATAGGGACAGTTGTCATTTCTTTTTAATACTTCCTGTTAATATTAAGCAACTTAACGTCTTTTTTTTTAATTTCTCAATATACCTCTGAACATGGTGCGAAATACAGGTTAGCGCTGCGTGGCCAATACGACCTCCATATTCTTGTTAGAGCAGTTGATCACGCAGAAAAATAATTATTTATTAACATTTGATATCAGTATATTCCTATCTAGGTCATTTCAAAATAGATGTGTCCCACTGCCCCAGATCCCTTAAGAAAAATTAAACCTTCATTCCTTTAAATTTTGGGTGCCAAAATGAGGCGGGGGGATTGCCATCCTCCTAAATTTTGGAAAATTCTCTTTTTTGTATATTCATTGAAAGGTAGCTTTTGGTACTTGTGCATTATATGGTAAACACTCGAGAATTTAGATCTACAGGTTAGACAATAACCAGTTTGTACCTGTCACAATTTGAAGAAATTTAGTTTAGGCTCAGTTGAAATCTACGTTGTAGGTATATTTTTTTTAATATTTAATATATAGAGATGGTAATTTGGTTGGGTTAGGTTATGTTAGGTTAGGTATTTAATACGATGCGTTCTGTGCGGCCCTCCCACCATAATTCTTTGTTATAGTTTTCCTAATTTTTGTTAATAAAGTGTTGTATTTTCATCATATTTTGGTATATTTCATTATGATTAACCTAACTTTACTTCTCGAGTGTGTACCATATAATACACAAGTACCTATCTTTTTTGTGCTTTTTCATTGAAATGAGCTTTTGACTGTCGATGATTTGGTTGCTTTTTTTCTCTTTTTGTTAATACAGGAAGTCTAAGAATTCAAAATATGGGAAAAAGAGTTTAATGCATGAAGTCTAAAATTTCAAAATGTAACAAACAGAGTTTAGGGGAGGGGGCATGAATATCAATTTAATAAGAAAGCTCCACCTAATACCTTTTGATTCAACAAATTTTGAATTGCCGCATTCGACCAAAGTATGCATAAATTCCGACCAAATTTAGAACCAAAGGACGCGAGGAAACCCAGATTGATCTAAGTTTTATGTGAATCACATAATTTTAGCCAAAACAGTCCATTTCAGGTTTCTTTTTTCTTATAAACAACCGGATTGTTGTATTGTCATAAAATTTTACATTTATGACAAAAACTTTATCGCAATAGCTACGTTTTCCGATTGAATCAATTCTTCTTATAAATTCGAAATATCAAGCACTTAAAATCTGCAAAAAAATGAAACACAAAAGAAGTGTTAATTCGACTGTGTTAAAAGTGGTAGGAATTTAATATATCTACAGCATCTTAACTTATCAGAGGAATTCTAATTAAAATTCTCCCGTGATTTGCTTTTTCTGTTCCTATATTACTCCCATAAAAATCAAATCACAAATTGGAAAATATACTTCGCTCAAAGGCAATTTAGTTTTAATAGAAAAAAAGCCTTGTAAGCGCAGATTTAGAGTATCAAGCAACCAAAGAAATTATCCTAAAGTTGCAGCCGCTTTTTATTGTCACAAGAATTTGTTGAGCTAGGCAAATGAGACCTTTACAAGTGGATCTGCAGCCCAAATTAAGGTCAGGAAAGCATTGTCAAGCTCCTATCTTTATCCTGCCACTACTTTTAAATTATGGGATGTTTTAAGACTTGCCAAGACAGTTCCCACTTTTTAACATGAGTCTAAGCCGAACTTAAATTTATGTCCAAATAAACGACCTATTTTCCTAAGATCTTTAGATACATCATCATAAGCACGAAAGGAGCACAGGAATAAGGCTGAAAACGCTTTTCCAGACTCTTGTTCACGTTATGAATCCGCTTCTGAAGGCATTATTTGCCTCATCGGGTTAGGGTCTTCAGGCTAATCAAAGCTTTCTAATAGGTTCCACGCACCAAATACTTTGAGGAAAAGATAGAGTCCGCGTCTTACTGTTAATTAATTTATGAAATACATGAATAAATTGCGGCAGTTGTTCCAAGGGGCACCCATTTCCAAAATGATGTGTACCAGATGAGCTGTGAAATGTGACAAACCCAGGGAAAGCGTGCTAAGCGTTAGATTTTGTTTTTCTTTTTTACTTCAGTCAATTTAGCTTCTGAAGGTGTTTAAAGTGTGACACGGCGTAACTTGGCTTGGCAAATCGTGGCTCTTAAAAGGTATACACCTGGCAACGAAGAGTCAATAGCCCACCAGTTGTGCATCAGTGAATCCAATGGGGCCGCTTCATTGCTGTCGATTGAGTGAAAGAAAGTAATGCACCTTCTAGCTAGAACTTTGAAAGACGAAGCATAAGGTGTTTAAAACACAGTAAAATAATTGCCGGTTTTTCTGTATATTTTTTTAAAAAAGAAACTCAATGTGGGTAATTACGTGTTATAGCAATCACACCAAAGAAGTGATGTTAGGTTAATCCTAATGAAATACACCAAAACATGATGAAAAGATAATACCTTGGTAGCAAAATTATGGAAATACAACAGAGAATTATGGAAAGCAGGCCGCCCAGAACGCATTATATTAAATACCTAACCTAACCACCTCTATATGTTAAATATTTAATTAAAATATATCTGCTAACTAGTTTCTCTCGGTCAGGCTAAGCTGAATATCTCCGAGTGGACACAAAAAACCGGTTTAATTACAGATCAAGAACAAAGTATGGTCGTAATCACACGCAAGTATCTCAATTTGTTATGTATGGATACTGCCTCTTATGAAATGATTAAAATTGATATATTAGCGATGGAGTACCTATGGTCCTTAGTGTCTTGATGAAAATTTGTCGATATGTGTCGACCGTCGGTCGACACAGACGCATATCGTTAATTTTTTCGAAACCGAATCTTCTGGATGAACCAAGCTTCTAAACAGAACAGAAAGCACAAAAAAATTTACAAATAAAAAACATGAATTCTCTAGAGAACAGCATCTCAACATAAGCGAAAACTTCGGGGAAGAATATCAGGCAGCTTTCCAAAGAATTGTGAAATTACCTAAGCCTATTTTTGAATTGAATTCAGTTTTTTATTTGGACCCTGGAAAACTGAGGAAGCCCAGCATTATTTTTTTTTATTAATTAATCTTTATGCTTGATCTGGATAGCGTAGATTAAATAGCGTTCCGCATTTTTCTTACTTGGTTTCTATAATTACATGGAAATATTTTCTTCCACTATCTATTTCTATAAGATACATTTTCTTTTGAGTAAGTGTCAAAATCAGGGGTTTGCTGGCGTTGCAAGAGATTTGTTTCGGGGGGGGGGGGGGAGGGGGGGGGTGTAGAAACGATTTAATATTATGAAGAACATTGGTTATGTAGCTTTGGTTGCGAAGAACATTGAAAACTGTTCCGTGGATTGACTAGGCTACTAACTAACTATTATCACCCGAGTTTTTCCAGAAAAGGGGTCCTTTGAAACAACTTAAGGGATAATTCATCATAGCTCATCTTAGAGTAGTCTGGGATCCTTTAGCCATATTTATTTAAGTTGTGTTTTTAATTGAATACTCTAGATATTTTTATTCTCGGTGCCTAGCCATCCCCCTCCCTTTCAATCGAAAACTAATCTCAAAAGTGGAAACGTTACCTGTCTTCCAAATTTAATCCCTCTGCCAATAAATTGCGTGATTTTATCCTATATCATCTAACCATACCATACTTTTCTCACATCCGAGAAAGGAATAACTATTTAGCCTGGAAAGTTGATTGTCCAGCACAGTCTCCAGAGGGGAGGAGTCTCTCGAAGCCTAAAAACGATTTCCAGCGCTTTAATGCATTGAGGAATTCCCTCTAGAGGAAACGGGTTTGGGAAACATGGGTATTGCTGGCAAAATTTACGAGGGATCGTTGATTTCATCTGTCAGTGGTTTTATTTTCCTTCGGTCCTATGGGTATTGATAAAATAAAACATTTTCAGGCCTTATCTGCATGCATAGAAAATAAAAAAACATTGGCTTAAGCTTCGCATATTTTTTTTTCTCTAGAGTGCACCGTTAAAATGAAAACCGATCGGGTTTATTTCTATTCTGGATACTTTTTAAATATCGCGAAAACCCTCGAGAAGTTAAGTTAGGTTAATCATACTGATTAAGTAGGTTAATCATAATGAAATATACAAAAATATGATGAAAATATAATACTTTACTAACAAAATTATGGAAACTGCAGCAGAAAATCATGGAAAGCAGGGGGTCCAGAACTCACTGTTTTAAATACCTAACCTTACCTCACCTACCCTAACCTAAGCTCATCACCTCTATATACTAAATATTTAATTAAAATATACCTGCATTTATATCGTAGTTTTTCTCACTGAGACTAAGCTAATCAAACAGTTCGTGGTAACGAACTGTAAGTAAGGAGCGACCCGGCTCAATGGTAACCTAAACTCTAGAAAACGGGTTTTTGATACCAATAGATATATCAAAAGAATCAGATTTCAATGCTGATTTCAAATATATAACTTCCATCAAGTTTAGAGCTACCCATCAAAAGTTACGCGCCTGAGAAAATTTGGCTGATTTTCAAAAAAAGGGGGAAAGACCCCCTAAAAGTTATAGAACCTTAATGAAAATCACACCATCATATTCAGCGTATCAGAGAACCCTACTGTAGAGGTTTCAAGCTCCTATCTACAAAAATGTGGATTTTTGCATTTTTTGCCAGAAGAAAGATCACGGATGCGTGTTTATTTGTTTGTTTGTTTGTTTGTTTGTTTGTTTTTTTTTTTTTTCCCAGGGGTGATCGTATCGACCCAGTGGTCCTAGAATATCGTGGGAGGGCTCATTGGAACGGAAATTAAAAGTTCTAGTGCCCTTTTTAAGTGACCAAAAAAATGGAGGGCAACTAGGCCCCCTCCCACGCTTATTTTTTTACCAAAGTCACCCGATCAAAATTTTGAGATAGCCATTTTGTTCAGCATGGTCGAAAATATGATAAATATGTCTTTTGGGATGACTTAATCCCCCGAAGTACCCAGAGGGAGGGCTAAAAGATATGAACTTTACCCAATGTTAACATATAGTATTGGTTATTCGGAAGTATACAGAAGTTTTCAGGAGGTTTTTTTTCTGCTAGTGGGAGGGAAGGGTGGGTCGGGGGTTATGTTGGAGGATCTGTTTATGAAGGAAGTTTTCATGGGGGAAGGGAAATCGCCATGAAGGGGGCGCCGGACTTGCCAGCATTATTTATTGGTTATTGGGAAGTATACAACCATTTTCAGGAAGGATTTTTCGTGGAGGATGTTTCTTTGGGGTAAGGGACATTTCTATGAAGGGGGCGCCGGATTTCCAAGCATTATTTAAAAAACGATCAGAAATTAAATAAAAAAAAACCAACTGAAAGTTTTTTCAACTGAAATGTAAGAAGGAATATTAGAACTTAAAACGAACAGAAATTATAACGTATGTGAAGGGGTTCTCCCCCAAGTCAATACCTCGCTCTTTACGCTACAGTTTTTTTTTAGTTCTTTCAAAAGAGCTATCTATTCTAATTAAACGGCCTTTGTGATTCAGGGGTTTGTGAATCAAATTTTTTTTTAACTTTTAACGTAAAGAGCGTGGTATTGACTAAGGGCAGAACCCCCTCATATATGTAATAACATATACGTAATAAAAAAACAATAAAAAAACAAGCGATACGGCTCAATAGTAATCGAAACTTTTAAAAACGTAATTTTGATGTCAATAAGTGTATCAAAAGAATGTGTTTATAATGCTGATTCTAAACATATAAATTTTATTAAGTTTAGTATCAAACAGTTCGTGGTAACGAACTGTAAGTAAGGAGCGACCCGGCTCAATGGTACCGAAATTCTAGAAAACGGTATTTTGATACAAATAGATACATCAAAAGAATTGTATTTTAATGCTGATTTCAAATATATAAGTTTCATCAAGTTTAACCCTTTCCATCAAAAGTTAGGCGCCTGAGAAAATTTGGCTGATTTTCGAAAAAGGGGGGAAAGACCCCCTAAAAGTCATAGAACCTTAATGAAAATCACACCATCATATTCCGCGTATCAGAGAACCCTACTGTAGAGGTTTCAAGCTCCCATCTGCAAAAATGTGGAATTTTGCATTTTTTGCCAGAAGAAAGATCACGGGTGCGTGTTTATTTGTTTGTTTGTTTTTTGTTTTTTTTTTTCCCAGGGGTGACCGTATCGAACCAGTTGTCCTAGAATATCGTGAAAGGGCTCATTGGAATGAAAATTGAAAGTTCTAGTGCCCTTTTTAAGTGACCAAAAAAAATGGAGGGCAACTAGGCCCCCTCCCACGCTCATTTTTTTCCCAAAGTCACCTGATCAAAATTTTGAGATAGCCATTTTGTTCAGCATGTTCGAAAATATTATAAGTATGTCTTTTAGGATGACTTAATCCCCCGAACTTCCCGGGGGGAGGGCTGAAAGTTATGAACTTTACCCAATGTTAACATATAGTATTGGTTATTTGGAAGTATACAGACGTTTTCAGGGGAGATTTTTCCTGGTAGTGGGGGGGAGGGGGGGGGGTCAGGGGTTATGTGGGAGGAGTCTTTCCATGAAGGAAGTTTTCATGGGGGAAGGGACATTGCTATGAAGGGGACGCCGGACTTCCCAGCATTATTTAAAAAAAGATCATAAATTTAATATAAAAAAACAAGTATTTCAACTGCAACAGCAGCAACATCGAAACTTTAAACGAACAGAAAATATTACATATATAATTGGGTTCACCCCGTAGTCAATGCCTCGCTCTTTAAGCCAAAGATTTTTTAGTACTTTCATAAGAGCTATTTATTCTAATTAACGGCCTTTGTGATTAAGCGGTCATTTCTAAAGAATTGGAACAAGATTTGAACTTTCGCTTAAAGAGCAAGGTATTGACTAGGGGGCGAACCCCCTAATAAATGTATTAAAAATATATGAATATAGAAGTTCGTTACGTAAGTTAATTCGTAAGTTACGTATATTTATTACTAATAAAAACGTTCGTAAATAAAATTAAACAAGTTTCGAGAAAGCCATTTAACTAAATAAAAGTAAATTAATATGAAAATTTTGTTTTAATTATTCATGTACGGTGAGCCAAGATCAAAACCTGCATTTATTCAAAAACGTTCAAAAATTAAATAAAAAAAAAACAAGTTTTTTAAACTGAAAGTAAGGAGCGAAATTAAAACTTAAAACGAACAGAAATTATTCTGTATATGAAAGAGACTGTCCCCTCCTCAACGCCTCACTCTTTACGCTAAAGTTTGACTCTGTCTCACAACTTTATTTTTTAAAACAATAAAAAACTTTAGCGTAAAGAGCGAGGCGTTGAGGAGGGGACAGTCTCTTTCATATACAGAATAATTTCTGTTCGTTTTAAGTTTTAATTTCGCTCCTTACTTTCAGTTTAAAAAACTTGTTTTTTTTTTATTTAATTATAACCGAATGCGAAAGACAAACCAGGTTTTCTCAGATCACACAGGCCAAACTTCTAGATTGTTTTCGGGATATTTAAGAAGAACTCTATTCTGCTATGGGGTTTCGTTTTTGCTTGAATAAGCCTTATTTTTACATGAAGTAAAGAGCGACATTAAAATTTGGGACAAAGATTGCTGTATTTATGGGCGGGCTGTATGTTCGTTTTAAGTTTTGGATATAACTCTTTAATTTCAGGCAGTTATACTAAGCACCCTGCCCCAGCTCCCCCTCAACACCCACCAAGGGTGGGAAATTAGCACAAAAAGGACCTCGATTCATATTCATTTTTTTCTATATCTGTTTGTTTTCAAAATTATGTTTGGAATCATCCTAAATGGACGGCTTTTAGCATACTTCAGCTACTGCTACTACTAATACTAAGATTCATTCCAGCACCAATCCACCTGAAGCCAATATTACTGCAACTCAGTGGCGTCATTTCACTCTAAGCTAAAAAGGGGGGGGGGGCTAAGCAACCTCTTCGGGTCCCCTAAATTGTCTGGCTCACA
Organism: Artemia sinica; assembly: GCA_027921565.1. Taxonomy (NCBI): domain Eukaryota; kingdom Metazoa; phylum Arthropoda; class Branchiopoda; order Anostraca; family Artemiidae; genus Artemia; species Artemia sinica. The sequence goes on from CM051272.1 coordinate 22,892,708, forward strand.
GTTGTTGAAGATCAGAATTTCTTCGCAGTGGTTAGCACAGGTCTCTCACAAAATCGACTAGTAATAGTAAGAAGCAATTTAAATGTTCTTAATGAATACAGAAAGAACTTAAGTTGGAAAGTAATTTACAGTTTTATTGCAACACTAGGAACAGACAAGGTCTCAATTTTCCAAAAATGTCAACCATAGCATTGAAATCCAACAATTTCACAAGAGCCTTTTCACTAAATATCAACATCAGATCACTGAGCCTTCTGTCGCCGTTGATTTTAAATAGGTTTTAATCAGGCTTAGTGTAGAAAAGAATCTCTGATTACTAGCCGTTGTGATAGACAGAGTAATGAAGATTTGCATATTGCCTTCAGACAATTGCGAAGTTCAAAAAAATCTTTTGGCTTATTGTCTAATGAGTCTATGTATCTTCTCACAAGATCCATTTACGAGGCCAACAGAGTTGTGTCAATATAAGCTTCTTTTAATATGCTGCTACACTAGCCAGTCGGCTAGTATTGATCAAGTGTGCCAAATCGACATCTATCGCAGAGATTGACTCTAACGGTGGAAGAGCATTAATGAAGCTGCTTTCAAACTTGGAGCACAATCTGTCTGTCACGAGAAAATGATCCCTTCTTAAAGCATTTTTAGTTGATTCTTTCACTTCAGCAGGATTGCTTTTTCCAAAATTCCACGTTGTTATAAAATCACGTAAGCAGGAAGCTACTTGCTGTGCACGCTTTGGTGTTTTACATGAAGAATCAAATTCTGAGAATTTTGCAAAAGGTCTTCAGTGAGACTGTACTCACAAGAAAATTCTTTTGCTTTATGAAAGATTTCATCAAAACCATCGTTAGTTCGCATGTCTATAATTTTATCTCGCGTACCTGCAATAAGACCAGTAGCTCTAGAGAAACCTAAGTCTACCTCCTACAGCTGCTCAGACAAAGTTCGTGGCACAAATATTTTTTTCCGCTAGATGGAATATAAATATAAGTTCAAATGTATGAAGTCTGGATGCGAGTTTGTGGGCCTGAGCTGCCGCTTCCCCGTCACTAGATGTTCTGATAATTGATAAAAAAGACAAAAATACAGTTGTATCTATTTAGTACTTTATTTACTGATCTATTTCGGTATGCCCATCTGCAGTATATGATTTCGCCGGCTGAAGAACAGTTAGGCTGGTGGCTTTTTGAGCATTAACAAACAGTTGGTAGCGTGTATTGCTACCCGCAATAAAACAGTACAGCTCTTGAAGAGTGGAGAAGAAAGATGCCATTCATCTCAAGTTCTGAATGGAATCACCCAACACAAGTCTATGAGCATGGCAGTTAATGTAAATTGCATGCGTTGCAATTTCTATAATACAGGCTTGTCCGCATAAAAAGTGGCCACTAATGACACTGGCTTTGTATTTCCACAGAATAATTAAAAAAAAATCACCTCCTTCTGGATGTTGAACAGTAAATTCCCCTCCCCCAATCGTATATTTTCTTGAATCGACATCAATTGATAGGTTTGAGTTTTTATTATTAACAACTCTCTTTCTTATTAATAACTCTCTTATTAACAATTTATTCCTTTTTCATTTAAATCCTGTGTGTTTTGTTGTGATCTTTGGTGTGTGAGATAAAGTGCCGTCCTTCAAGATTTGTATCGATTCTTTAATTTGCCCTTTTATATAATATATTTTTCTTGTCTTTCTTACCTTTCGTGAAATCTAAAAAAAAAATTAATGGTCGGAAATTCCCACTTAGATTTTTTTTTTCTCAAAATTCAAGAAGCTACATTTCAAGACAATTCCAGAAACAAAATCAGAGACAATGCTATAGCGTTGCCTATAGTAAAGGCCATAAGGCTCCAATGTTTTATTATTTTTTTTCCCAGAGGCACTTCATATGGAAGGGGTCGTCGCATAAACTTCGGAGGGGGGCTGGTTCGACTGGAAATCAAGAGTTCTAGTGCCCTTTTAAGAGTCAAAAATGATCTGAGGGCCACTAGCCACCCCCAGCCCTTTTCTCCCCAAGAAATATGATAAAAATTTTGAGACAGCCATTTTGTTAAAAATAGTTCAAAAACCATATAACAAAAACTCTGGTGTCGACACAACCTCCCAGGGCGCTGCGGCATATATGGTTCTTATGGAAGAGATGCTCGTATAAACTTCAAAGAGGGCTCATTTGATTAAAAATTGAAAGTTATATTTCATTTTTTAAAAGTCAAAAGAAATCGGAGGGCAACTAGCCCCCCCCTCTCGCTCCTCCACGCCCTTTTTTCCTCAAACCCATCCGATAAAAACTTTGAGATAGCCATTTTTTTAAATAGTTTAAAAATCATATAACGAAACTCCAGGGTCGACAAAACCCCCCAGGGCCCAAGGGCAGGCGTTGTAAGTTATGCCATGGGGGCATATATGGCTCTCATAGAAGGGATGCTCGTAAAAACTTCAGAGACGGCTCATTTGATTGGAAATTGAAAGTTCTAGTTTAGTTTTTTGAGAGTCAAAAGAGATTGGAGGTCAACTAGCCCCCAAATACATCCGATAAAAATTCTAAGATAGTCAATTTGTTAAAAATAGTTCAAAGATTATATGGCAAAAACTCCGGTGTCGACACAACCCCCTTGGGCCCGGGAGCATATATGGGTCTTATGGAAGGGATGTTCGTATAAACTTCAAAGAGGGCTCATTTGATTGGAAATTGAAAGTTCTAGTTCACTTTTTAAGAGTCAAAAGAGATCAGAGGGCAACCAACCCCCTCCGCCGCCCCTCCACGCCCTTTTTTTCCTCAAACTAATCCAATAAAAACTTTGAGATAGCCATTTTTTGATAGTTCAAAGATCATATAACGAAAACTCCAGGATCGACAAAACCCCCCAGGGCCCGAGGGCAAGCGTTGTAAGTTATGCCCTGGGGGCATATATGTTTTTATAGAAGGGATGCTCATAGAAACTTAAGAGAGGGCTCATTTGATTGGAAATTGAAAGGCCCATAGGGAATTAGCATTGGGTTTCTGGAAGACCCATAGGGAATTAGCATTGAGTTTCAGGAAGACTCATAGGGGGTGTATAAGTGACGCTCCTAGCCCTTCGCACCTGTTTCCGGCTGGCGAGATTCCCGTCCTTGGCAAGAGTCGAGAAAAGTTGCAATTACTTAAAGTGTGGTCGGGTTAATACACAAGTTTTAATAGTATGGGGAGCTTGTAGCCCCTCGAACGTGTTTCTAGATGGCGAGATCTAGAGTTCACTTTTTAAGAGTCAAAAGAGACCAGAGGGCAACTAACCCCCTCCCCCGCCCCTCCACGCCCTTTTTTACTCAAAATCATCCGATAAAAACTTTGAGATAGCCATTTTTTTAATAGTTCAAAGATCATATAACGAAAACTCCAGAATCAACAAAACCCCCCAGGGCCCGAGGGCAAGCGTTGTAAGTTATGCCCTGGGGGCATATATGGTTTTATAGAAGGGATGCTCATAGAAACTTCAGAGAGGGCTCATTTGATTGGAAATTGAAAGTTCTAGTTCAGTTTTTGATAGTCAAAAGAGATTGGAGGTCAAATAGCCCCCCCCCATGCCCCTCTTTCCTCAATTGCATCCGATAAAATTTTGAGAAAGCCATTTTGTAAAAAATAGTTGCAAAATCAGATAACAAAACTCAGGTGTCAACACAACCCCCCAGGGCCCGGGGCAGGTGTTGTAAATTATGCCCTGAGGGCATATAAGGTTCTTATGAAAGGGATGCTCGCATAAACTTCAGAGAGGGCTCATTTGATTGGAAATCAAAAGTTCGAGTTTACTTTTATCAGAGGCAACGATATAGTGAGTAGTATTCCCTCCATTGATTCTAGAAGGCCCATAGTGAATTAGCACTGGGTTTCTGGAAGACCCATAGGGAATTAGCATTGAGTTTCTGAAAGACTCATAGGGGGTGTATAAGTGACGCTCCTAGCCCTTTGCACCTGTTTCCGGCTGGCGAGATTCCCGTCCTTGGCAAGAGTCGAGAAATGTTGCAATTACTCAAAGTGTGGTCGGGTTAATACACAATTTTTAATAGTATGGAGAGCTTGTAGCCCCTCGAACGTGTTTCTAGATGGCGAGATTTCCACCCAGGCAAGATTTGGTATGTCCAGGCAAGATTTGGCATGTCCAAGCAATATTTGGCATGCCCAGGCAAGATTCCAAGCGCATGCCATATTTCTAGGTGTTTCAATTACTTGAAGTGTGGTCGGGATAATAGAGAAATTAACAAGGGGGAGCTCTTAGCTCCTTGCACTTGCACAACACAGTCACCTGTTCTATTAAAGGGAACACACTTGGCAAGACTCCAAGAAAAACCCCTCTGGACTCAAATGACGTAATACGACTTACCCAGCTTCAAACAGACAGGTTTAATATGCTTGACGCAATTTTATGTAATCCTAAGTCAGGAGCCCATGGGGGAGTTCCCACTTGTTGCGTAATGACAGCTCACACCTTACGTAATTATTGTGCATCACTGTCACGTAATATATTTTTTGCCCGAAACCCCAAAGCGTTTTTTCGTTAACTTAATGGCAGCAGACACTTTATGTAAGGTCAGCGCATCTTACACATGGACGGCGCATCCATCACTGCCAGATAATACCATTTTGACATTTTTCGCCTAAAAGCCTCAAGACATTTTTGTTTTTCGGCGTTTCATTTTTTTGCTCAAAACATCTTTCATATTTTTTAAGGGACTCAAAAGGTCATTTGCCTCCGATGGCTTTGTACCTTAACTGGAAGGACTAAACTGGTCATTTGCCCCCAATGGCCTTGTACCTTAACTGGAAGGACTAAACTGCTATTCACAGTACTTGGCATCTGGAGCCATATTCCAAAATTAACCTATTGCATGACAGCTAAGATTCCCCATTTCTGACAAACACTAGAATGACGTATTATTCTCCCAATTTGACACACACCAGGACACATTTACACTCAAGATTTTAATAAAGGGAAACGCATGTCTTACTTGTGCTAAAGAACACATCTTACAAACAGAGACATTGTTTATAAAAGTTTTATTATTTCAAACAATTTGACAAGCAATATAATATGGAAAAAGGCTGTAAAAAACACGATAAAAATAAAACGTGAAAAAAGCCTTATCATTAATATACGCAAAAAACGCGTATTATAGAAAATCGGGGGTCCTAGCATTCAACCCAGGAGGGAGAGGGGGGTGGGAGAGAGGGAGAGTGACATTAGAGATCGATTTAAAGTATTTTAAGAGCTTTTAAGGAAATACCCTTTTTTCATTGAGATAAATTTATGGATATTTCACAATATCCCAACAATAGGTTCCACCCTCCATCTAGCATTCATTTTCAGAGGGCGCCTTGATAACAGATGCAATTTTTAGGCCTTATTGTGGCTAATAAAAGGATAAAAGCCTGTTTTTTCCCTCATCAGCTCAGCACTGCTCTTTTTTATATATATATTTATATTTATGGTTTTTTTTTCGTTGATTATAGTGTCAATTTTCAAGTGTTTCATTTTTAAATGCTTTCTTATTTTTTTTTGTTACCCCGAAGAGGCCCATTTACGGACATTTCACAATATGCCAACAATAGGTTCCACCCTACACCTAGCATTCATTTTCAGAGGGTGCCTTAATCATAGATGCAATTTTTAGCCATTATTGTGGCTCATAAAAGGATGAAATATAAACAATAACACGTGGAATTTAAGGAAAGATGAAGAAAGAGGACCTCATGGGAGGGGGAGCGTCTGTGGGGGGAGGGGCCTGTTTTTCCCTCGCTAGCTCAGAACTGCATTTTTATCTAGTAGTTTATTTTTATTTATATTTGTTTTCGCTGCGCAAAGTGGTAATTTTCACGTGTTTAATTTTTAAATGTTTTTTTTTTATTTTTTTTTGTTAGCCCGCAGAGGTCTTCCTTCCACTAGGGTACCGGCCCGCTTACTTTCCTTCTCCGTGGGAGGGTTCAGTCCACAGAGCGGTTTGTCCCAGTCCTTACGCAACCCAGGGCGCATTTTTCAGCAAAAATATCAAAACACGCAAGGGAGAGGACATTCTTGTTCCCCTCCCGCACACTGCGGGGGAGTTTGGTCAGTGTCTACATATTTCGGGGGCAAAATCCGGACTTCAATTAGGCGATAAAGGAGGTTGCTCGAACGGTCTTGCTCGAAATAACTTAAAATGTAGTAAAAATAGGGAAGTTATCATAGAATTTCTTGGATATGCCTGCTTCTGACGTCTCATCATCCCTGTTTCTAGCTTTCAGCTAGCAAGATTCCCACCCCTGGCAGCCCACCCAGGATTCCCGCTTTCTATTATTTCTTCTATATTGGCATGAATCTTAACCATTTTTTGGTATATTTTTTTCTGAAAGATCCCCTGGATTTCTGTGATCAGGTCTAATATGAATGACGCCAGTGAATCTTACATGCTCGATTAAAAGGACCCCATGAGGGTCCAGCACAGCACACACACGGGTGTTGCGTAATAAGGGCAGTGCATATCTTAAGCAATGACACCTAATGGGAGAGGTTGGAAAATCATCTTAGGAGAAGGGTAGATGCCCAAACCGTTAAAAAGTATATTTATAGCCCAAAGCGGAGTGGCTCTGCCACATTGTTTTCACACTAGCACCAGCCCTCATCATCCCCCATATCATTCATGTGGTACTAGCCCTCACCCCCCTGGGGCATTTTCAACCTTTTCACTCCGAAAATAAACTTCTGGAATCACATTAAACAATATACTTTTGAAAACAGAGAAGTTGGCCCCCCTTTTTTTACTATTGTTTGATACTCTAAGCATTTCACCTCACAATTTCAGACTATCACTGCCCCTGTGACACACCTCTGACATCGCCCAGTCCCCCCCCCCAAAAAAAAAAACACTTCTCAAACTTTTCTTCTTAAAAGCTTTACTTCAAGTCATTCATTTGGGCTTTCGCAAGCAATTCACGCCACAATACCCCGCTGTAACTACGTTGTAGCACCCCTAGGACAACACTCTACCATCATCCCCATCTTCACAAAACCCTTTTCAGATATTTCATGTTAAAAGTTTTATTTCAAGTCATTCATTTGGGTTTTCGCAAGCAATTCACGCCACAGTTCCACATTATAATTTCTCTCGGGCTTTCCTTGTTTTGGTAATGATTTTACAGGTTGACCGCGATTCCTACACTTTAGCATTGATTTACACGGTGGTCCTGATTTCTATGGTTACTCCTGGTTTCTTTACTTTGCTCTTGTTTTTTTTATTATTATGAAATTGTCAGGGTTTCATTGTTTTCCTAATGATTGCATATTATTTGACCATGATTATTAAACTTTGATCACAATTTCGATGGTATGGTCTTGATTTCTATGACTTGGTCCGGAGTTCTAGGGTTGTCATTTACCGTATAATTTTTGATGCAATACACTGCCTTTGTGGACTTTAATAGATAGATAGATAGATAGATAGATATTTATTGCAAAACAAAAGCCTCTTTGGGCCATGGCAAAACAAACACAGTTGCATATATAGTTAAAACACATGATAATAACATATATAACAATAACTGAACATAGCCCGTAGCAAATAAAAATAAAATAACATAACAATTGCAGCACAAAAGCACACATAATACTATAAAACTAACTCACATAATTACACACAATGTCACACACGTAATAATAATAATAATAATAATAATAATAATAATAATCGTGAATTTCAAAGCCTTTATACAGGGCCATATACACTATACATCAAATATAACAGGAAAACAAAAGTAAAACTCCCTTCAGCCTTCTTTCCAATTTTGAATTTTATTTCTCGATCGATGACCGATGGTATCAAAGTAGAAACAATAATTGCTAAGTCGACAAGCTTTTTCAGTCATGAAACCATTCTAAAGGCAAAGGAGGTCTTACATCAGGTGCTAGAAATTGAAACATGTTTAGTTAGATGCCAAAAAGACGATGAAAATGTCCTTGACATTTGTAAGTGGTTATCTACGGCATCGAAAGAAAAACGTAAGATCCCGAAATTCGTGATTTACTCACCGTGTGAAATTCCAACAATTGGTGATGCGATCGTTGCCACATTAACCTGTCGCATGAATGAACTCTCCCGTAAAATTGACAGTTTGTCTGAGCTAAATAAGCAACATTTCGCAGTACAGGCAACTTCTGCCTGGCCCTCTTCCGCTCAGTCGTCTTGCGCCATGGATCAGTCCAATCCTCCTACCTATGCTGTTGTGTTAAAGCATTGCCCGTCCAATCTTTCATATCCACTATTAAGGAAAGATTTTATTGATAAAATATGTCCTGAAGCTGCAAATGATATTTCAGAGGTGAAACGTTCTTCATCAGAATGGAAAATTGCCGTAAAAAGTAAACCCGCTGCCTCCTCAATTGCTGACCAGATGAAAAAGTTCCAACCTGGCCTTTTAGCCTCTGTTAAATCTCCCGTCTTCATCGGTGTAATAAAAGGCGCTCCGACAGAAATGAATGAAAAAGATCTAGAGAAAATTATTCCAAAGTGTGTCAAAGCTTTGCAGTGTGGCAAGTCACGCGTCTACAAGATTTATTTTGAACAACGGAGTGATCTCGATTCTTTTCTGAAAAATTCTGTGAAGGTGGGTTATGAAAAGTTAACTGTCCAGAATTTCATATTCATACCTAGACGGTGTTTCAGATGCCATCAGCATGGACATTTTGCTGCTGATTGTAAGAACGCAGAACTGTGCTCTCGCTGTGGTTCCTCGGAGCACTCTTCCACCAGGGATAATCCAGGGATCTTCCACCAGGGATGTGTTTGGAACATGTTTTGCATTACATGTAAAGAGTTTAATCACACCTGTTATAGTATCAAATGCCCTGGCAACGCTCAAACCGATAAACGGGCAGCTAAGTAGATAAATGGATATTCGTTTTCTCTCTTGGAACATTAATGGTGGTCTTATAAAAAAAAACCTATTCTTGAAAATATACTTCATAATCATGATATTCTTTGTTTGCAGGAACATTTCCTGACCAACCACAGCCTTAGTTTACTTGACATTAGTGCCACTTTCAAAACTTTCTCGGTTCCAGCTAAACGTAGTGCTTCTAAAGGCAGAGCTTCCGGTGGTATTGCTACTTATGTAGCATCGAATCTTAATTCTAGTGTTTTCTTTTCTTGTGATAGTTTTTTAGCTGTTCGAGTAGTTGAGTGCGTAATAATAAATGTGTATTTACCCACAGATTACAAAGATGAAAATTCGGAGAGAGATTTCGCTTTAGAAGTTAGTAAACTTAGCTCTTGTCTTCTTGATGTCCTTAAACTGAAAATCCCGTGTTTGATCGTAGGTGATTTTAATTGTGATTTAAATTGCGTGTTGTCTTCAGCTTCTATCCGTGCTTCTTTACTATTAGGAATATTTGGTGATGATTTTAAAGTTCAACAGAAATCTGCTCAGTTTACCTACATTCATTCTTCCTCTTGCAAATCTAACCTTGACCATGTTGTGTCATATAACCTTGGTATACCTTGTGTTGAAGTAGTTTCCAAATTTCAAGTTTCAGACCATCTTCCTCTTGCTTCTAGTTTCAAACGAGAAGCTTCTCAGATTCCAGTGTTACAGGCTTATACTGTTCACCGGCACAAGTGGTATACTTCTCGCGATTGGAATAAAATTGACACATCTCAGTACATTGAAATTTCAGATAGTATCCTAAACAAGATCCGGGTTCCATTTCATCTTCTGCAAAAGTCTTCTAATAAAGACATTAATGAGGTTAGATTAACTCTTGATATATACTCCGCAGAAATCTGCCATGCACTTTTGTGTGCTGAAAAAAGGGCAGTTCCTCTTAAAAAAATACGTGTTGGTACCCAAGTTCCCGGGTGGTCAGGAAATCTAGTGCTGTCTGAAGCTTGTGACCGTGCTAAATTTTGGTACAAATTATGGAGAGATTGCCTATGCCCCCGTCAAGGAATAGTCAATGAACTGAGAAAAGTGTCAAAAAAACGTTTTGCTAAGGAACTTGCCCTTCATCGATCTAAAATGTAGACACTTTATTCCGAGAAGGTCAGGAATTCACCTGATCTTCTGTGGAAGCTATTACCTCGTACTATCTCCTCCAATTTGCCAGACCCGAATGACATTCCTTTGTCCGAGTGGATATCCCATTTTTCAAATGAATTTTCTGAGCCTGATCCTGTTTTAGAGTCACAATTTTGTGACGAGCTCTGCAAATTCATTGATGAATCTCCTGACCTTGATTTTGTTGTTACTTGTGACGCTGTTATAAAAGCTATTTCCCCACTTAAAAAGAAAGCGTCTTGTGGGATAGATAAGGTGAGCACTCTACACATCATTAATGGAAGTTATCTATTGGTGCATCACCTCAGCCTTCTCATGCAAATGATATTTGTTACAGGTATTGTTCCATCCTCGTTCTGCATTGGTGATCTGTCTCCGATTCCCAAAAAAGGGAAATCTGAGCTGCAATGTTCCTCTTTCCGTCCCATCACCGTATCTACTACGACATGTAAGCTTTTCGAGCTTCTTTTTCTTGATGAGTTAAGACAGAAATGTTACGTTCCCCCATATCAGTTCGGTTTTCAGGCTAATCTTGGCTGTTCTCATGCTCTTACAGCAGTTTTTACTGCCCTCACCGACGCTGAATCTTCGGGAGAAAGTATGATCCTCGCCGGACATGACGTTAGACGTGCGTTCGATTCCTTAATTCATTCGTCCATGCTTCTTCATATGGCAAGGCGAGGCGTAAACCCATCAGTTGTCCGTGTTCTCAGGGATTTATATAGGAATCTAAAAGTGCGTTTAAAACTTCTATCCCGTTTTTCCCTGCAGTCGGCTCTTCATCCTTCCCTATATAATTGCATTAATTCTCGTGTGAGGCCAAACTCTTCGATTCCCTCGAATATGCTTGTGAATCCTCAGTACCCCATCCTCGTTAAGAAAGGGACTAGACAGGGAGCTATCACTTCCCCAACCCTGTTCAATAATAGTGTCCTGGAAGCGCAGGCAAAGTGTCTTCCTTCATGCATTCTTGGGAGAATCGATATGTCTCTTATTTGTTATGCTGATGACATCCTGAATCTCAGCCGTACGATCCAGCGCATTGAGCAGAATTTCAAAATCCTCAAAGATGAATATTCAAAAATCGGTCTGTCTTTTAATCCTGAGAAATCCGAAGTAATCCTTTTCAATTGGCGAAATCCCTCTACTTCTCTTATAAATATGGACGGTTCTCTTGTTAAACCCTCAGATCATGTTACATACCTGGGCCTCCCAATTGGCACATCTATAGGCCACACACGTCGTTTGCTGATTTCTCACGTTGAGCGTAAAATTAGCATTTCTTACGCTGTAATCGTAAAAAGCAAACTACGTTTCAACCGTTATCTTCTAGCATCTATTTACAACGCCACAGCCCTTCCTCATCTGCTTTACATTGCTCCTTTCTGGAGATTCTTTACAGTTACAGATAAAAAGCACCTACGATCAATCTTCTTCAGATTTGCTAAATATCTTCTACATTTGCCCCCTTGGACAAGAAACCGTAAAATTATTCATTTGTATAAGCTATCTGACCCTAATATTAGCATTAATAAATCTCTATCCCGTTTTCAAAGTAAGTTTAATCATCCATGGTCAACAATTTGTTCACAATAGTTTTTTTATATTAATGTAATGCATATAGTCATTGTTCGTATTAATGTAATGAAGAGTTTTCTTTTGTCATGTGTTTGAATTTTCAATGTGTGTTTGTGTCCTTCTTTTTCTTCTTTTTTTTTCTTTTTTGTTTTCTTTAGTGATTACTCCGTCTACTGTATCTTTTGTACCTTTTTTTGACGGGCAATAAATGAATAATAATAATAATAATAATAATATTCTACAAATGAATCTAGGTACCGTCAGAGACAACATGCCCCGAAGTGAAAAATTACTTTTCCCCAAAATACCCTCTCTCAAATCAGTAAGCCCCTGGCACCGGCAGAGAAAATGGTCTAGATTTGCCTCTTCAATATTACAAATGGGACACGTGTACCTAGACTCCGGGAACCTCTTACCTCTCTCAAATACTTTACTCCTCCATCTTAAAGGCAAACAGTTGGCCCGCAGCTGCAACCAATATGACAAATACTTACTTGGCAAATTAAATTTAAAGTAAATCTCCGGGCCAAACACCTTTTTCACTTCCTTATAAACACGTAATGTCTCGGATCTCTCAATTTCATTCCCCCATGTCTGTATCTGCTGATCTTCTAATTTTTGTTTAACCATTCCTATTATATCAATCTGACTATTAGCGGGGCCTCTACCATCATTCCATATATATGACAATCCTAATCTGTCTAATAAGGATTTAACCCTAAACGGCCACGGCCTTTATGCCCTGAAGCAAGTAGCTCTTCATAGGCTTCTCTAATAACTTTACCTCGTGGTACCTGCACTAACTTCATCCAAAATCTAACTACCTGAACTAGCCTATGTTTACGGAGCGAAAAAAGCCCTAGCTCCCCTTTCAAAAACTGGGTATGCGTAGTTTTATGGAGGACGAAAAGCCTTTTGTAATAACTTATCTGAAGGGTCTCCAGCTGTTCTGTCGCTTCCATCCCCCATAATTCCCCACCATAATGAATAACTGGCATAATCTTCGTTAACAATATTCTCTTGTGCATTGCTAGACTTTTAATACCCATAACTGTACCATTCCTAAAAACCGTCGATATAGCCGCTTTCCCCCTTTTTACTGACTCTTTAATGTGGGCACACCAACTACCATTATTTTGAAATACAAAACCTAAATATTTTGAATTTTCAACTATCTTTATTTCATCTCCTTTAAACATAAACTTACCATTACTTTCTTTATCTTTTCTTTTACCAAAAACAACTATTTCTGTCTTCTTAACATTAAGTTGGAGCTTCTTCAGATCTAAGTAATCTGCAACAAGATCTAACAAAATCTGCAACTCCTGGGCAGACTTAGCTACAAGTACGCTATCATCAGCAAAAAGCAAAACTGAAAATAATTTTGAGCCAAGACCCACTGTCGGAGCCCACCTTCTTTCCAAAAACTGAACTAAATCATTTATAAATATAGAAAACAAACGGCAGGAGTAGTAAGAGAGGTGCTGATTTCACGAAGACATTCACGAACACATGAATATCCAGTGCAGTTTCACGGATACATGGCTTACCACGGGTCAGTCACCTATTACTACGAACGGTACATGCCTTACCAGACGGGTTTCTGGGCTAATAGGTGTATGGAAATACTGTGGGTACGCAGACACGTTTGGTGGGTATAATCTGGTTTGGTGGGTATACTCTGGTTTGATGGGTATAGTCTGGTTTAGTTTTTCAAAGAGAGTGAGTATGTGACATTTTTGCAAAAAGGGATAAGGAATTCGCAAATTGCACACTATGAACGATATTAATTAATGTTTTGAATAATAGGAGTGTGAATGATTCTAATTAGTGATTGGATAATTTTTAACAAGAAATGACTGAAAAGTGTTTTGGAGGAGATGGGGTGATTGTGTACTGTATAATACACAAGTGATGGTTTGCACAGTGTTGTCAATTTTAAATAGTTTAGAAATAAAAAAAATTAACAAGAAATGGCTGAAAAGTGTTTTGAGGGAGTTGAGTTGCACGAGGGTTGAGTTGCACGAGGGTTCAGTTACATGCGGATTCAGTTACACGGGTATTAGTTAAATGGGGTCGAGTTGCACGAGGGTTCAGTAGCACGGAGGTTCAGTTGTACGGGGTTTCGGTTATACAGGGATTCAGTTACATGGGGGGTTCAGTTGCACGGGGGTTTTGTTAAATGGGGCTTGAGTTGCACGGGAGTTGAGTTGCACGAGGGATTCAGTTGCACGGGGGGTTCAGTTACATGCGGATTCAGCTACACGGGGATTAGTTAAGTGCGGTTGAGCTGCATAGTCTCGTTGGAAAAAATTGGAGTTCATACTTAAAGAGTTCTATTAAGAGCTATTGCTATGGAAATGGCTCATTTTTGAATCAAAACTCTGCTTTTCCGACTGAAAGATACACATTTGAATCAGAAAATGTGAAAATGTATACAATTGAAACAGAGAAGTGTGTTTTGACGATATTTTCTATATTTTCGTCTGAAAAATAGGAGTTCACGCTTAAAAAGTTCTATTAAGAGCTATTTTTATGGAAATGCTTTTACAATCGGAAATGTTCGATTAACATTTGCAAAAAGGGGTAACGGGATTTGCGAATTGGAGGAGATGGGGTGATTGTGTACTGTATAATACAAAAGTGATGTTTTGGAGAGTATTGTCAATTTAAAATAGTTTAGAAATAAAAAAAATTAACAAGAAATGACTGAAAAGTGTTTTGAGGGAGTTGAGTTGCACGAGGGTTGAGTTGCACGAGGGTTCAGTTAAGGGGGTATAGTTACACGGGGGTTTAGTTAAATGGGGGTCGAGTTGCACGAGGGTTCAGTAGCACGATGGTTCAGTAGCACGGTGGGGTTCAGTTGTACGGGGTTTCGGTTATACAGGGGTTCAGTTACATGGGGGTTCAGTTGCACGGGGGTTTAGTTAAATGGGGCTTGAGTTGCACGGGAGTTGAGTTGCACGAGGGTTCAGTTGCACGGGGGTTCAGTTACATGCAGATTCAGTTACACGGGGATTAGTTAAATGCGGTTGAGTTGCATAGTCTCGTTGGAAAAAATTGGAGTTCATACTTAAACAGTTCTATTAAGAGCTATTTTTATGGAAATGCTTTTACAATCGGAAATGTTTGATTAACATTTGCAAAAAGGGGGTAATGGGATTTTCGAATTGGAGGAGATGGGGTGATTGTGTACTGTATAATACACAAGTGTCGTTTTGGATATTATTGTCAATTTAAAATAGTTTAGAAATAAAAAAAAATTAACAAGAAATGGCTGAAAAGTGTTTTGAGGGAGATGGGTTGCATGGAGGGTTGAGTTGCACGAGGGTTCAGTTAAAGGTGGTACAGTTACACGGGGGTTTAGTTAAATGGGGTCTAGTTGCATGAGGGTTTAGTAGTACAAGGGTTCAGTAGCACGGAGGTTCAGTTGTACGGGGTTTCGATTATACAGGGGTTCAGTTACATGGGGGTTTAGTTAAATGAGGCTTGACTTGCACGGGAGTTGAGTTACACGACGGTTCAGTTGCACGGGGGTTCAGTTACTCGCGGATTCAGTTACACGGGGGTGCCCACCTCACCTGCCCAGAGTCTCAGGCAAGTGACCCTAAATTTGAAAAAGTGAAAATTGGCACAGATTTTCTAAACTGAGCTGGAAAAAATTGGAGTTCACACGTAAGAAGATCCATTAAGAGTTATTTTTTGTGGAAAATGACTCATTTTGGAACCAAAACTATGCTTTTCTGACTGAAAATACACAATTGAATCAGACAAATGTATCTTGATCGTATTTTCTGTAATTTTGCTGCATAAAATGGATTTCACACTTAAAAAGTTTCATTAAGAGCTATTTTTATGAAAATGGCTCATTTCGATCCAAAACCACGCTTTTCTGACTGAAGATCCAAGAAATAGGTTTTTGATCAAATTTTCTATAATTTCGACTGAAAAATAGGAGTTCACACTTAAAAAGTTCTATTAAGAGCTATGAATTGCTTTCGAAAACCCCAAATGAATTAGTTGAAAATAGAATTTTAACAAGAAATGTCTGAAAAGTATTTTTTGGGTGGTTGGGGTGATGACAGAGTGGATGTCTTAGACTAGTTATAGTGCTGTACTCTGGCATGAATTGCTTTCGAAAAAAAGGATGAATTAGTTGAAAATATAGTTTTAACAAGAAATGTCTGAAAAGTATTTTTTGGGGGGGAATCTGAGCTAATTAGGGTTTTTGACCGTAAACTCTAGTTTTTTACAAGAAAATTATGGAAAATACAATTCTCTGGTTCAAATGTGAAACTTAAGTCCTTTCTAGGATCGAAAAAATAAACTATTTCTGTAAAATCTGAGCTAATAAGGGTTTTTGACCGTAAACTATAGTTTTTTGTAAGAAAATTATGGAAAATACAATTCTCTGATTCATAGGTGAAACTTAAGTCCATTTTTGGATCGAAAAATAAAACTATTTCTGTAAAATCTGAGCTAATAAGGGTTTTTGACTGTAAGCTCTAGTTTGTTATAAGAAAATTATGGAAAATACAATTCTCTGGTTCAAATGTGAAACTTAAGTCCCTTTTTGGATTGAAAAATAAAACTGTATTCGTAAAATCTGAACTAATAATCCAATATTTTTTTCATAAAAACAAACTTTTTTTTCAAAAAAAAAATGTTAATACGTTTAAGCAATAAATATCTTTAAGCTTAACCCGTCTTTATTCTTTAGAATAGTTTTATTCATTTCATTAAATTATGAAGAAATTGTAAGTAAGTAACAATAGCTTTCTTGAATTCGCTTCCTGGACACAATACAGATATTTAATTCAAGAAATCATAATAAAATCGCAAGTAAGTAATAAAGTCTTTATTGTTTTCACCTATTGGATACACAATACTGAAATTTCATTCAAGAAATTATGAAGGAATTGTAAATAGGTAACACACTCATTCTTGAAGTCACCTCTTGTATACACAATGCAGAAATTTCATTTAAGAAATTATCAAAAATTGTAAGTAAGTAGCAAATTCTTTCTTGAATTCGCCTCCTGGATAAATAAAAAAAAAGACATTTCATTCAAGAAATTATGACAAAATTCTAAGTAAGCAACAAACTCTTTCTTGAGGTTACCTCATGGATACACAATGTAGAAATTTCATTTAAGAAATTATCAAAAATTGTAAGTAAGTAGCAAATTCTTTCAAAAATATGTTAATACGTTTAAGCAATAAATATCTTTAAGGTTAACCCGTCTTTATTCTTTAGAATAGTTTTATTCATTTCATTAAATTATGAAGAAATTGTAAGTAAGTAACAATAGCTTTCTTGAATAGGTAACACACTCATTCTTGAAGTCACCTCTTGTATACACAATGCAGAAATTTCATTTAAGAAATTATCAAAAATTGTAAGTAAGTAGCAAATTCTTTCTTGAATTCGCCTCCTGGATAAACAAAAAAAGACATTTCATTCAAGAAATTATGACAAAATTCTAAGTAAGCAACAAACTCTTTCTTGAAGTTACCTCATGGATACACAATGCAGAAATTTCATTTAAGAAATTATCAAAAATTGTAAGTAAGTAGCAAATTCTTTCTTGAATTCGCCTCCTGGGTAAATAAAAAAGACATTTCGTTCAAGAAATTATGACAAAATTCCAAGTAAGTAACAAACTCTTTATTGTTTTCATGACTTAGATACACGATGTAGAAATTTAATTCAAGAAATTATGAAAAAATTCTCAGTAAGTAACAATTTCTTTCTTGAAGTCAACCCTTGGATACACAATACGGAAATTTAATTTAAGAAATTATGAAAAAATTGTAAGCAAGTAACAAACTCTTTCCTGAAGTCACCTCTTGGATACACAATGCAGAAACTTCATTTAAGAAACTATGAAAAAATTGTAGGTAAATAACAAATTCTTTTTTGAAGTCACCTCTTGGATACACAATACAGAAATTTCATTAAAGAAATTATGAAAAAATTGTAAGTAAGTAGCAAATTCTTTCTTGAATTCACCTGATGGATAAACAAAAAGACATTTCGTTCAAGAAATTATGACAAAATTATAAGTAAGTAACAAACTCTTTATTGTTTTCACGACTTAGATATACGATGTAGAAATTTAATTCAAGAAATTTTGAAAAATTCTCAGTAAGTAACAATTTCTTTCTTGAAGTCAACTCTTGGATACACAATACGGAAATTTCATTCAAGAAATTATGAAAATATTTGTAAGTAAGTAACAAACTCTTTATTGATTTCACCTCTTGGATATACAGTACAGATACTTCATTCAAGAAATTATGAAAACAATTGCAAGTAAGTAACTTTTTTTTTCTCTTTATCACAAACAATTTTCACTTAGCTACACGATGTAGAAATTTAATTCAGGAATTATGAAAAAATTCTCAGTAAGTAACAATTTCTTTCTTGAAGTCAACTCTTGGATACACAATATGGAAATTTCATTCAAGAAATTATGAAAATATTTGTAAGTAAGTAACAAGCTCTTTATTGATTTCAACTCTTGAATATACAGTACAGATACTTCATTCAAGAAACGTGATTAAACACGTTTTGAAACTACATGCTATTTGCATGCCTTTCCTTGGCACCTTTCTAAAGGAGCGGGGAAGAAACGTGATTAAATACGTTTTGAAACTACATGCTAATGACAAAATTCTAAGTAAGTAACAAACTCTTTATTGTTTTCACGACTTAGATATACGATGTAAGTAAAAATATTTGTAAGTAAGTAACAAGCTCTTTATTGATTTCAACTCTTGAATATACAGTACAGATACTTCATTCAAGAAACGTGATTAAACACGTTTTGAAACTACATGCTATTTGCATGCCTTTCCTTGGCACCTTTCCAAAGGAGCGGGGAAGAAACGTTATTAAACACGTTTTGAAACTACATGCTATTTGCTTGCCTTTCCTTGGCACCTTTCCAAACGAGTGGGGATTCCCCCACTGGTTCCTACACATTGCAAAAGACACACAAACAGAATCATAGTGAGAGAGATATCCAAAAAGTTGGGTTGATCTAGGTTCACTTAGAGTGGGTGTAACAAACTCTTTATTGTTTTCACGACTTAGATATACGATGTAGAAATTTAATTCAAGAAATTATGAAAAAATTCTCAGTAAGTAACAATTTCTTTCTTGAAGTCAACTCTTGGATACACAATACGGAAATTTCATTCAAGAAATTATGAAAATATTTGTAAGTAAGTAACAAACTCTTTATTGATTTCACCTCTTGGATATACAGTACAGATACTTCATTCAAGAAATTATGAAAAAAATTGCAAGTAAGTAACTTTTTTTTTCTCTTTATCACAAACAATTTTCACTTAGCTACACGATGTAGAAATTTAATTCAAGAAATTATGAAAAAATTCTCAGCAAGTAACAATTTCTTTCTTATTATGAATTAGTTGAAAATATAGTTTTAACAAGAAATGTCTGAAAAGTATTTTTTTGGGGGGAATCTGAGCTAATTAGGGTTTTTGACCATAAACTCTAGTTTTTTACAAGAAAATTATGGAAAATACAATTCTCTGGTTCAAATGTGAAACTTACGTCCTTTCTAGGATCGAAAAAATAAACTATTTTTGTAAAATCTGAGCTGATAAGGGTTTTTGACCGTAAACTCTAGTTTTTTGCAAGAAAATTATGGAAAATACAATTCTCTGATTCAAATGTGAAACTTAAGTCCGTTTTTGGATCGAAAAAATAAACTATTTCCGTAAAATCTGAGCTAATAAGGGTTTTTGACCGTAAACTATAGTTTTTTGCAAGAAAATTATGGAAAATACAATTCTCTGATTCATAGGTGAAACTTAAATCCATTTTTGGATCGAAAAATAAAACTATTTCTGTAAAATCTGAGCTAATAAGGGTTTTTGACTGTAACCTCTAGTTTGTTATAAGAAAATTATGGAAAATACAATTCTCTGGTTCAAATGTGAAACTTAAGTCCCTTTTTGGATTGAAAAATAAAACTGTATTCGTAAAATCTGAACTAATAATTCAATATTTTTTCATAAAAACAAACTTTTTTTTTCAAAAAAAAATATGTTAATACGTTTAAGCAATAAATACCTTTAAGCTTAACCCGTCTTTATTCTTTAGAATAGTTTTATTCATTTCATTAAATTATGAAGAAATTGTAAGTAAGTAACAATAGCTTTCTTGAATTCGCTTCCTGGACATAATACAGATATTTAATTCAAGAAATCATAATAAAATCGCAAGTAAGTAATAAAGTCTTTATTGTTTTCACCTATTGGATACACAATACTGAAATTTCATTCAAGAAATTATGAAGGAATTGTAAATAGGTAACACACTCATTCTTGAAGTCACCTCTTGTATACACAATGCAGAAATTTCATTTAAGAAATTATCAAAAATTGTAAGTAAGTAGCAAATTCTTTCTTGAATTCGCCTCCTGGATAAATAAAAAAAAGACATTTCATTCAAGAAATTATGACAAAATTCTAAGTAAGCAACAAACTCTTTCTTGAAGTTACCTCATGGATACACAATGCAGAAATTTCATTTAAGAAATTATCAAAAATTGTAAGTAAGTAGCAAATTCTTTCAAAAATATGTTAATACGTTTAAGCAATAAATATCTTTAAGGTTAACCCGTCTTTATTCTTTAGAATAGTTTTATTCATTTCATTAAATTATGAAGAAATTGTAAGTAAGTCACAATAGCTTTCTTGAATAGGTAACACACTCATTCTTGAAGTCACCTCTTGTATACACAATGCAGAAATTTCATTTAAGAAATTATCAAAAATTGTAAGTAAGTAGCAAATTCTTTCTTGAATTCGCCTCCTGGATAAACAAAAAAGACATTTCATTCAAGAAATTATGACAAAATTCTAAGTAAGCAACAAACTCTTTCTTGAAGTTACCTCATGGATACACAATGCAGAAATTTCATTTAAGAAATTATCAAAAATTGTAAGTAAGTAGCAAATTCTTTCAAAAATATGTTAATACGTTTAAGCAATAAATATCTTTAAGCTCAACCCGTCTTTATTCTTTAGAATAGTTTTATTCATTTCATTAAATTATGATGAAATTGTAAGTAAGTAACAATAGCTTTCTTGAATTCACTTCCTGGACACAATACAGATATTTAATTCAAGAAATCATAATAAAATCGCAAGTAAGTAATAAAGTCTTTATTGTTTTCACCTATTGGACACACAATACTGAAATTTCATTCAAGAAACTATGAAGGAATTGTAAATAGGTAACACACTCATTCTTGAGGTCACCTCTTGTATACACAATGCAGAAATTTCATTTAAGAAATTATCAAAAATTGTAAGTAAGTAGCAAATTCTTTCTTGAATTCGCCTCCTGGATAAATAAAAAAGACATTTCATTCAAGAAATTATGACAAAATTCTAAGTAAGCAACAAACTCTTTCTTGAAGTTACCTCATGGATACACAATGCAGAAATTTCATTTAAGAAATTATCAAAAATTGTAAGTAAGTAGCAAATTCTTTCTTGAATTCGCCTCCTGGGTAGACAAAAAAGACATTTCGTTCAAGAAATTATGACGAAATTACAAGTAAGTAACAAACTCTTTATTGTTTTCATGACTTAGATACACGATGTAGAAATTTAATCCAAGAAATTATGAAAAAATTCTCAGTAAGTAACAATTTCTTTCTTGAAGTCAACTCTTGGATACACAATACGGAAATTTCATTTAATAAATTATGAAAAAATTGTAAGCAAGTAACAAACTCTTTCCTGAAGTCACCTCTTGGATACACAATGCAAAAACTTCATTTAAGAAACTATGAAAAAATTGTAGGTAAGTAACAAATTCTTTCTTGAAGTCACCTATTGGATACACAATACAGAAATTTCATTAAAGAAATTATGAAAAAATTGTAAGTAAGTAGCAAATTCTTTCTTGAATTCACCTGATGGATAAACAAAAAGACATTTCGTTCAAGAAATTATGACAAAATTCTAAGTAAGTAACAAACTCTTTATTGTTTTCATGACTTAGATACACGATGTAGAAATTTAATTCAAGAAATTATGAAAAAATTCTCAGTAAGTAACAATTTCTTTCTTGAAGTCAACTCTTGGATACACAATACGGAAATTTCATTCAAGAAATTACGAAAATATTTGTAAGTAAGTAACAAACTCTTTATTGATTTCACCTCTTGGATATACAGTACAGATACTTCATTCAAGAAATTATAAAAAAATTGCAAGTAAGTAACTTTTTTTTTCTCTTTATCACAAACAATTTTCACTTAGCTACACGATGTAGAAATTTAATTCAAGAAATTATGAAAAAATTCTCAGTAACAATTTCTTTCTTGAAGTCAACTCTTAGAAACACAATACGGAAATTTCATTCAAGAAATTATGAAAATATTTGTAAGTAAGTAACAAGCTCTTTATTGATTTCAACTCTTGAATATACAGTACAGATACTTCATTCAAGAAACGTTATTAAACACGTTTTGAAACTACATGCTATTTGCATGCCTTTCCTTGGCACCTTTCCAAAGGAGCGGGGAAGAAACGTGATTAAACACGTTTTGAAACTACATGCTAATGACAAAATTCTAAGTAAGTAACAAACTCTTTATTGTTTTTACAACTTAGCTAGACGATGTAGAAATTTAATTCAAGAAATTATGAAAAAATTCTCAGTAAGTAACTATTTCTTTCTTGAAGTCAACTCTTTGATACACAATACGGAAACTTCATTCAAGAAATTATGAAAATATTTGTAAGTAAGTAACAAACTCTTTATTGATTTCACCTCTTGGATATACAGTACAGATACTTCATTCAAGAAACGTTATTAAAAAAATTGCAAGTAAGTAACTTTTTTTTTCTCTTTATCACAAACAATTTTCACTTAGCTAGACGATGTAGAAATTTAATTCAAGAAATTACGAAAAAATTCTCAGTAAGTAACAATTTCTTTCTTGAAGTCAACTCTTGGATACACAATACGGAAATTTCATTCAAGAAATTATGAAAATATTTGTAAGTAAGTAACAAGCTCTTTATTGATTTCAACTCTTGAATATACAGTACAGATACTTCATTCAAGAAACGTGATTAAACACGTTTTGAAACTACATGCTATTTGCATGCCTTTCCTTGGCACCTTTCCAAAGGAGCGGGGAAGAAACGTGATTAAATACGTTTTGAAACTACATGCTATTTGCTTGCCTTTCCTTGGCACCTTTCCAAACGAGTGGGGATTCCCCCACTCGTTCCTACACATTGCAAAAGACACACAAACAGAATCATAGTGAGAGAGATATCCAAAAAGTTGGGTTGATCTAGGTTCACTTAGAGGGGCGCGCCACTCTCAGTGAACCTAGATCAACCCAACTTTTTGGATATCTCTCTCACTATGATTCTGTTTGTGTGTCTTTTGCAATTTGTAGGAACCAGTGGGGGAATCCCCACTCGTTTGGAAAGGTGCCAAGGAAAGGCAAGCAAATAGCATGTAGTTTCAAAATGTGTTTAATCACGTTTCTTCCCCGCTCCTTTGGAAAGGTGCCAAGGAAAGGCATGCAAATAGCATGTAGTTTCAAAACGTGTTTAATCACGTTTCTTGAATGAAGTATCTGTACTGTATATTCAAGAGTTGAAATCAATAAAGAGCTTGTTACTTACTTGCAAATATTTTCATAATTTCTTGAATGAAATTTCCGTATTGTGTATCCAAGAGTTGACTTCAAGAAAGAAATTGTTACTTACTGAGAATTTTTTCATAAGAAAGAAATTGTTACTTACTGAGAATTTTTTCATAATTTCTTGAATTAAATTTCTACATCGTGTAGCTAAGTGAAAATTGTTTGTGATAAAGAGAAAAAAAAGTTACTTACTTGCAATTTTTTCATAATTTCTTGAATGAAGTATCTGTACTGTATATCCAAGAGGTGAAATCAATAAAGAGTTTGTTACTTACTTACAAATATTTTCATAATTTCTTGAATGAAATTTCCGTATTGTGTATCCAAGAGTTGACTTCAAGAAACAAACTAGAGGTTACAGTCAAAAACCCTTATTAGCTCAGATTTTACAGAAATAGTTTTATTTTTCGATCCAAAAATGGACTTAAGTTTCACCTATGAATCAGAGAATTGTATTTTCCATAATTTTCTTACAAAAAACTATAGTTTACGGTCAAAAACCCTTATTAGCTCAGATTTTACGGAAATAGTTTATTTTTTCGATCCAAAAACGGACTTAAGTTTCACATTTGAATCAGAGAATTGTATTTTCCATAATTTTCTTTCAAAAAACTAGAGTTTACGGTCAAAAACCCTTATTAGCTCAGATTTTACAGAAATAGTTTATTTTTTCGATCCTAGAAAAGACTTAAGTTTCACATTTGAACCAGAGAATTGTATTTTCCATAATTTTCTTGTAAAAAACTAGAGTTTACGGTCAAAAACCCTAATTAGCTCAGATTCCCCCCAAAAATACTTTTCAGGCATTTCTTGTTAAAACTATATTTTCAACTAATTCATCCTGGTTTTCGAAAGCAATTCATGCCAGAGTACAGCACTATAACTAGTCTAAGACATCCACTCTGTCATCACCCCAACCACCCAAAAAATACTTTTCAGACATTTCTTGTTAAAACTTTATTTTCAACTAATTCATTTGGGGTTTTCGAAAGCAATTCATAGCTCTTAATAGAACTTTTTAAGTGTGAACTCCTATTTTTCAGTCGAAATTATAGAAAATTTGATCAAAAACCCATTTCTTGGATCTTCAGTCAGAAAAGCGTGGTTTTGGATCGAAATGAGCCATTTTCATAAAAATAGCTCTTAATGAAACTTTTTAAGTATGAAATCCATTTTATGCAGCAAAATTACAGAAAATACGATCAAGATACATTTGTCTGATTCAATTGTGTATTTTCAGTCAGAAAAGCATAGTTTGACACTGAACCTGAACCCCCACCGTGCTACTGAACCATCGTGCTACTGAACCCTCGTGCAACTCGACCCCCATTTAACTAAACCCCCGTGTAACTATACCCCCTTAACTGAACCCTCGTGCAACTCAACCCTCGTGCAACTCAACTCCCTCAAAACACTTTTCAGTCATTTCTTGTTAATTTTTTTTATTTCTAAACTATTTTAAATTGACAATACTCTCCAAAACATCACTTGTGTATTATACAGTACACAATCACCCCATCTCCTCCAATTCGCAAATCCCATTACCCCTTTTTGCATATGTTAATCGAACATTTCCGATTGTAAAAGCATTTCCATAAAAATAGCTCTTAATAGAGCTTTTTAAGCGTGAACTCCTATTTTTCAGACGAAAATATAGAAAATATCGTCAAAACACACTTCTCTGTTTCAATTGTATACATTTTCACATTTTCTGATTCAAATGTGTATCTTCAGTCGGAAAAGCATAGTTTTGATTCAGAAATGAGCCATTTCCATAGCAATAGCTCTTAATAGAACTGTTTAAGTATGAACTCCAATTTTTTCCAACGAGACTATGCAGCTCAACCGCATTTAACTAATCCCCGTGTAGCTGAATCCGCATGTAACTGAACCCCCTGTGCAACTGAATCCCTCGTGCAACTCAACCCCCGTGCAACTCAAGCCCCATTTAACTAAACCCCCGTGCAACTGAATCCCCCATGTAACTGAATCCCTGTATAACCGAAACCCCGTACAACTGAACCTCCGTGCTACTGAACCCTCGTGCAACTCGACCCCATTTAACTAATCCCCGTGTAACTGAATCCGCATGTAACTGAACCCTCGTGCAACTCAACCCTCGTGCAACTCAACTCCCTCAAAACACTTTTCAGCCATTTCTTGTCAATTTTTTTATTTCTAAACTATTTAAAATTGACAACACTGTGCAAACCATCACTTGTGTATTATACAGTACACAATCACCCCATCTCCTCCAAAACACTTTTCAGTCATTTCTTGTTAAAAATTATCCAATCACTAATTAGAATCATTCACACTCCTATTATTCAAAACATTAATTAATATCGTTCATAGTGTGCAATTTGCGAATTCCTTATCCCTTTTTGCAAAAATGTCACATACTCACTCTCTTTGAAAAACTAAACCAGACTATACCCATCAAACCAGAGTATACCCACCAAACCAGATTATACCCACCAAACGTGTCTGCGTACCCACAGTATTTCCATACACCTATTAGCCCAGAAACCCGTCTGGTAAGGCATGTACCGTTCGTAGTAATAGGTGACTGACCCGTGGTAAGTCTTGTATCCGTGAAACTGCACTGGATATTCATGTGTTCGTGAATGTGTTCGTGAAATCAGCACCTCTCTTACTACTGGCAGGAAAGAGCACTACCTTGTTTTACCCCTTTACGGTTTCTATATTTTCTGGAAAAACCCTGATCTATTACCTTTACTACTGCCTTAGTTCCGCAATACATGCTAATAACTAACCTCACAAAAATACTAGGTAATCCTATACTTCTAAGAATATATACCAAAAGCACCCTCTCAACATTATCAAAAGCTTTTCTTAGGTCTAAAAAAGCTGCATATAGACGGCTATTCCCTGTTCCATACTTATCGACTAAAGCTCTAAGCACAAATGTCCTATCTGCTGTACTGTACTAAATCCTCCTTGCTCTTCATTTATAATCTTACTTTTATCTAACCAGCTATCTAGCCTCCTATCTAAAATTTTCTCTAACACTTTACTAAAAACTGGTGCTAGAGCTATGGGCCTATAGTTATCATTCGAACTAGAGTCCCCCTTCTTAAAAAGCGGTATAACAACTGAAGTCTTCCATAATTCTGGCCACTTACCTGTAGATACAATACTATTAAATGCTATAACTAATATCGACAAAAACACCGACAAAAATTTCTTAACCACCCAGGCTGGTATCCCATCCAAACCTGGTGCTGAACCTCCTTTCATCTTACTAACTACTTCTCTAACCTCCTCTCTTGTTACTTCCAATACTAATTCATAATCATTCTCCTACAGCTGGAAAATACTTTCACCTGAACATAACGACTGTCTATCCTCATCTAGCCCTTCAAAATCTCCTTCTAAATTCTCAAAATAACCAGGCCACGACTCCGGTGAAGGAGTTCGAGCTGAAATATTAGCTCTTTCCTTTCTCATTCTACTCCAAAATTCTTTAACATTCCCTAGTGTAAAATCCTCCATCATCATTTTCCTTTCTAAACTATCCCATTCCCGACTTTTCCTCTTCAGCAATTTCTTATATTCCCTATTCTTAACTCT
The DNA here is from genome assembly GCA_027921565.1 of Artemia sinica. NCBI lineage: Eukaryota > Metazoa > Arthropoda > Branchiopoda > Anostraca > Artemiidae > Artemia > Artemia sinica. Next base: position 22,919,658 of record CM051272.1, read on the forward strand.
ATACAAATTCAACGCTTCTAACCGCAATTCTTCATCCTGGCACTGCCTAACAATTTCTAATTCTGTTTCTACCTCCTGCTTTAACCTTCTACATTCCTCATCATAATATCCTTTCTCTCCTGATTTAACTTTCCTTTCTACCGCTTTACTAGACCACTGGTGCACAAACTCACATAACTCGGCAAGGACTTCCTCAGCACCGCTATCTAGATTTCTAATCTCCTCTAATCTATCCATTACTTCTGGTCTCGCTATTATCTCATTCATATTATCAATTTCTTTATTATTCCAATCTCTTTTTAACGCTTTTCGAACTATAACCTTCTCTTGACTGACTGTCTCATGCCTCTTTACAATACCGCTCATCTTACCTTCAACCTCTATACCCAACTCTAACTTAACTGGCCAGTGGTCTGAACCAACTGACTGAAGTACCTCAACGTCAACTGGTTGAGCTGCAAGCCCACTGTCAACCAACACATAATCTATCAGACTCGGACGAGCTCCCGACATACAGGTAAACTCCCCTACTCCACCATCAATTCCAAATCTCCCATTCCCAATTATTAGACCATTCTCCGAGAAGAGCTCCAAGAGCCTTTTCCCCCAACAATTCACCCTCCTATCCATAACTCTGCTTCTTCTAGGTATTCCATACTCAGATGGAACCATGTCTGGCATTTCTCAGAACGAGATACTCTCCATTTCTAATACAGCACCCGTATAAGCGTTAAAATCCCCCATAACAACAAAAACATCCTCTGTAAAATCCCTTCTTAGTCTACTTAAATCTTCAGCTAACACATCCCATGTTTCCTCTCTGTTATAGGAACTATTCTGAGGCGCTAAATACACAGATCCTAAAGTCATCCATTTGTTTCTCACTATCTCCAATCGTACCCAAAGAATGTTCTCTGAATTACTAGCGATTCTATGATAACTCCGGAAACGAGCTTTACTTAGTAACACGGTTATCCCTCCATAGCAGCGCATGTTTCCAGCTGGCTTTCGCGTAACATGCTCAACACTAAAACCGTCGAATATCGGAGGGTCACTTGCGCTATGCCATGTTTCAACTAACCCTATAATATCGATTGACTTTAAATCTTCACTAATCTGTTTCACTTTATTTTTCACACCTTGTACGTTCCAGGTTACTAAACTTATTCGATGTATATGGCCGGGTTTTTCCTAGTCCCTGCGTACCTGTCGCTCTTCGGTATTAGCTGCATTAAAATCTGAATCTTCCGGAGTAATGTGGTAATAGTCACGATATCTGTTACTATAGGGGGTACCTCCACGGGGGCCCCTCGACACGTACCGACCAACTCTATTTGGCCAATCACCCGTGGGCGACACTCGCCTGGAAACATTCCTATTCTTTCCCCTTGACTGTTCTTCAGGACTAATAACTTCCGAAAATTCTCGCGTCTTCTTATCATTACCCTTTAATGGAGACCTCGCTAAAATAGTGTCTTTATGGTAGGTTTTACTGCCAGTAGGTGCGGGGTTATTCACATCAACTTCAACTACTGTTTCCGCATCGCTATCAGACATTGTTGCATCGCTACCCGAATTATCTTTCGCATTGCATTGAATAACAACTTCGCTTGCCTTTTGTACTTTTTGCGTGGTGCGCGGAGTCTCCTTTATAACCTTATTCGATAGCTCATCATATTTAAACATAACATCGTTCACATAGAGTTTGACACCCCTGAGATAGGCAGAATGACCTTCAGCGAGAGATTTATTCATTTCTACTCTGAGGTGCTTTGTAGCTTCACGCTGGGCGGGGCTATAGTCGGGTGCAGCAGAAAGTCCATATTCTCGTAGAAGTCAATTTCCCCTTAAAATCATATTTCTTACATCCATCGAATTCAGCTTTAGCACAATAGGACCCACCTTCAATCGGAAAGAGTCTCTTACATCACTGCGGGTGAGGTGCAAATTGGGAATTATGTCGTTCAAAACCTTCATAATCTCTTCACTAAGGGTATACCTTCTCGGATCCACCGCCTCAGAGTTGTAGATTATAACATTGCTGCGCCGCAACTTATCCTCTAAACGGTCAGCTCTAAGCGTGGCTGACTGTAAATTTTGGCGAACCAGTATCAATTCACTTTTCAGTTTCTCGTTAGCTTCTGCGTTCGATTTTAGCTGAACATTCACTTGTGCTAACTGTGCCTCGACAGAAGTCACACTTTCCACAAGTTTCGGGAGAGCGTCCATTTTTGATGTCAATTCCAGCAGCAAATCCAGCTTAAAGTTTATCTCTTGTAGAAACTGACTGTTCATTGTCGAATCACCTCTATCCGCTTGCATTGTAACAATAACTAATCAGTGACGTCACCGAGTAATAACAATCCAGTCCAAAAAAATCCAATCTCCTGACCGTACTCCACGCAGTCCTTTATCTGCATCGTTCGTATCATTTCACTATCGCATTATTCGTATTATTCACTTGGTATCAAATCGATGTTCACCCTTCGAATGCTGAATGAACATGGCAGGGGGGGGGCAATAAACTCCCCCCGTTTTCCAAAAATTCCTTGCAATAAACCACGTCAGCCAGCGGTTAGTTAGCTTATCCAATAATTAGTTTATTTATCCAATAGATTACGTCACAGTGTACTTGGCACGGAATACAGCACAGATAAATTTTCGAACTTGCTTGGTTGAATGCTAGTTGCTAAATTCCTTATGAAATATACTTGCGCAATAAATTATCCTTTTCGTCACTTCATATACAATCCGATTACGAATGCTATTTATTTGCTTAGATGCTCACAGCACGGGAGCTGAATGAGAACTGATAGCGAGAACTGACAATATTTCATAGCGATAAGACACAATCGTTTCTCACTTGATGCTTTCTAAGAACGGCAGGGAATATTATTTTTTCCCCTAGAACACCAATTATTCTTTGGTTTATTGTTTCTTGACAATAAGCAATAATCACGTTTTGCCACCCCTACGTCACCAGTCATCATCAGTGTAAGCGTCTTCTAACATTTGAAACACACACACATACAAACACATAAAAACACACACACATAAACAAAAGCATACACACAAAAAACACACGTACACACACACACACAAAAACACACACAAAAACACAAAACACGCACACACACACACAAAAACACACACACAGACAAAAACACACACATAGAAAAACACAAACACACAAAAACGCACGCGCACACGCACAAAAAAAAGCACACACACAAAAACAGACACACACAAAAACACCCACACACAAACACACACACACACACACACACAAAAACAGGCACACACAAAAAACACACTCACATAAAACACACACAAAACAGACACAAAAAAAACACACACAAAAATACACACACACAAAAAAACACAAACAAAAACACACACATACTCACACAAAAATACATACACGCAAAAACACACTCACAACACCACGCCATTGGAATTTTTTCGTTGAACTGTAAGACTTGGAATTTTTTTGTAGTATTATGTCATGATTTATCATGTCACTATTACACTCTCTTGATGTTTCGACATTCATTTTGGACTTTTTTCATTGAAATGTAAGACTTGGAAGATTTTTGTAGTGTTGTTCGTGGTTTACTGCGTTGCTGCTACATTCTGTCGATGTTTCAAAGTTCAATTTTGTTGAAATGTAACACTTGAAATATTTTCGTAGCGTTGTGTCTTGTCACTATTACATTCTGTCGATGTTTCTATGTTCATTATAGAATTTTTGTATCAAAATCTAAGACTTGGAATAATTTTGTACTGTTGTCTTGTGGTTCACCATGTCAGTGCTACATTCTGCTGATGTTTCAAAGCTCATTTCAGGGTTTTTGCGTTGAAATGTAAGACTTGGAATACTTTTGTACGAGTTTACCTTGTCAGTGTTACATTCAGTTGATGTTTCAACATTCATTTGGAATTCTTTCCTTGAAATGCAAGACCTGGAATATTTTGTAGTGCTATGTCATGATTTACCTTGTCACAGTTGCACTCTCTTGATGTTTCAAAGTTCATTTTGGACTTTTTTCATTGAAATTTAAGACTTGGAATATTCTGGTAGTGTTGTTCGTGGTTTACCTTATCACTGCTACATTCTGTATTTGTATCAAAGTTCAATTCACGATTTTTTCGTTGAAATATAACGCTTGGAATATTTTCGTAGCGTTGTGTCTTGTCAACGTTACATTCTGTAGATGTTTCAAAGTTCAGTTTTTAATTTTTTCGTTCAAATGTAAGACTTGGAATATTTTTGTAGTGCTATCTCATGATCTACTTTGTCACTGTTACATTCTGTCGATGTTTCAAAGTTCATTTTGGAATTATTATCTCGAAATGTAAGACTTGAAATGTTATTGCACTGTTGTCTCGTGGTTCACCATGTCTCTGCTACACTCTGTAGATGTTTCAAAGTTCATTTCGGGATTTTTTCATTGAAATGTAAGACTTTGAATATTTCGTAGTGGTTTACCATGTCAGTGCTACATTCTGCTGATATTTCAAAGTTCATTTTGGAAATTTTGTCCGAAATGTAAGACTTGAAATATTTTTTGTACTGTTGTCTCGTGGTTCACCATATCACTGCTACATTCTGTTGATATTTTAAATTTCATTTCGGGATTTTTTTTCCTTGAAATGTAATACATGGAATATTTTTGTAGGGGTTTACCATGTCACTGTTACACTCTCATGGTGTTTCAAAGCTGATTTTGGAATATTTTTATTGATATGTAAGGCTCGGAATATTTTGAAGTGGTTTACCTTGTCACTGATACATTCTGTCAGTGTTTCAAAGTTCATTTCAGGATCTTTTCGTTGAAATGTAACACTTGGAATATTTACCAAGTTTACCAAGCTAAGTAAAAGACCTGTGATGCATAGAATCTTTTTAGGTCCTAAAAATAAAGAAAAAGGTAGAAATAGTAGCTTGGCAATGCCTTTAAAGGTTATATTTTTGGTCATAGATTTACTTTTGCAAGTTATATTTGCATAACTCTTTTACTTCTCAAGATAGTAAGAATCCTGATATAACTTAGATAGGCCTAGTCAGTGAGTTACACATATTTATAAGTAGTAGGCTAAATATGTCACTCAGTTATATATTTCTGTATATAACTTATATGCCTAGTCAGTGAGTTACACATATTTATAAGCAGTAGGCTAAATATGTCACTCAGTTATATATTTCTGTATATAACTTATATAGGCCTAGTCAGTGAGTTACACATATTTTAAGTAGTAGGCTAAATATGTCACTCAGTTATATATTTCTGTATATAACTTAGATAGGCCTAGTCAGTGAGTTACACATATTTATAAGTAGTAGGTTAAATATGTCACTGAGTTATATATTTCTGTATATAACTTATATGCCTAGTCTGTGAGTTACACATATTTATAAGCAGTAGGCTAAATATGTCACTCAGTTATATATTTTTGTATATTACTTATATAGGCCTAGTCAGTGAGTTAAACATATTTTAAGTAGTAGGCTAAATTTGTCACTCAGTTATATATTTCTGTATATAACTTAAATAGACCTAGTCAGTGAGTTACACATATTTATAAGTAGTAGGTTAAATATGTCACTGAGTTATATATTTATGTATATAACTTGTATGCCTAGTCATTGAGTTACACATATTTATAAGCAGTAGGATAAATATGTCACTCAGTTATATATTTCTGTATATAACTTATATAGGCCTAGTCAGTGAGTTACACATATTTATAAGTAGTAGGCTAAATATGTCACTCAGTTATATATTCCTGTATATAACTTAGATAGGCCTAGTCAGTGAGTTACACATATTTATAAGTAGTAGGCTAAATTTGTCACTGAGTTATATATTTCTGTATATAACTTATATAGGCCTAGTCAGTGAGTTACACATGTTTTAAGTAGTAGGCTAAATATGTCACTGAGTTATATATTTCTGTATATAACTTATATGCCTAGTCAGTCAGTTACACATATTTATAAGTAGTAGGCTAAATATGTCACTCAGTTATATATTTCTGTATATAACATATATAGGCCTAGTCTGTGAGTTACACATATTTATAAGTAGTAGGTTTAATGTGTCACTGAGTTATATATTTCTGTATATAACTAATATAGGCCTAGTCAGTGAGTTATGTATATTTATAAGTAGTAGGTTAAATATGTCACTGAGTTATTGCCTTTGCAAAACAAAAGTGATCCGTTTATCTGGCCTCCCCCAGGCCATTCAGCATGTCCCCAGGTGGCGATAGGGGAACACTCTACAGATATGTAGGGTACCTCCATAGGAGGCATGGACCAAGGGGGGACCTTGTCCCTGGGGGTCCATAATAGAATCTGGGGCACCCTTGCCCGGGGTCATAAATACAGGCGGAGGAGGAAGAAGGCCCCTCAAATGTACACTCAAAAGGGCCCACTTGTTTATCCACAAGTTCCATGAGTTGCAAACCTTCTCCCAGCAATGGGTTAAATTGCATGGTGATGCAGAACACCATCGCGGGAGGATCCTCTATAGGAGGACAACTGTGGCAGGGCGTAAGATCCAGATCTATGGACAACGGCCTCTGCAAAGGGCTGCCTCGACCTTTTCGGGGTACCTGCAAGACTGGGGACCTTGCGGTCAACTCTATTCCCACTTGAGGAGTGGCGCCCCTCGAGGAAATTATAGCCTAGTAAACGACACAGCATTCGCACGGGATTCTGACTAATGGACAATTCTTCTGGGATTGGTATGTTTTGATGGGCGTCTTTGGGCTGAAAAACCTCTTCCTAGCTAATTTATCTATTACGGGTTGCCTCCCCGTAGTAGCATAATATTTGTAGGCATGAATATATAATGAGTCGGAGGTAATAGGCTTGAGATTGTCTGTGCAGGATTTCGACTCTTGTTGATAGAAGAGCATCGCCAAGCGCTGAAAACCATGTTGTGACCAAGATGGGCCCAGGATTGCACAAAGCCTCCATTCATGGAGGTCCCAGGGACTTCTTGCTGTCCGGTTCTAAGCCGGCTTAAGCACTTCGGTGTAGACTTGAGAAGATATGTGATCCCCGTCCTGCACTGGTATCCGGGATCATTGCTTTTCCTGAGGCGAAAAAAATTTCAATGATTTAAAGAACATGAAAATTGGAACTTGGAATGTTACGACATTAAAAAATGACTATCGTATCGACATTTTGACTGACGAATTCAGACGATTCGAACTGGATCTATTAGGAGTTTCAGAAACTCATATCCCAGGGGTAGGAAGCATGAAATTAGGTGATATAGAATTTGTTTACTCAGGCAGGAAGGATGGGTTACATAGACAGGGAGTAGGGCTCATGATGAATAAGGAAGCTGCTAAGTCTTGTTTAGGCTGGGAAGGTATTAATAATAGAATACTAATTGCTCATTTTATGACTAGAAAGTTCAAGGTATCAGTTATAGTAGTATACGCCCCTGTAGAACCGACTGATGGAGATACTAGTGACTCAGATGAATTTTACTTACAGTTACAGGAGCAAATAGACAAGGTCCCAGGTAGAAATATGATGTTATTGCTGGGAGATTTTAACGCCCAGGTTGGTAGAAATATGGATAGATGGTATCCCAGCTTAGGTAAATTTGGTGTAGGAAAAGAAAACAGTAATGGATACAGACTTCTGCAATTTTGTAGGTATAACAATCTAGTTATAACCAATACAGTGTTTGGTCATAAAATGGCTCATAAGCTAACATGGTATTCACGTGATGGTAAGACAGCAAACCTTATTGATTATGTTATAGTAAATCGAAGACTGGCAGGATCAATACAAGATACTAGGGTATATAGGAGTGCTGTTATTGATGTTAAAAGTAAAGATCACCATCTAGTAGTGTCAAGGGTTAATTTAAAGCTGAAATATCGGAAGGGTAATTACCTCCCGGGAAGTTATGATGTTAGTAGACTCCAGGATGAGAATTTGAGAGAAACTTTCCAGGAACAGTTGAATACTAAACTTGAGAGCTTAAAATTTGATAATGTGGAAGATGGTTGGAATAATTTTAGAAAAATAATTTGTGAAGTTGCTGAAGGTGTATTAGGGAAGAAAGCTAGAACTGCAGCTAAGAATATTAGTGAAAAAGCTTTAAGTTTAATAGAAAGGAGAAAGGACTTGTACAAGAATTATCTGAGTGATAGATCACATGAAAACAAAAGAAATGTAAAGAAAGTGGAGAAAGCATTGAAATATGAACTAAGGAGGTGTGAAGTGGAGGCCATGGATAAAATTGCCGAGGATTTAGAAGATGCAGCTAGAAGGCATAATAGTAAAATATTGTACTGGCACGTTAACAAATTGAGAGGTAGTAGTCAATCCGGACTTGTCCCAGTTAAAGATAGGAATGGGGTGGCAATTAGCGATAAGACAAAAGCTAAAGCGAGATGGGCCGAACATTTTGAGAATTTGCTTAACCGAGATAGAGTTGCAGGAAAAAATATAGAGGAAAATGAAAAAGTTTGTGATACCTTGGATGTGAAGGAAGATTTGTTTTGTGAGGAGGAATTAGAAACAGTACTAAAAGGATTAAAGAATAATAAGGCTCCAGGTGCTGATAGGGTAGTAAATGAGTTTCTTAAATATGGTGGCTCTGAGGTTAGAAATAAGTTATTGGAGATTATGAATATGATTTTTGAAAAAGGAGAAGTACCTAATGATTTTAGGAAAACCTTAATTAAGCCACTTTATAAGAAAGGTGATAAAAGTGAGTGTGGTAATTATCGAGGCATTAGTCTGGTCTCTGTAGGTAGCAAATTGCTTAGTAATATGATACTTTTTAGACTGAGAGATGCCGTAGACAAAGTTTTAAGAGAAGAGCAGTGCGGTTTTAGAAAAGGTAGAGGATGTGTTGACCAAATTTTCACTCTTAGGTTAATAATTGAGAAGTGCCTAAGTTTTCAAACACCTTTGGTCCTTAGTTTTATAGATTATGAGCAAGCGTTCGATTCTGTTGATAGAGGAGCTTTAGTAAAGGTTTTATCCTTGTATGGTATACCAGACAAATACATTAAAGTGATTAGTGCTATGTACGAGAATAACACTGCTGCGGTTAAGGTAGGAAATGAGGTTAGCAGCTGGTTTTGTATTAAATCAGGAGTTAAGCAGGGTTGTGTTCTATCCCCCTTTATATGGATTATTTTGATGGACTTTGTTTTAAGGAGCACAGGAAAGGCAATGGGAGACCACGGAATCAAATGGGGAGGAAAAAGTCTCCTGGACTTGGATTATGCTGATGATTTAAGCATCCTAGATGAAAGTGTGAGCAAAATGAATGAAGTTTTAGAGGTTTTGCGAGTTCAGGGTGCTAGTATTGGTTTGAAAATTAATGTTAGGAAGACCAAGTCACTAAGGCTAGGAATAAGTGAAGATGAAAAGGTGACGTTGGGTAATGAAAAGATTGATCAGGTGGGCAGTTTCACTTACCTTGGTAGTATTATTAGTAAAGATGGTGGGAGCAGTGAAGATGTTAAAAATAGAATAGCCAAGGCTCAGGGTGTTTTTTCACAGTTAAAAAAAGTCTGGAAGAATAGGAAGATAAGTCTGCAAACCAAGATTAGAATCTTAGAAGCTACAGTGATGACAGTGGTCAAATATGGTTCTGAAGCATGGACGCTCCGAAAAGCGGATGAAGATTTGCTAGATGTTTTCCAGAGAAATTGCTTAAGGATTGTTCTGGGTACCCGGCTGACTGACCGTATTTCAAACAATAGGCTATACGAAAAATGTGGTTCAATACCACTTTCTAGGTCTATAATGAAAGAAAGGTTGAGGTGGTTAGGGCATGTTGTTCGGATGAAGGATGACAGATTGCCGAAGATTGTTCTTTTCGGCCAACCATCTAGGGCTAAACGGAAAGCAGGTCGTCCCCGTCTGGGTTGGGAGGACGTCATAAAGAAAGATTTAAAGGAAATGGGAACTTCGTGGGCGGGTGTAAAAAGGGAGGCTTTGAATAGATTGGGGTGGAGGAGGAGCGTGCGTAGCTGTGTTGGCCTCAGGCGGCTTGGTGCTGCGATGAGTTATTAGTAGTAGTAGTAGTTACCATGTCACTGTTACACTCTCTTGATGTTTCAAAGTTCATTTTGGAATTTTTTCATTGAAATGTAAGACTTGGAATATTTTTTTAGTGGTTTACATCGTCACTGCTACATTCTGTCAGTGTTTCAAAGTTCATTTCAGGATTTTTTCGTTGAAATGTAACACTTGGAATATTTTTGTAGCTATGTTTCTTGTCACTGTTACATTCTGTAGATGTTTCAAAGTTCATTTCAGAATTTTGCTTTCGTTGAAATATAAGACTTGCAGTATTTTAGTAGTGGTTTACCATGTCACTGTTACACTCTCTTGATATTTCAAAGTTCATTTTGGAATTTTTCATTAAAATGTAAGACTTGGAATATTTTTTTAGTGGTTTACATCGTCACTGCTACATTCTGTCAGTGTTTCAAAGTTCATTTCAGGATTTTTTCGTTGAAATGTAACACTTGGAATATTTTCATAGCGCTGTGTCTTGTCTCCGTTACATTCTGTAGATGTTTCAAAGTTCATTTTGGAATTTTTTCATTGAAATGTAAGACATGGAATATTTTTGTAGTGGTTTACCATGTCACTGTTACACTCTCATAATGTTTCAAAGCTTGTTTTGGAATTTTTTTTTATTGAAATGTAAGACTTGGAATATTTTGAAGTGGTTTACCTTGTCACTGCTACATTCTGTCACTGTTTCAAAGTTCATTTCAGGATTTTTTTTTCGTTGAAATGTAACACTTGGAATATTTTTGTAGCTATGTTTCTTGTCACTGTTACATTCTGTATATGTTTCAAAGTTCATTTCGGAATTTTTTTTTTCGTTGAAATGTAAGACTTTCAATATTTTTGTAGTGGTTTATCATGTCACTGTTACACTCTCTTGATGTTTCAAAGTTCATTTCGGATTTTTCTCAGTGAAATGTAAGACTTGGAATATTTTTTCTAGTGGTTTACCTTGTCATTGCTACAATCTCTCGGTATTTCAAAGTTCATTTTAGGATTTTTTTTCGTTGAAATGTAACACTTGGAATATTTTCATAGCGCTGTGTCTTGTCTCCGTTACATTCTGTAGATGTTTCAAAGTTCAGTTTGGAATTTTTTCGTTGAAATGTAAGACTTGGAATATTTGTTGTTGTGTCGTGGTTCACCATGTCACTGCTACATTCTGTTGATGTTTCAAACTTCATTTCGGGATTTTTTCGTTGAAATATAAGACTTGGAATATTTTTGTAGTGGTTTACCATGTCACTGTTACATTTCTATTGTTGTTTCAAAATCCCTTTGGAATTTTTCGTTGAAATGTAAGACTTGAAATATTTTTGTAGTCTTTTACCATGTCAGTGCTACATTCTGCTGATGTTCCAAAGTTCATTTTGGGAATTTTGCCTCGAAATGTAAGATTTGGAATATTTTTGCACTGTTGTCTCGTGGTTCACCATATCACTGCTACATTCTGTTGATGTTTCAAAATTTATTTCGGGATTTTTTTTCCTTTAAATGTAAGACATGGAATATTTTTGTAGTGGTTTACCATGTCACTGTTACAGTCTCATGATGTTTCAAAGCTAATTTTGGATTTTTTTCATTGCAGTGTAAGACTTGGAATATTTTGAAGTGGTTTACTGGTCACTGCTACATTCTGTCAGTGTTTCGAAATTCATTTCAAGATTTATTCGTTGAAATTTAAGACTTGGAATATTTTTGGAGTGGTTTACAATGCCAGTGCTACATTCTGCTGATGTTCCAAAGTTCATTTTGAAAATTTTGTCTCGAAATATAAGACTTGAAATATTTTTGCACTGTTGTCTCGTGGTTCACCATATCACAGCTATATTCTGTTGATGTTTCATTGTTCATTTTGGGATTTTTTTCGTTGAAATTTAAGACTTGGAATATTTTAGTAGTGGTTTACCATGTCAGTGCTACATTCTGCTGATGTTCCAAGGTTCATTTTGGAAATTTTGTCTCGAAATGTAAGACTTGGAATATTTTTGCACTGTTGTCTTGTAGTTCACCATATCACTGCTACATTCTGTTGATGTTTCAAAATTCATTTCGGGATTTTTTTCGTTGAAATGTAAGACTTGGAATATTTTTTTTTGGAGTACTTTTTGCATGTCTCTCTTAATCTTTTGCATGTTACAGTGACAAGGTTCGATAAACAAATAAGATAAACAAATAAAATTCAGCGAAGCGGCACTTTTGGTGCCACTTCGTAAGTGGAAGAGTAGGGAAGCATAAGACGGTACAATTGCAACAATTATGGTCCAAAGCCTTTAACTGGAGGTGTATAAGAAAACCCTCACATATACTCCCTCTCCAGACCCTCTTAGTCAGTTTCATAAAACTTCTACTCATCTTAAAAGTAAAAGATTATTGCGAAAACAAATTAACAAAAACTAAAAACTTTTGAACTAAATATCTACCAAAAATTAAGCTTGAATGATCAACAATTTTGAATTAAACCTTCAAACTTCACTCTACGATGAAGCCTTGTGCTATTTCTAATGTCGGTAATTGAGGGGAAGGGAAGTCCTTCCCCCTTATTTTTTGCCCCTTCCTAGATTTTGAAAAACACCCTTTTTTGGTTATTTCATTGAAAAGGGCACTTTTTTCATGTAAACAAAATGGGCGAAAAACGGAAAGTGCATTTTATGGGAATGTTCTATCAAGTGAAATTTATAGAAAGTGATTAGGCATAAATATAAGCTTTTAAATGTGTCCTCAAACAGCTCTAATAATTTTCAACGGAAACTAAGGAATGACATTAAAACTTAAAACGAACAGAAGTTATTCCATGTAAATAAAAAAGATCATGGCAGCATTGTTTCTACATTAAATTTGAATAAAAAACGAGCAAAGATTAATCTAAAAAAACAAAGTTTTTCTAGGGGAAGTAAAGAGCAAAGTTGAAACTTAAAACGGACAAAAATTATTGCTTCACAGCCTATCTATAATATATCAATAAAACTAGTACAAATAAACCATGTTTCCTGTGTTTCTAGGACTATAGAAAACTAGCGCTTTACTGAAAATACAAAATAATATAGGAGTTTATATTATTTGCAGTAAAAGCAAACCAATTAAGGACACTTTTCATAGAATATAAATATTATCATTCCCTTTTAAAATAAATAACAATTCATTTAAGGATTGTTGCTTTATTTTTTTTTTCATTTAATTTGGTATCACTTCTGCACGATGGCTCATTTCAATGCCTGGCTGTCGTTTTGGTTTTAAAAAGGACATGTCATTATTAGTTTGTAGAGAAGTACGAAGTAAATCCATCTTGATAGCATTAGGATTAGGATTATAGACTAGCTTTATAATTAGTATCATAGCTTGAAATTCACTGTTGTATAGAGAAAAATAACCGCATTTTCAGAGTTCATCTTATGTCTTATTTGATCTTCATTTCAAATAATACTAAAGCATATTTCTCACATTTGAAGATTGTTTATTAATCACTATTGATATTGTTGCTTTTAGCACTATTGAATATTATACCAAAACCCTACCTGATAAATCAATCCAATATTTCTGTATGCTGTTCAATGACTTTGCGGTTATTAAAAAATTATTTAACTTTACGCTTATGTTTTTAAGATAATTTGAATTATCTTATATGGAAAGTTTCTGATGTCACAACTGGTGTAAGACTATGCAAAGCTTTATAGGTTAGTTTATTGTTGTCAGGCTTCATACTCATTCTTCGCTCCCAAATCAATATTCCTGTTTTTAATACTGGATTTTTGTGTTATCAGTAAAGCGCTAGTTTTCTATAATCCTAGAAACACAGGGAAACATAACTAGTTGGTTTATTCGTACTAGTTTCATTGATATATATTAGATAGGCTGTGAAGCAATAATTTTTGTCCGTTTTAAGTTTCAACTTCGCTCTTTACTTCCCCTGGAAAAACTTTGTTTTTTAAATTAATCCCAGGAAAAGATTTGGGTGTTAAGTTGAAACTTGTAGGGCATTTTGAGGGGGTAGTTAAACAATATGAAAACAAGCAACGTATGTGCAGGGCTATCAAAAGGGTATATCAAAAATATCACAGCAACGCCTAAGGATATTAAGTTAACACTTATAGAGCTACTAATATTACCGCCACAATTTCTTCTACACAATTACTGCTATTTTTACTACTACTATTGAACTAAATCAAAATAGTTTAAGTGCATCCTGGTTATCAAAATGACACAGGCGGGATATCTCAGGAACAGAATAGCATACTAAGTAGGAACTTCCAGTAAAAGTATATATTGATATAAGATTCAATCAAAATGGACTTTTTGATGCAGGTTGCCTAAATGGCGTATCAGCAAAATCACAGGAACGGCTGAGGAAAGTTGAAAATTGTGCGTTAAAACTATTACTACTGCTACTATTGCTGCTGCTACTATTATTGTACTAAATCAAAAGAGATTAAGTGCATCCAGGTTGTCAAAGACATAGATACAATGTATCAGGAACAGTATAGAGCATTAGGTTATATTTTTAAGGGTGGGTCGGCGGGGATACAAAACTGAATCAAAAGGCACTATTTTTATCAAAATTATCAAAATGGCGTATGTGCAATATCTCAGGAACAGCTAGGGGTGTTATCTTGAAACTTTCAGAGCATATTATTTGGGGGCGTTCAACTAAATCAAAAGACACTACATGCATCAATGTTTGTCGTAAGGGTGTATTTGGGATATCTCAGGAATGGTTAAATGTGCTAAGTTGAAAATTTCTGGGAATGTGGAGGGGGATATTTAACTGAATATATTTTTTTTAAAGGGCGTATTTCCAATATGTCTGGAGTGGCTGAGTCCATGAATTTGAGACTGTCAGGGGATTTTGAGGTGATTGTTGAACTAAATCAAAACCCCCTATGTGTACACAGGTTTTCAAAAGGGTGTATCACCAATCTACCAGGAACGACTGAGGGTATTAAATTGGACCTTTCAGGTCTAGTACAACTACTACTGCTACTTCTAAAACTAATGCTACTACTACTACTACTAATATACTTCTACAACAAATACTACTACTTATGCTACTACTGCTTCTTCTACCACTACTTCGACTGCAACTACAACTACTTACGACTACAACTGCTTGCAATTGCCACTGCTTGCTATTGTGGTATTTTTGACTACGTGCGACAATGATTACTTATGACTGCGACTAAATGCGACTCTGACTACTTGTGACTCTGACTCCAACTACTTCGAACAATGACTAGAATTGCAACAACTACTTGCGTCTTCAGCTACTTACGACATCGACTGTAACCAATTACGAATGCGACAACGACTTTGTGTAGCAACAGCTGTTACTACTTGTAATTGCAACTGCGAGTGCTTGCGACTCCTGCTACTAATACTACTAGTATTATACTACTGCTAATACTACTACTCAACTACTACTACTGCTACGACTGCTACTACTACTACTACTACTACAACTACAACTACTACTACTACTATTACTACTACCACTGCTACTACTACTACTACTGCTACTACTACTACTACTACTACTACTATTACTACTACTGTTACTATTACTTCCGCTATTACTATTACTATTGAACAAGATCGAAAGAGTTTAAGTTCATCCAGGTTGTCACAATGGCACAGAAAAGATATTTCAGGAACATACTAGGGCAATAAGTAGAAGCTTTCAGGGAAAGATGATCGGGAAGGTAAAACTAAAACAAATTATAGGCATCCAAATTGTCAAAAGGGTATCTATGTAGTTTCCCTGAAAAAACTATGGGTATTACTTTGGAACCTCAGGGTATGTATATGGGGACATTAAACCAAGTCTAAAGAGACTATATCATTCCAGTTTTTCTCGGACGGCATATCTGCGATATCTCAGGAGCGGCTAACGTTATTAAATTAAAATTGCCAGGGCATGTTGAGTGGGAAGTTGAACTAAATCACAAAACACTTTTGATTTTATCCAAGATTATAAAGAGGGAATACCTCCGATACCTCAGGAACGTTTAAGGGTATTAAGTTGAAAATTGTAAGGGGTGTGGAGGGGCATGGTGGATTCCCATTTTTCTATACTCAAGGTTTTAACTGTGGTTAGAATTTCCTCAGCTCTAAAGAAACCAAAAGATTATATGTATTTCAATATTTATCCATTCAAAGCTATAAAGTACAACTATTATTAAAATTGCCGTAAAATTTTGTCCAATATACAAATAGTACGCCAAAATCTGGATTCTTGTAGAACAAAGGCGAAAAAATTAAAATACTTGGCTGTTTATGCTCATTTCAAATATATAAGTTTCATTAAGTTTAGTCTTACACATCAAATATTACGAGCCTGATAAAATTCGCCTGATTTAAAAAAAAAGGGGTAAAGACCCCTTAGAAGTCATAGAATCCTAATGAAGATCACACCGTCAGATTCAACGTATCAGAGAATCCTACTGTAGAGGTTTCAAGCTCCTATCTGCAAAAATGTGGAATTTTGTATTTTTTGCGTGGAGAAAGATCACTGATGGGTGTTTATTTGTTTGTTTCTGTTGTTTTTTTTTCAGGGGTGATTGTATCGATACAGTATTCCTAGAATATTCGGAAAGGGCAAATTTGAACAAAAATTAGCTAGCCCCCCTCCCACGCCCCTTTTTCTTCAAAATCGTCCAATCAAAATTTTGAGGTAGCCATTTTGTTCAGTATCGTTCAAAGGCCGAGTAACTATGCCGTTGAAGATAGCATGACCCTACACAGCCCCTTGGGAAAGGTATTTATGTTAGAAAATTTGCCTATTGTTTATGTTTAGTATTTCTTATTGGGAAGTATGCATATATTTGTCGGGTGGGGAAGGGGGAATTTTCTGCTGGTGCGATCTTCCACGGGGATATTTTTTCATGGGAGGATAGTTTCCAAGGGGCGAATTTTTCAGGGGAAATTTTGCACTATGAGAATTTGTCAGAAATCCTATGCAAAATTCTTCTTATGCCTTGCTTTGTCTTTGCCGACTCAATTTTACGCGTAGAGATGTAAAGGGTAATAGTCAGGGGTAAATTTTCACTAGGATTGAATTGTCTAGAGAATAAATCCGTGAGGAGAAAGGATTTTTCTGTGGAAGTGTACTCAGAATTCCTGGCATTATTAAAAAAACAATCAGAAATTAAATACAAAAACAAATTTTTTCAACTGAAAATAAGGAGCAACATTAAAACTTAAAGCGAACAGAAATTATTATGTATTTGAGGGGTGTTACCCCTCCTCAACATCTCGCTCTTTACGCTAAAATTTGAATTATTTCCCAATTTCTTAAGAACGACTCCTGAAATACTATGTTCGTTCAATTAAAACAATAAGAATTTCTTTAAAAGTACTAAAAAACTTTAGCGTAAAGAGTGAGGTGTTCAGGAGGAGAAACCGTCCTCATATACGGAATAATTTCTGTTCGTTTTAAGTTTTAATGTTGCTTGTTACTTTCAGTTGAAATAAACTAATCAAACAGTTCGTGGTAACGAACTGTAAGTAAGGAGAGACCCGGCTCAATGGTAACCGAAACTCTAAAAAACGGAATTTTGATACCAATAGATACATCAAAAGAATCAACTTTTATTTCTGATTTCAAATATATAAGTTTCATCAAGTTTAATCTTACCAATCAAAAGTTACGCGCCTGGGAAAATTTGGCTGATTTTCGAAAAAAGGGGAAAAGACCCCCTAAAAGCTATAGAACCTTAATGAAAACCACACCATCATATTCAGCGTATCAGTGAACCCTACTGTAGAGGTTTCAAGCTCCTATCTACAAAAATGTGGAATTTTCCATTTTTTGCCAGAAGAAAGAACACGGATGCGTGTTTATTTGTTTTTTGTTGTTTTTTTCATTTCCCCAGGGGTAATCGTATTGACTCAGTAGTCAATACGTATTGAATATCGTAGGAGGGCTCATTGGAACGGAAATTAAAAGTTCTAGTGCCCTTTTTAAGTGACCAAAAAAATGGAGGGCAACTAGGCCCCCTCCCACGCTCATTTTTTCTCAAAGTCACCCAATTAAAATTTTGAAATAGCTATTTTGTTCAGCATAGTCGAAAATCTGATAAATATATCTTGTAGGATGACTTAATCCCCCACAGTTCCCAGGGTAAGGGCTGCAAGTTATGAACTTTGCCCATTGCTTACATATTGTATTGGTTATTGGGAAGTATACAGACATTTTCAGGAAGGATTTTTCTCTGGTGGGGGGGGGTTGGAGGAGGAGGTTACTAGTAGAAAGGCCTTATTGACTCCGACGAGTACCACGTGGTTTATGGTTTTCTCAGTGAGAATGAAAAAACAGGAATTTTCTCACTTAAAAAACATGAATTTTCTCACTTATATGGATGTTTTCTTGGATGGTTATGTGTGTTGGTCAATTTATTTGATGTTTTAATGGATGTCAACAGCAATTCATGTCTGTTTTATGGTTTTTGTCAGTGAGAATGAAAAAACAGGAACTTTCTCACTTTGATGGATGTTTTATGGTTCATTGTCAGTGAGAATGGAAAAACAGGAATTTTCTCACTTTGATGGATGTTTCAGGGTCGATTTATTTGCTGTTGTTTGTCCAGGTGTAATGACATTGGGGTGATTTACATAATCGGTGGGGGAATTATTGATTCGCGAAGGGGAATTAAGAAACAAACATGGCTTCTTTGTTGTTTAGGCTAACCTAACCTGAGAAATTGATTTACATAATCGGTGGGGGAATGTATTGATTCACGAAGGGGGAATTAAGAAAAAAACATGGCTTCTTTGATCTTTAGGCGAACCTAACCTGAGAAATTGATTTACATAATCGGTGGGGAAGAATGTAATGATTTACGAAAGGGGGAATTAAGAAACAAACATGGCTTCTTTGATCTTTAGGCGAACCTAACCTGAGAAATTGATTTACATAATCGCTAGGGGAATGTATTGATTCACGAAAGGGGGAATTAAGAAACATTATGGCTTCTTTAATCTTAGGTCTGAGGGATAAACGTTCTTTAGGTCAGAGAGAAAAATTAATATTCTATTTTTAAATAGGGCTTCATTGATCTTTAGTGTCAGGAATTATAAATGACATCACTTGTTATCTTGGAATTATGCGGGAGTCTAAAGAGATAGAAATTCTATTTTTAAATACGGCTTCACTGAGCTTTAAGTCGGAGAGATAAATTGATATTCTAACGAAACCTTAATAGTGTAGCTAGGAACATTTATGAGATGAAGAGATTAACGTAGGAAAGGGTTTCCTAGAAATTTGAAATGTGTCAGCGCAGGGATGCCAAAAAACAAAAGGAACACACAGAAATTACTTTTAGGGGATTATTTGGGCGAAACCGTTTTAGACAGGCTATGGAATTATTTCGGCGAAACAGTTAGAGACATTTTAAAAGATGATTTAAAAGATGATTTTAGAAGAGGTTTTGAGTGTGGTCGTTATAATACACAAGTTCCATTTGAACAGTGTTGTGAGGTCCCCTACCACAACCCCAAAGGGTTCCGATCCCCCCCACCCCAACCCCGAAGGAACCCACCGGTCCTCAAAGGTTCTCCGGATTCCCAAAGGGCCCCCGGCGCCCCAAAGGCTCCTGAGCCACCATTTTAATACTTTTTTAAGGCTTTATTATATCTTTTCAGAACAAATTATTATTTTAGGGAATTATTTCGGCGAAACAGTAAGAGACATTTTAAAAGATGATTTTTGAAGAGATTTTAGAAGAGGATTTGAGGGTGAAACTCTGAGGTCGTTATAATACACAAGTTCCATTTGAACAGTGTCGTGAGGTCCTCTACCCCAACCCCAAAGGGTTCCGATCCCCCACCCCAACCCCGAAGGAAGCGCCCGGTCCTCAAAGGTCCCCCCAAGCTCCCAAAGGACCACCCGGCCCTCAAGGGTCCCACAGACCCTCAAAGGCTCTCCCCGAGCCCCGTCTTTCGTTGATGTGTATTGTCTGAAACTTATGATTTGGGATATGTAAATTACTATTTCGGACTTTTCTGAGCTAGATTTCTTAGTCTTTCGTTGGTGTGTGTTGTCTGAAACCTATGATTTGGGATGGATGGATTGCAATTTTTGACTTTCTGAGCTGGATTTCTTAGCCGTTCATAGGTGAGTGCTGTCAGAAAATTATGATTTGGGATGTGTAGTTTGCAAGTTGGACTTTTCAGAGCTATGATTCTTAGTCTCTCATAGGCGTTTGTTGTCTGAAACTTCTAGTTTGGGATGAATAGTTTGCTATTTCAGGCTTTTCTGAGCTAAGGTTTCCTAGTATTTCGTAGGTGAATGTTGTCTGAAACTTATGATTTGGGATATGTAAATTACTATTTCGGGCTTTTCTAAGCTAGATTTCTTAGTCTTTCGTTGGTGTGTATTGTCTGAAACCTATGATTTGGGATGGGTGGATTACTATTTTTGACTTTTCTGAGCTGGATTTCTTAGCCGTTCATAGGTGTGTGTTGTCTGAAACTTATGATTTGGGATGGTCAATTTGCTATTTTTGACTTTTCTGAGCTAGGTTTCTTAGCCTTTCATATGTGTGTGCTGTCAGAAAATTATGATTTGGGATGTGTAGTTTGCAAGTTGGACTTTTCAGAGCTATGATTCTTAGTCTCTCATAGGTGTTTGTTGTCTGAAGCCTATAGTTTGGGATGAGTAGTTTGCTGTTTCAGGCTTTTCATAGCCAGATTTCTTAGTATTTCGTAAGTGTGTGTTGTCTGAAACCTATGATTTGGATTGTGTGGGTTGCTATTTTTTGACTTTTCATAGCCAGATTTCTTAGTCTTTCGTAGGTGTGTGTTGTCTGAAACCTATGATTTGGATTGTGTGGATTGCTATTTTTTGACTTTTCTGAGCTGGATTTCATAGCCTTTCGTAGGGATGTGTTGACTGAAACCTATGATTTGGGATGAGTGGTTTGCTTTTTGGACTTTTCAGAGCTGGATTTCTTAGCCGTTCATAGGTGAGTGTTGTCTGAAACCTATGATTTGGGATGGCTAATTTGCTATTTTTGACTTTTCTGAGCTAGGTTTCTTAGCCTGTCATAGGTGTGTGTTGTCAGAAAATTATGATTTGGGATGTGTAGTTTGCTATTTCAGGCTTTTCTGAGCTAAGGTTTCCTAGTATTTCGTAGGTGAATGTTGTCTGAAACCAATAGTTTGGGATGAGTAGTTTGCTATTTCAGGCTTTTATGAGCTAGGTTTCTTAGCCTTTCGTAGGTGTGTGTTGACTGAAACTTATGATTTGGGATATGTAATTTGCTATTTCCGACTTTTCATAACCAGATTTCTTAGTCTTTCGTAGGTGTGTGGTGTCTGAAACCTATGATTTGGGATGTGTGGGTTGCTATTTTTTGACTTTTCTGAGCTGGATTTCTTAGCCTTTCGTAGGCGTGTGTTGACTGAAACCTATGATTTGGGATGGTTAATTTGCTATTTTTGACTTTTCTGAGCTAGATTTCTTAGCCTTTCATAGGTGTGTGCTTTCAGAAAATTATGACCGGGGGGCAATTTGTTTCGGGGGGGGGGGGCAAATCCTTCAAACCCATTATTCTGTGAGGAAAATCCGAAAATTATGAGAAAATGAAAAAATCGTGAGATTTCGGGGGGGGGGGGGGGGCGGGCCCGGAGGCCCCCCTCCCTGCGTACGTCCCTGCCCCCCCCCCCCTCACTACCAGGAAAAATCTCCCCTGAAATCGTCTGTACTGTATACTTCCCAATAACCAATACTATATGTTAACATTGGGTAAAGTTCATAACTTTCAGCCCTCCTCCCGGGAACTTTGGGGGATTAAGTCATCCTAAAAGACATACTTATAATATTTTCGAACATGCTGAACAAAATGGCTATATAAAAATTTTGATCAGGTGACTTTGGGAAAACAGTGAGCGTGGGAGGGGGCCTAGTTTCCCTCCATTTTTTTTGGTCACTTAAAAAGGGCACTAGAACTTTTAATTTCCATTCCAATGAGCCCTCCCACGATATTCTAGGACCACTGGGTCGATACGATCACCCCTGGAAAAAAAAAAGAAATAAAAATAAACACGCACCCGTGATCTTTCTTCTGGCGAAAAATGCAAAATTCCACATTTTTGTAGATAGGAGCTTGGAACCTCTACAGTAGAGTTCTCTGATACGCGGAATATGATGGTGTGATTTTCATTAAGGTTCTATAACTTTTAGGGGGTCTTTCCCCCTTTTTTCGAAAATCAGCCAAATTTCCTCAGGCGCGTAACTTTTGATGGGTAGGATTAAACTTGATTAAATCTATATATTTGAAATCAGCATTAACATCCAATTCTTTTGATGTATCTATTTGTATCAAAATACCGTTTTATAGAGTTTCGGTTAGCATTGAGCCGGGTCCCAATAACCAATACTACATGTTAACATTGGGTAAAGTTCATAACTTTCAGCCCTCCTCCTGGGGGCTTTGAGGGATTAAGTCATCCTAAAAGAGATAGTTATAATATTTTCGACCATGCCGAACAAAATAGCTATCTCAAAATTTTGATCGGGTGACTTTGGGAAAAAAATGAGCGTGGGAGGGGGCCTAGTTGCCCTCCATTTTTTTGGTCACTTAAAAAAGGGCACTAGAACTTTTAATTTCCGTTCCAATGAGCCCTCCCACGATATTCTAGGGCCACTGGGTCGATACGATCACCCCTGGGAAAAAGAAAAAAAAACAAAAAAAAAAACAAATAAACACGCATCCGTGATCTTTCTTCTGGCAAAAAATGGAAAATTCCACATTTTTGTAGATAGGAGCTTGAAACCTCTACAGTAGGGTTCTCTGATACGCTGAATATGATGGTGTGATTTTCATTAAGGTTCTATAACTTTTAGGGGGTCTTTCCCCCTTTTTTCTAAAATCAGCCAAATTTTCTCAGGCGCGTAACTTTTGATAGGTAAGATTAAACTTGATGAAACTTATATATTTGAAATCAGAATTAAAATCTGATTCTTTTCATGTATCTATTGGTATAGTTTCGGTTACCATTGAGCCGGGTCGCTCCTTACTTACAGTTCGTTACCACGAATTGTTTGATGAAGTAAAACATAATTAGAATAGATTCGTTTCAGACACTCTAAAGCCTGCTTTTAATATCCTTTATTCTCCAAGTTTAGTAGCCCTTCCTAAATTTGGCGTCAATTCGCGAATTACTCTATGTCCACGACTATGACAGATTGCACAGAAACCCCTGCAGTGCCGAAAAGAGCAGATGGTTTTGGAAAATTTAAGTTCATCCAAGTTCAACAGCGTTGACAGATTAGGACAAGCAAAGATTCGAATTTCGTTTCCGAGATTAGTCAGAAAGTAATGAAAGATGAGCTTTGGCGTAAATCTACAGGAGATTAAAGGGGCGAAGAGATATATGTATGATCCTGAATTACCTTGACGAAAGGGATAGAAGTTAATTATATGCATTTCAAAAATCAAAATAGAGCATTTAACAAAAAATTGTAAAGTTATCTCTCCGTTACGGGGAGCCCACATGTACAGACTTTTAGCAAAGGGATAGATGATTTTTACCAGGAGTGGGATCTAACATTATTATATTGATTCTTTGTTTTTAGCGTACGGCATAACTTATAAGATCCGCCCCCTTTTTGGCTCTGCCCCGAGCAGTGGAAACTTAGACTGACCCGTTTTAAAAAAGAGCAAGCATATAGAGGCACTAATTGAGGGGCAGGAGTGAGGTCAATTGACCCCTTCCCTAGGTTTCTAAAAGTATCCTACTTTTCTTTAGTATTTTCATTGAACAAAAGCAAAAAACAAAATGCCCCCCACCAGATTTTCAAAAATACCTTTTTTGAATTTAGGCTAGTAAATGAAAAAAAAAACTTGTCCCCCTCTAATTTATTTGAATTGGTGGCCTGCAATTATAGTTGATCATTACAGCCTAATATCAGAAAATAAACCAAGGACATGCAGAATATGATACAGGAGTAGCCCTGCCTAGTTATCTGTATGTGACTGTCAAATTCGGAAATTTTGAAGAAAAAAAAACACCGTTAACCATACCTCTGTTCCTTTCGCTATTTATCTGTATAGTTTTTATATTTTTCTCATCTTTTTATGTCATTTTCTATAATTTCTTAGTTTGTTTAATCAAGTTCTATTTTTTATTTTTCCATTTTCCCCTCGATAAAGGCTTCCAGATATAGAGCCGAAATAATTGGACAATCACTAGTATTTGGATAAAAGAGTTATTTTTTTACAAAGTTCACTTGCATAATTAAAAATTCAACGCGTTTTTGTATGTTTTCGTTTCACTTTGCATACTTTTTAAATAAATTCCTGCGTCTGTGTCAGATCCTCAAAAATTTTCAAATTTAACATAAGAGAGTGCCATGTACATATAACGTAAGAGAGTGCCACTGGGCCAGATCTATGAACTTGATAAATATGGTAGATCTACACAGCTATGCATAGCGGATATGCAACCTTTTTTTACATCACTTTACTCTTTATAGCGATTAGCTAAATGACTGTTCAGGCTTACGTATAAAAAAAAAAAAAAAAAAATTAAACTGTATGTGTATAACCCTTATTCTCCACGCCCGTTCATACTTGGAAAAATTTGTATACCAAACGTTTTCAATTATCACAGCAAGTTTAAAGTTGTTTTGACTTGCACAACTGCCATTTTGTTCCATTAGCAGAGTTGGTACTCTCTTTCTTGTAATGTCAATAATAAAAAAAAAAAATAAATTCCATTGATTTTCCATTTCATTAACTCATTTTTGGCAAAATAAATATTAGACTTTTCTTCTTTTCCTTCTTAAGAACACACTTGGTGCAAAAGTCGGCAACCTCTTGGTTTCGAATAGTACATATTTACTAAAAAAGATACTTGTGTTTGCTAACAATATATAGACAAAAAAAAACAATATATAAGCCCACGTATAATTTTTAGCACAGAAAATAGGATTCGCTTTTGTTAATTTTTAACACACTGAGAGAGGCGTGTACAAATTTTTTAATTTGAAGCTTTTTAATTTTAAAAAACTGAGAGAAGCGTGTACAAATTTTATCACAGATTTTCCTGTACTAGGCGCATAATTATACGAATTATACGCCTTATAGCGTGAACGGCGCCTAAGAAGATTCAAACGTAACTGATATCGCCTCCCAAAGACTCTTCCCACAATTCAATTCCTTCGGGGCTGCCACTTGCTATGAAAAAAAAAACTACCTTTTGTTGAACATGGTTGAACTCAGTCACTATGTGTTATCAAAACCAATCAAATTTTATATATCCCTTGTAAATTTCAATCAAATTCTTATACACTTTTTTTTAATCTT
Source organism: Artemia sinica (assembly GCA_027921565.1). Classification (NCBI taxonomy): domain Eukaryota; kingdom Metazoa; phylum Arthropoda; class Branchiopoda; order Anostraca; family Artemiidae; genus Artemia; species Artemia sinica. The sequence continues at coordinate 22,945,029 of CM051272.1, forward strand.
TTAATCGTCATCATAGCTTCTCCCCTTTTTCTTTATTTTTGATAAATTAGCAATTGCCAATTTTTGTGACCCTATATGTGGAGGGTTTGCCTTCACAGAGAAGACATACCCCGTGCACAAAAATGGGAAGAGAGAGAGATAGAAAACCAATGATAAGGTCATGTGTGCTGTCAACTTCAGAACCAGGGAGGGATCCAGAGCAAAATCTTGGGGGAGGCCCAATGTGACAAGGATGTCAATGAGAGAAATCTGGGGGGGGGGGCAATGTGATAAAGGTGCCAATAATTGACCAAATTGACAAATCTATTCTAAAAAAAAGAGTGAAAAAAGAAAACAGGGAAAGAGGGCCTCAGAAAAATCCTGAGGGGTAGGGCCCCCCACCCCCTAGATCGACCAGTGTTCAGAACTGCAGTTTTTCATCTTGTGTTCATTATTCTATAGTGATCCAGTACAAAGCGGGAGGCATCAAGCAAAAGAGTAACCTTCCTTTTTAGCAAAGCATTGATCATGTGACACATCTGTCCCAGCAACTAGGCCTTGCGTATGCCAATCCCAACACGAGTTTCAGATTTGAACACTCTTTGATGACCCTGCTAAGAAAAGACCCAAAAAAGGCTTTGAATATAAGTTATCATCATTTTTGTGAATTTTTCCTAATTAGAATCTCAATCTGTGCTTAGCTATTAATCTCAAAACAAACGACATTTTCGAATAAGCTATAGGTAATTCTCTAAGACAAATCCCAGTCTAAGGAATGATTATTTGTCGTGTCTTTAGGGCACAACTGTTCAGAAGAGGTATTCTTACGTCTCCTGTGGAGAAGTGGACCATTTGTTCTCATAAGTGTATGTCAAACGGTAAGGTATTATGCGTGGGATCATTCTCGAGTAAAAATGTCGTTTGGAAACTGAAACCTTATGGGCAGTCAAGTGAATGATGTCGTTTGTCTTTTTCCATGAAGGTTGATATATTGGACAATGGATGAATACATTCGGGTGTCTTCCTAAGGAAACTATAATTAAAGTTTCGGTCTTTTCTTATTTGAACCATCAGGAGAAATGTGTCGTATTATCAATGGCATCAATTCACGGATATTAGAAGGGGGAACTGTGCATTTTTTAAAATCTTTGGGGGGGGGGGGGTCATTTTTTTGATTCAATGAAAATACAAGAAAGTCGTCATTCAATAAGAGTACCAACACAATTTTTTTTTGAGAACCTAGTGAGGGCGAAAATTTTTGGAAGGAAGAGGAGCCAAGTGCCCCCCCCGCAATTCATGCCACTGTGCATTGCTATTGAGAGTTCAAAATTAAATTTGGCTTTGCAGCTGCTTTTGAAATAACATTTTACTTTAGTAAGGTTTATGAAATTGCTTATTTTTCACGTAGATTTTATTAGTGCGGCAACGAAAAAGCGTGGTAACAATGAGGCTGGTGAACGTACTCCAGTTTAATTTGTGTGTTTGGCATCACTGAAAAAAACCTCTAGTTTCTTTTCCTAAACAAACAACCCAAATTTAACGTTTATAAATTGAAACATGGCAAATAAGTGTTGGCCTTATTCCAAAAGTAACTCCAAAAGTAAGATTTTGGGGTTCAATAACTAAAATACAGATATAGTTATTTTGAATGGACTTCAATCAGGGTCATCCTTTTTGCAAAACTGAAAAAGTACCCTAATATACGACATAACATCTCTATTATAGGATTTTCAAGTCAAATAGTTCGTGGTAACGAACTGTAAGTAAGGAGCGACCCGGCTCAATAGCAACCGAAACTCTAAAAAACGGAATTTTGAAACGGAATAATTTCTGTTATTTTTAAGCTTTGATAATGTTGCTCCTTACTTTCAGTTAAAAAAAAACTTGTTTTTTTATTTAATTACTTTAAATGACGATGTTGAGGCAAAATAGTTCAAAAATAGTCCAGAAAGACGAGGGGTCAAGTGCCACCCCAGAAGGGTCTTTGTGCCCTGTTGTCCCATTTGGCATCGGATCATATTTTGATATATTTATTTTAAAATAAATTGTTGAATAGTTCAGGAGGGGTAGAGGGGTAGGCAACTGTATAAGTGCAGCCATAAAGATAAGGAGCCTAAATTATATGGCTAGCTTATATAAAACTTCATACTCTAATTAAAAGGTTAATATATTAGACCTGGTTGAAACCAGAATTCTTATAGGACTTCTGTTCTGAGTCATTAAAGAGAACAAAGTGAGCCCCTTGACCTGTACCATTGCAAGCCCCCACCTCTAGATCCGTACACATAGGTGTGTTCTGCTTGATTTGACAGAATCACTTAGAGTTGAAAATACTACTACTACAACTAGCTACTGAGTTGAAATAGAGTTGAAAATGTTCCGAAATAATTGAATTTTAATCACAAAGATTCAGTATAATTGAAATACTATTGTGCAAACTAAAAATTAATTTAAGTACTTATTTGACAATTAACATTTGATTTCTCCCAATATTTTGTGATCTACTATAATTCAACAAATCGGATTTAGATGGGTGCCAATTAATGAAAATGTAGTGACGGACAATATGCATTTTAAACTGGGAGAGGGGATATTTTTTTCCATTTTTTCTATGAATATACCAAGAAAGGGTATTTTCAATGACTATAACAAAATAAGGTATTTTTAAAAAGTTGGAAAAAAGGCAGAAAATTTAGAATTTTCAAAGATTAGTGTTCTGAATCTCACTGGTTTCCCATCAAAAATCATAGGACATGCTTTTATTTTAGTCGTTCGCGTACGTTCGTAGCCCAGGTTGGCCTCCAGTCCCCGGATTATCACGATTTTTGAACTTTACCCAAACCCCATAATTCTCATAAACTGCGCTTGCCTTTGACAAAAATTGTTTTGACAAAAATTCCCCGCAGTGAGTGTCACTAAGAAAAAGTCATGCATAGGTAACAACTCCTAGACAAATTTTCTAGGGATGATTAGGGATGATTTTCTAGGGATGAATTTTCTAGGGATGATAGGATTATTCTGCGTCCATAATGAGATACTGTAAAACATTAAGGGTCCGAGAAAACTTTGCCAGGGAAATAGCCTACAAAATATCTCCAGGCGAAGAATGCTTGAAAAAAGATATATGGTGATGAAAAGACTATCTTACAAGTGTTGCCTATTTTCTACCTTTCGAGGAAGAGGCAGAACGCTCAGGCTCCTCTCCCCTCCTGATAGTGCCCTTGCGAAAAACTCTCTATTCCTGAAAATCTTTTAAAACTTTGTTTCTCAATAAAGGTTCGTTACACCGAGGGTAGCGATTATAAAATTTGTTTTGCGATTCGTAGTGTAATGTTCCTGATTTGGAGAATACTCGGAGTTAAGCTCACAGTGTAAAATCGGGCAATGCTTCAATTGTTAGTCTTCTTTAGTAGTTATTATTTGAAAAAAACTACGTTTTCTAAAGAGTTAAAGAGGCTGAGTTACAAGGTCGAACCTTAAAACGTACAGGGATTAGGAGGCACAGTTGGGGGGCTGCCGCCCCCCAAACCCCCCGCTTTCGCTGCCTTTAAATAAAAAAAAAGTTTTTTAAACTGAAAGTAAGGAGCGACATTAAACCTTAAAACGAACAGAAATTATTCCGTATATGAAAGAGGTTGTGCCCTCCTCCACGCCTCGCTCTTTACGCTAAAGTTTGACTTTCTCACAACTCTTTTTTTAAACAATAAAAACTTTAGCGCAAAGAGCGAGGCGTGGAGGAGGGCACAGCCTCTTTCATATACGGAATAATTTCTGTTCGTTTTAAGATTTAATGTCGCTCCTTACTTTAAGTTTAAAAAACTTTTTTTTTATTTAAAGGCAGCGAAAGCGGGGGGTTTGGGGGGCGGCAGCCCCCCAACTGTGCCTCCTAATCCCTGTACGTTTTAAGGTTCGACCTTGTAACTCAGCCTCTTTAACTCTTTAGAAAACGTAGTTTTTTTCAAATAATTTCTGCACGTTTTTGTACACTTTATTACTTATTATTGCTTGACTAACTGTTAGCTGATCGTGTCAGGAGTTGAAGTTGGGGGGCTGCCGCCCCCCAAACCCTCCGCTCTTGAACATTCTTGTGTTAAGGCTTTTAATTCCTGAATACTCAAATCACGTCGTACAGGGTGCCTCCTAATCCCTGTACGTTTTAAGGTTCGAACTTGTGACTCAGCCTCTTTAACAGCCCCCCCCCCCCCCAACTGTGCCTCCTAATCCCTGTACGTTTTAAGGTTCGACCTTGTAACTCAGCCTCTTTAACTCTTTAGAAAACGTAGTTTTTTTCAAATAATTTCTGCACGTTTTTGTACACTTTATTACTTATTATTGCTTGACTAACTGTTAGCTGATCGTGTCAGGAGTTGAAGTTGGGGGGCTGCCACCCCCCAAACCCTCCGCTCTTGAACATTCTTGTGTTAAGGCTTTTAATTCCTGAATACTCAAATCACGTCGTACAGGGTGCCTCCTAATCCCTGTACGTTTTAAGGTTCGAACTTGTGACTCAGCCTCTTTAACAGCCCCCCCCCCCCAACTGTGCCTCCTAATCCCTGTACGTTTTAAGGGTTGACCTTGTAACTCAGCCTCTTTAACTCTTTAGAAAACGTAGTTTTTTTCAAATAATACACATAAACAGGTTAGACATGCTTTGTTATGAAAATTGACGCGCAGATATTTTCATAACAAAGCATGTCTAACCTGTTTATCTGTATTATTTGAAAAAAAACTAAGGTTTTTCGTAAATGTAAATTCGGGGGATAATTTTTTCGGTCTGAAAATATCAAAAGGCCCTAACAGGTCGAATTCTGCTTCGAATGAGTCCTCATTCAACCGGATCCGTTGCCAACTGTGGCCTGTAGGCGTGGCTAAGAAAAAAAAAAGAAATGATGAATTTTAAGTGGCTATATTTGGTTTTTTGAAAACAGGGAAGGAGTGATTGGATTGAGCTGAAATTTCGAGGATAAGCTCCCGGGCCCTAGGAAAGCTTAACCTCTAAATTTCAGCCCAATCGGACAACATTAAAGGGGGGTTGTGGTGGGAGGGTCCAAACTTCCGGCCCAGTTTACCCAATGAAGATAAAGTCGGAGGAGGATGAAATTTTGCAAGTTTCTTAGTTTGAGCTTGGGCTACAAAATGCGATTACCGCCGTCTCTCTGCGACCTCTAGGACCTGAAATAGCTTAACATTGTGGTGGGTCGCCTCTTTATAGAGGCACAAGTGTGCCTCCTTGATAACGCCCAGCCCTGAAAGATAAAAAAAAATAAAGAAGAGATACTTAGTTCTTGCAAAGGAAAAAAATATACACATCACTTTAAGTTACAATATCCAGTGTAGAAATTTCCTTTTTTCTAAAACTCTTTAATTCAACTTAGTTAAATTAACAAAGGCAGAGGTAATTTTATGGGACACCAGGTATTGGGGTTTTCTAGTTTTCTTGCAAGTAGGCCTAAGTGAAATCCCATTTATTCTAATTCTGTTTTTCTGTCCTTAGAACTTGAAGGCTGAAAAACCGAAAGGTCATTGAGTTATAAAACACTTTTGACTACCTGAAAACCGGATTTCATGTCTCAATCTTCCTCTAGAAACAGAGAACAAGACCCCCCTATATAAAGTTTAATGACCAGCCCAGAATTAATTTCTAGAACATTTCTGTGTCGGTTAGAATTGTTGAATGTGCCCAGATGTAATGGTTGATTTGACTTAAAGTCATGCGTTACATACCAGATTAAAAAATAGCTGGCGGAAAATTAGTTTTAAATATAAATTTGGAAGGATTTAACACTGTATATTTTTCACAGTTTATAGAATTATCCAGTAAGTTTATCGCAGATCATTTCTGGTCTTCAGTCTCGCCGCGAAAAAGAAGCTCCTCCCACTTGTTTGTGCAGTTATGTATCAGTGTGTTTGCGTCAATCAATGAGAAATGGTTACAAAATGCATTATTCGTAATAGCGGGTTTCCACTTATTTCCGATTGTATCGCGTCCAAGAGAAATCTGACTTGTCTACCCGTGAAAAGATCTAATGCCGCTTATGTTTCTACGTTCTTCGGAGCACTTGCACCTCGGTCCGGGTTTTTATAATGGGTGAGATAGGGAATGATCATACTGGTTAATTCTATAAACTGTGATATTTTTTTACAACATGTATTATAAATAGTTTATTGAAAAGCTCAAAACTAAATTTACATTCTAATATTTAACTTGAAAAATAAAATCTTCATCACAATATAAAGTTTAAACAAATCCAAAAATTTATTTTTGGGTGTTTTTCGGCTTCGACAGGCGAATGTACCCTAACCCCAACAGTTATTATCTTAGATTACGGATAATGTGAATCCCACTCTATAACTCCCATCAAGCACTCTTCAACCTACAGAGCTTTAGAGTCCCTCACGTCCCGATCACCAAACTCTTGACCAAACAGGTCCCCAACCAATATTTTTTCTTCCACATAGCTATATCTAACTCGTTCAGATTGTTTGTTTTGAATAAGAAACTGATTTCAAATTTGTTGAAGTAAGAAAACTCTCGGAGCCTACACAAAATGTTGCAAGATACAGATTGTGCTTTCTGTTTCCAATCAGCTCGTACGCAAATAAATGAAGCGATATTATATATGGAATTTATATCAAAACATGAAAAAGGGATCCAGGCCAGAATTTGTATTTATGGAAAAATTCAAAGATTGGTTTACCATATTTTATCATTGTTTCAGCACCGGTCCTCTGGGCTATTGTTACTATTATTCTTATTTTGATGACAAGTTTAGGGAGCAATGTCCATCCATTTGATTTAATTAAGAAAAAAAGTGAATTATAAAGGTTCAACTGATAAACTTATAGAGAATAAGTTATTTGACAATACAGTCAAAATAGAAAATAAAAAAAAAATTGTAAAAAAATGTATAAGATTATATCTATTCTTCTTCTACAGCACAGTATGTTGTATAGGCGAAAAGTGAAAACACTGTTCGTTCAGAAAATTTTAGCTATTGAAGGTTGGATCAGCAGTGTTATAACAGGAGTGAATCGTCGATGTTACTATATTTCTTCAACAAAAAAAAACAAGTTTTTTCAACTTACAGTAAGGACCAATATTAAAACTCAAAACAAACGGAAATTATTCTCTATTTGAAACGGTTGTCCCCTCCTCAATACCTTGCTCTTTGCGCTAAAGCTTTTAGCATTTTTAAAAACCTTCCTATTCTTATTGTGTTTCAAGAGTCGTTCTTAAAAAATCTCCGTAGCATGCTTTGATTTGAAATAGCTTTTGATGGGTAACACTAAACTTGATGAATCTTATATACTTGGAATCAGTATAGTGATCCAATCCCTTTGATGTATCGATTGATACCAACATTCCGTTTTTTAGATTTTTCTAACGCTTGGAAGACTATAGGTCTCCCCGATTTTAATTCATTTCAATTTGGTTACTATTGAGTTGAGTCACTCCTTATTAACGGTTCGTTACCACGAACTGTTTGATATTAAGTGTTGCGTTATCATTAGAACTTTTGAATTTGGTTGCATTTGAACTTTTCTTTATTTGTAAATCATAGGCAGCGCGCCAGCGCTGCCTAAGTAAAGAATGTGGGCATTTTTTTTTTTTTTTTTTCTTCAGCCGGGAATTTCGTATCGAAGGAGTTGTCGTAAAAACTTCGAAACTGGCTCATTCGATTGGAAATTGGAGTGGCTAGTGCCATTTTTGATAGTCGAAAGTGATTGGAGGGCAACTAGCCCCCCCCCCCCACGCCCATCATTCCCCAAACACATCCCATCAAAATTTTGAAATAGCCATTTTGTTCAGCGTAGTTGATTTCCAGATAGAAAATCTGTTTTTGAGGAGGACACTCCCCCAAAACCCTCGGGGCAAGGGTTTTAATTTATGCCCTGAGGGCATATAAGAACGATGTTGTTACAATGTACTATGTATTATTTTTTTCTTTAGAGCAGGGCACTTCATATGGAAGGGGTCACCGTAGAAACTTCAAAAGGGGCTCATTCGATTGGAAATTGAGAGTTCGAGTGCCCTTTTTAATAGTCGAAAGTGACTGGAGGGCAACTAGCCCCTCCCCACGCCCATCATTCCCCCAAACACATCCAATCAAAATCTTGAGATAACCATTTTGTTCAGCGTAGTTGATTTCCAGATAGAAAATATGTTTTTGAGGAGGACACTCCCCCACAACCCTCGGGGCAAGGGTTTTAAGTTATGCCCTGGGGGCCTATAAGGTTTTTATAGAAGGCGTTGTCGTAAAAACTTCAAAAAAGGCTCATTCGATTGGAAATTCAAAGGGCTAGTGCCCTTTTTAATAGTCGAAAGTGATTGGAGGGCAACTAGAACCCCCCCTCACGCCCATCATTCCCCCAAACACATCCAATAAAAATTTTGAGATAGCCATTTTGTTCAGCGTAGTTGATTTCAAGATAGAAAATATATTTTTGAGGAGGACACTCCCCCACAGCCCTCAGGGTAAGGGTTTTAAGTTATGCCCTAGGGGCATATAAGGTTTTTAAAGAAGGCGTTGTCGTAGAAACTTCAAAAAAGGCTCATTCGATTGGAAATTCAAAGGGCTAGTGCCCTTTTTAATAGTTGAAAGTGATTGGAGGGCAAATAGCCCCCCCACGCCCATCATTCCCCCAAACACATCCAATAAAAATTTTGAGATAGCCATTTTGTTCAGCGTAGTTGATTTCAAGATAGAAAATATATTTTTGAGGAGGAAACTCCCTCAAAACTCTCAGGGCAAGGATTATAAGTTATGCCCTGGGGGCATATAAGGTTCATATTGAAATCTTTGTCGTAAAAACTTGAAAAAGGGCTCATTCGATTTCAAATTCAAAGGGATAGTACCCTTTTTAATAGTCAAAAGTGATTTGAGGGCAACTAACCCCCCTCTCACGCCCACCTTTTCCCCAAACACATCCAATCAAATTTTTTAGATAGCCATTTTATTCAACGTAGTTGAAAGTTTTGGAAATTAGGTCTTTAAGGATGACAACCCCTCCCCCCCCATAGCCCTCTGGGCAAGGGTTGTAAGTTATGTCCTGGGGCATATAACATTTTTATTGAAAGCGTTGTCGCAGAAACTTCAAAAGGGCTCATTCAATTGGAATTGAAAGGGCTAGTGCCTTTTTTAATAGTTGAAAGTGATTGGATAGTGACTAACGCCCCTCTCACGCCCACCATTTTCCAAAACACATCCAATAAAAACTTTGAGATATCCATTTTGTTCAACGTAGTGGAACTTTATGGAAATTAGGTCTTTTAGGATGATAACCTCCTCAGAGCCCTCAGTGCAAGGGTTGTAAGTTATGCCCTGGGGGCATACAAGGTTTATATAGAAAGTTGTTGTATAAATCATTGGCAGCAGGATCGCGCTGCCTAAGTAAAGAACGGGGACACTCGAGAACGAGACAAGAAACGGGGACTAAGTAAAGAGGAGGACACTTCCCCAAAACCCTCTGGGCAAGGGTTTTAAGTTATGCCCTGGGGGTATATAAGAACGATGTTGGCACAATGTATTATTTATTAATTTTTTCCTTTAGAGCAGGGCACTTCGTATCGAAGAAGTTGTCATAGAAACTTCGAAAAGCGCTCATTCAATTGGAAATTGGAGTGGCTTGTGCCCTTTTTAATAGTCGAAAGTGATTGGAAAGCGACTAACACCCCTCTCACGCCCACCATTTCCCCAAACACATCCAATCAAAATTTTGAGATAGCCATTTTGTTTAACGTAGTTGAAAGTTCTGGAAATTCGGTCTTAGAGGATGACAACCAACCTAACAGACCTTAGGGTAACGGTTGTAATTTATGCCCTGGGGGCATATAGGGTGTTTATAGAAAGTGTTGTCGTTTTCAAAAGGGCTCATTCGATTGGAAATAGAAAGGCCTAGTGCCCTTTTTAATACTCGAAAGCGATTGGAAGGCTTGACATTTTTATAGTAAAGATCGAAGTGGGTATAATGTATTATTTTTTGTTGTTGTTGTTGTTTAGACCAGGGCACTTCGTATCGAAGGAGTTGTCGTGGGAACTTCGAAAAGGGCTCATTCGATTGAAAATAGAAAGGGCTGATTCCCTTTTTAATGGTCGAAAGTGCTTCGAGGGCAACTAATCCCCCTTCCACTCCCACCCTCCACACCAACCCTACCATTTCTGCTCTGAAAATTTGACCAAATCAAAATAGTAAGTGTATCAAAGCTATCAAAGAAAGTAAACAGATTTTTTTGCGAATGGTATCAAGTTTTCCATTTCAGGTCAACTAGAGGAGGTATGAAAATAAATTAAACAGTACTATTTGTGTCCAGATTTTTAAAAGGATGTATGTTGAAAATATTGCTGAAAATATTTCTCCAGAATAAAAATAGCAGGCCAAACTATAAAGTCTTAAAAAACGAAAAGATTTAAAGTATTATTTTCTTTTTCCCAGAAAAAACTATCAAACAGTTCGTGGTAACGAACTATAAGTAAGGAGCGACCCGGCTCAACAGTAACCGAAACTCTAAAAAACCGGAATTTTGAAACCCATAGATACATCAATAGAATCAGATTTTTATGCTGATTTCAAATATATAAGTTTCATTAAGTTTAGTTAAGTTTAGTTACCCATTAAAAGTTACGCGCCTGAGAAAATTTGCCTTATTTTGAAAAAAGGGGGAAACACCCCCAAAGAGTCATAGAACTTTAATGAAAATCACACCATCGGATAAAGCGTATCAGAAAACCATGCTGCAGCAGTTTCAAGCCCCTATTTGCGAAAATGTGGAATTTTGTATTTTTTGTCAAACAGTTCGTGGTAACGAACTGTAAGTAAGGAGCGACCCGGCTCAATGGTAACCGAAACTCTAGAAAACTGGTTTTTGATTCAAATAGATACATCAAAAGAATCAGATTTAAATGCTGATATCAAATATATAATCTTCCTCAAGTTTAGTGCTACCCATCAAAAGTTACGTGCCTGAGAAAATTTGGCTGATTTTCAAAAAAAGGGGGAAAGACCCCCTAAAAGTTATAGAACCTTAATGAAAATCACACCATCATATTCAGCGTATCAGAGAACCCTACTGTAGAGGTTTCAAGCTCCTATCTACAAAAATGTGGAATTTTGCATTTTTTGCCAGAAGAAAGATCACGGATGCGTGTTTATTTGTTTTTTTGTTGTTTTTTTTCCCCAGGGTTACCCCTGGGGAACGTATTGACTCAGTAGTCAATACGTATTGACTACTCCCACGCTTATTTTTTTCCCAAAGTCACCCGATCAAAATTTTGAGATAGCCATTTTGTTCAGCGTGGTCGAAAATATGATAAATATGTCTTTTAAGATGACTTAATCCCCCGAAGTCCCCAGGGGGAGGGCTAAAAGTTATGAACTTTACCCAATGTTAACGTATAGTATTGGTTATTGGGAAGTATACAGAAGTTTTCAGGAGGGTTTTTTTCTGGTAGTGGGAGGGAAGAATGGGTCGGGGGTTATGTTGGAGGATCTGTCCATGAAGGAAGTTTTCATGGGGGAAGGGAAATTGCCATGAAGGGGGCGCCGGACTTGCCAGCATTATTTATTGGTTATTGGGAAGTATACAGACATTTTCAGGAAGGATTTTTTTCTGGAGGGGGGGGGGGCTAGAGGAGGGGGTTACTCTGGAGAATATTTTCGTGGAGGATGTCTCTTTGGGGTAAGGGACATTTCTATGAAGGGGGCTCCGGATTTCCAAGCTTTATTTAAAAAACGATCAGAAATTAAATAAACAAAAACAAGTTTTTTCAAATGAAAGTAAGAAGCAACATTAGAAATTAAAACGAACAGAAATTATAACGTATGTGAGGGGGTTCTCCCCCAAGTCAATACCTCGCTCTTTACGCTACAGTTTTTTTTAGCGCTTTCAAAAGAGCTATCTATTCTAATTAAACGGCCTTTGTGATTCAGGGGTTTGTGAATCAAATTTTTTTTTAACTTCTAACGTAAAGAGCGTGGTATTGACTAAGGGGAGAACCCCCTCATATACGTAATAACATATACGTAATAAAAAAAACAATAAAAAAACAAGCGATACGGCTCAATAGTAATCGAAACTTTAAAAAACGGAATTTTGATGTCAATAAATGTATCAAAAGAATGTGTTTATAATGCTGATTCTAAATATATAAATTTTATTAAGTTTAGTATTACTCATCAAAGGCTACGAGCCTGAGAAAATTTACCCTATTTTTTAAAGAGGGGGGAAACATCCCCTGCAAGTGAAAGAATTTTAATGAAAATCACACCGTCAGATTCAGCGTATCAGAAAACCCTATTACATAGGTTTCAAGCTCATATCTGCAAAAATGTGCAACTTTGTATTTTTTGCCAGAAGAAAAATATACGAATATAGAAGTTAGTTACGTAAGTTAATTTGTAAAGACATCCATTTAGCAAAAGAAAAGTAAAATTTTTATGCAAATTTTGTTTACTTATTCAATGACGGTTAGCCAAAATAAAAGCTGCATTAACTAAAAAACGATCAGAAATTAAATAAAAAAAACAAGTTTTTTAAACTGAAAGTAAGGAGCGACATCAAAACTTAAAACGAACAGAAATTATTCCGTATATGAAAGGGGCTGTTCCCTCCTCAACGCATCGCTCTTTACGCTAAAGTTTGACTCTGTCTCACAACTTTATTTTTTAAAACAATAAAAAACTTTAGCGTAAACAGCGAGGCGTTGAGGAGGGGACAGCCCCTTTCATATACGGAATAATTTCTGTTCGTTTTAAGTTTTAATGTCGCTCCTTACTTTCAGTTTAAAAAACTTGTTTTTTTTTATTTAATCAGAAGAAAGATCACGGATGCGTGTTTATTTGTTTTTTTTTTTTTTTCTTTTCTTTTCCCAGGGGTGATCATATCGATCCAGTAGTCCTAGAATATCGTAAGAGGGCTCATTTGAACGGAAATTAAAAGTTATAGTGCCCTTTTTAATTGACCAATAAAATTGGAGGGCAACTTGGCCCCCTCCCACGCTAATTTTTTTCAAAGTTATCTAATCAAAATTTTGAGATAACCATTTTGTTCAGCATAGTCGAAAATCTAATAAACATGTCTTTGAGGATGACTTAATCCCCCACAGTTCCCGGAGGAAGGGCTGGAAGTTTTGAACTTTGCCCATTGTTTACATATAGTATTGGTTAATGGGAAGTATAAAGACGTTTCAGGAGGGATTTTTTTCTGATGGGGGGTGTCGGAGGAGGAGGTTACGGGGGAGGATCCTTCCATGGAGGATGTTTCCTTGGGGGAAGGTGCATTTCTGTGAAGGGGGCGCCGGATTTCCCAGCATTATTTAAAAAACGATCAAAAATTAAATAAAAAAACTAGTTTTTTTCAACTGAAAGCAAGGAGCAGCATTAAAACTTAAAACAAACAGAAATTATTACGTATATGAGGGGTTCGCCCCCTAGTCAATACCTCACCCTTTTCGCTAAAGTTTTTTTAGTACTTTCAAAAGAGCTATCTATTCTAATTAACCGGCCTTTGTGATTCAGGGATTTGTGATTCGAACAAAATTCGAACTTTAGTGTAAAGAGCATGGTATCGACTAGGGGGCAAACTCCCTAATACACGTAATAAAACATACGAATATAGAAGTTCATTACGTAAGTTAATTCGTAAGTTAAGTCAGAACAAAATTTCGAGAAAGCCATTTAGCCAAAAAAATAAAATTAATATGCAAATTTCGTTTTATTTATTCATATACGGTGAGCCAAAATAAAAGCTGCATTAACTAAAAAACGTTCAGAAATTAAATGAAAAAAACAAGTTTTTTAACTGAAAGTAAGGAGCGACATTAAAACTTAAAACGAACAGAAATTATTCCGTATTTGAAAGAGGCTGTCCCCCCTTCAATACCTCGCTCTTTACGCTAAAGTTTGAATCTGTCGTACAACTTTATTTTTTAAAACAATAAAAAACTTTAGCGTAAAGAGCGAGGTATTGAAGAGGGGACAGCCTCTTTCATATACGGAAAATTTTCTGTTCGTTTTAAGTTTTAATGTCGCTCCTTACTTTCAGTTAAAAAAACTTGTTTTTTTTATTTAATGTCAATATAAAACGAACAGAAATTAATTTAAAAAACCTTTTCCACAAAATAAGTTTTTCAAAGAAAAGTAAAGAACTCCATTAAACAAAAAATGAGCAAAAATAAAATAAAGTAATCTACCATGCGTGAAACTACCACAAATCAGCATCGATAAATAAATGAAACCCAAAACGAACAGAAATTACGATAATTAACCGAGTCAAACTCAAAACGAGCAGAAATTAACATAAGTTGGGCGCAAAACCCCTATGCCTTCCCAAGGCCAGAACAAAATTTGCACTTTACTGAAAAAATACAAATGAATGTGCATTTTCAGTTTAATATACATATACTGATATTAAGTAATCAAAATGTTAATTTTATTTGATTTATTAAAGTTATAAAAGTAAAAACATTTATATTTTTTCAGTAAAGTGCAAATTTTGTTCTGGCCTTGGGAAGGCATGGGGGTTTTGCGCCCAACTTATATTAATTTCTGCTCGTTTTGAGTTTGACTCGGTAATTATTGTAACTTCTGTTCGTTTTGGGTATTCGTTTGGGTATTTTTTCAGTAAAGTGCAAATGAGTAAAGTGCAAAAAAAGTGAAGTGCAAGCGAAATTTCTGTTCGTTTTGGGTTCGTTTGGGTATTTTTTCAGTAAAGTGCAAATTTTGTTCTGGCCTTGGGAAGGCATAGGGGTTTTGCGCCCAACTTATGTAAATTTCTGCTCGTTTTGAGTTTGACTCGGTTAATAATTGTAATTTCTGTTCGTTTTGGGTTTCATTTATTTATCGATGCTGATTTATGGTAGTTTCACGCTTGGTAGATTATTTTATTTTATTTTTTCTCATTTTTTGTTTAATGGAGTTCTTTACTTTTCTTTGAAAAACTTATTTTGTGGACAAAGTTTTTTTAATTAATCTTTAGGAAAGGAGGAAAATAAGTAGCAATCTTGCTAAAGACTTGTGCACCTTTGTGGCACCACTTTTGAGATATCGGATTCTTTTGTAATATTAAAGAGGCAATATGGCCCGTATTAAATTTCCTAGCTGAGATGAAAATGTCAAAATTGGACAGTAAGTGGAACTGAAGAGGTTTTTAGAACCGGTATCGTTGACGCCGGCCTGCTTGCCGCTTTCAAAATGAATTTTCAAAGAAGATTGAATTACTGGATAAATAAGAACTCTGATTAATGGCCGAAAGCAAGTAT